>JAGQAX010000005.1:3433713-3921213 GCA_019142605.1 Cephalopholis sonnerati | reverse complement strand
AACAAGTGACCCCAACTCCTACCACTACAAAGCTCTGCAATGCCAAGAGGAGAACATGGAGAAGAGCCCCCTCAGCCAGCTAATCCTGAGGCTCAGCTCTTCTAACAGCACAAGACCTCAGGACAGCCCTCACACAATCTGGACCCACCAAATTATAGAAAAATAAAAAGAACATTACATTAACTATTGGATATCTACTACAAAAACGCAAAGCAAACTTTCGTGTTATTTGGCTCTAAACAGACAGTACACGGTGGCAGAATATCTGAGCACCGTGACTGATGAGAAACTGAGAAAGACTTTGACCATGTACAGACTAAGGGACCACAGCTTGGCCATAGAAACGGGCAGACACAGGCAGACCTGGCTGCCCAGAGAGGACAGGTTGTGTCAGTTCTGTCCACACAGACAAGTGGAGACAGAGACACACTTCCTGATACACTGCAGCAAATATGAACATGTCAGAGCTGAGTTCATCTCAGAAATAAAACATAAAGTCATTGACTTTGATTCTCTGCCTGATCAAACTAAAATGCAACACATCCTTGGAGAGAACAGAGTCAGCAGCCTAGCAGCCGCTAAATATGTCAGATTATGTCACAGCCTGAGGGACAACCATCACAACACCTGACACACCTGTCTATATTTACAGTCCCTGTAACTCAATATCTGCTTTTTTCTTTATTCTTTTTATTTTATTTTCCTCAATTCATGTGCTGCACAAAAAAATACTGCGACACGTGAATATAAAATATACTAGATATTTATTTTTCAATTTAATTGATGTTGTTGTTGTTGATGTATATTATATGTTTAAATTATCTATTATATTTATATATATATATATATATATATATATATATATATATATATATATATATATATATATATATATATATATATATATATATTTTTTTTTTTTTTTTTTTTTTTTTTTTTTTTTTTTCCTTTTCTTTTCTTTCCATACCTTTATTATTATACTTTATTTGTAAATTTGTAATGGCTTTAGCAACATTGTTAATCTACAGTCATGCCAATTAAGCTTATTAAATTGAAATTGAATTGAATTGAGAGACAAAAGGCAGTAAAGAAAGAGAAAGAAAGACAGAAGAAGGAGGAGAAAGAGATCATGACTGTGCTAAGGAAGGCTGCTCCACAAATCCCTAGAGTTACTTCGTATGCTACAGCCCAATGCAAAAGTACAGGTCACACGGACGTGCACACACCCTACAAACAAAAAGGAGAGCAGTCTAAAAATGAGACCAAATAGAGGAAAGTAATTGAGTGAGATGAAACATTTTAAATTTGACAGAACTAATTAAAATTTACATATCTAAAAAAAAAAAAAAAAGGGAAAAACACTGGCGACCACCCTGAGGATGGTCTGTAACCACTTGATAGCACCCTGCATGTTGGCTTTAATGCAGTTAAGTGGTGAAATGGCATTGTGCAGTGTCCTAACCTAACACCACCTAAAGAAGTAGATTAGGAAATAAATTCAAAACAGCCAAGTATGGAAGACTGGTTCGCCTATGACGGGTAAGATCCCGCTGCAGAACTTGTGACAACCTAAGGCAGGCACAGCCACGAGTACTTGGCCTTGTTGCCACTGTGTGCAGGACAGTATGCAACACTGGGTCTCATGTTCTTACACAAGAACAGACCACTTGGGGAAAAAAAAAAAAAAAAAAAAGAAATCAACACTGACTAATGGTAGGACAAAAAATGACCAGCACAAGCACTCGAGTCTGCTTTAACCACACTGAGCCAATATGCTGCCTTTTAAGTTTTTCGGGTGCTTCGGGTGGTTGCCAGAGCACCGTTAGGGGGTCGCTAATACCTCACCACAAGAGGTCATTTATATGGGGAATGTTCAATTATCATACTCACTGCTCTCTCTCAAAATTTTCACAATCTGGTCAACAACTATCTACATTTCAGTCTCAAATATTTATATGATAACACTTAAAATAACTGACCTATACTGGTGTATGTGCCCAAGCTGACAGAGTTAAAGCCCCTTGCTGGCCAAATCCCTGAGAAAGTGAACATGGCCCTCTGCAACTTCATGTCCTCAACCTCCTTCAGCATCCAACAATATATGTCTCCACTGCATCAAACTGTGACTCCACCCATGTGAAATTTTGATCATCAATTGTTGTAATGGCTTTGGCAATATTGTTCTTTTCAGTTTTATTGATGTATATTATGTTTAAATTATGTGATATATATACATACATATATATATATATATATATATATATATATATATATACACACACATACATACTACATACATACATACACACACACATATCGAGAGAGAAAGAGAGAGAGATTTTTTTTCTTTCCATACTTAGGTTTATTATTGTACATTATTTGTAAATTTGTGATAGCTTAAATTTACAATTATGCCAATAAAGCTTATTAAATTGAAAATTTGAAAATTGGGGGGGGGGGGAGGGGGCAGGCACCAGTAAGATAAGGTTTATGAGAATTAGAAGTTGGCTCACAAGCCTTTTAATAAATTGAAAACAATTTAATTGAACACTACATATAAATTATTATACTGACTCTGACGTTTTCAGCAAAGCCACGTTGAATTTTGTGAATTTTGAGCCTCTCTCTTTTAGAGATCTTAACAATTCTGATCAGGCTTACGATTAACGTTATGCTAACGTTACATTTGTAAGAATTTTACAAGCCGCTCACTAAGGCCTGCTAATTCCAAGAGCGATGATGACAGTACAGACAATGTGTTGTTATACTGGTACACATCATAGACTGCTCTGACATGAGTGGAGGGAGCAGCTTGCTAACGAAACTACGACTGCCTGTTGTCTGACATATGTCACCTAACGTCACCGTTCTACTGTCACATTATCTACAGTGTGTTATGGAGCTAATTAAAGATTTGGTAATAATGTTTGGTTGGTCCACGAACATACGCCAAAATATACCCTCGTGGATGCACTGTGTGTGAGTCAACATTAAATATGAACCAGTTAACCAAACACACGTAAAGCTGGAAATGCGGTATTTAGCTCAAAGCGCAATAAAAAAAACATTTAGTTCCGTTTATCAGTGCTGTCTTTTGATGTTTGTGTTGTCCGTGTAAGGCACTGAACATACCTTCAAAGACGCTGTCAGCTGAGAAACTACATAGGGTCCGACGATGTTAAGGTTCCCCTTAAACAATGCAGTGTTTCTGTTCCGCCTGCTGCCCGAGTTCCGCTGGCGAGAACCAAGATTTCCGGTCTCTCTTTTTTTTTTTTTTTAAATACAGGCGTCATCACTACAACTACAACAAAAAGTAACAAAATATACAGTAAAATATGCAGTCTGTACGGTTTTAATTCATATCACCTGATTGTTAAAGCGTATAACCAAAAGCCAGCTAGAAAAAAAAAGTCACCACAGTTTTGCTTGTAGTTTTACATACACCTTAAACCCTTTGCACTATTGGTGCCTCCCAAAGTCAAGGATGCTTCCTTGGTAGGAAAAATCCGTGCAAGCCTACAGAGGCTAGGCAACACTCCTTCCTAGCATTCAGTAAACGTACATTAGTACAGGCAACCAGGGCTGTATCTGAAATCACTTACTACTCACTAGTCCACTACTTCACCATTTTGTAGTGCTGTCTGAATAGTGGGTATTATTATATCCTATGCAGTGGACTCAAAGTATCCCATAATGCACTGTGAAAAGTAGTATACAACTGATGGTCACTCACTAAGCAATATATCCCATCATGCATTGTGCTAAAGGAACAGACGGACTGTTTGGAACGGACACCCAGATGGATGAGAGGAAAGAGCAACTCAATCACAATCTGCTGTACATGTTTAACCTTTGATATGTTGAAGTTTGTTTTACCAGTTTATTTGCCATGTAATAAACTGTCAGTTTAATGTGTAGTTGTCAGTCCCTGAAGAGATAAAAAAAATTAATCAGCAACTGATCTTCTCTAGTGCTTAACAGTTACTGTTGTTGGGATTCACTGGACCACAGATGATTTGTCATTTGTTAAAATCTAAACTGGACATGTGAAGGCTTTTCCTCCTGAGGTGGAAGACCTCATGTTCTTTGTTCTCAAACAAAGAATTTACCTGACACCCATCTCAGCAGGATGTCCAACTTCACACCTCTGTGAGAGACAAGTCTCAAAAGTGATTGGTCATTACTGTTACAGTGCCATGTGACTCTGCGATGTCATCAGACACACTGTAGGAGTTGATTTCCATTCACTACAGTCTCTCTCTTGGCTCTTGGGTGGCAAGCCGCCCACACCTCTTCCCTTCTGGGCCCTGGACCAGCCCAGAGGTGCTCTTTGTCCTGAACCATCAAGAGGGGGGACAATTGCTCTACAGACTTTTGTTCCCTTTTCTCCTAAGATTCTCATGCCCTCACTCAAGGAAGGTGCATAACTGAAACCACAGAAGTTAGAAGAGCAAACACAAGGCTTGCAACTAACTTCCCAGCAACAAGGAGAATCAAGTTGAGTTAGCACCCCAGCGTCTAACTCTGCAAGGACCCCGAGCGACCAGCTTCCTCGGATCTGCACCTTTAGAACAAGGACACAACAAAGACTGCTTCTAGAGCCACAGCTCTTTCCAGCCTTCTTCGTTGGCTAACAAGGACAGCACGTCTCAAACCAACTCTTCCCTCAATCCATTCAGGATTTGGTAACGTAACAACTGGGCATAGCTTTAGCACAGCTGCACAGGCTAAGCAAGGCTGTTTAACTTGTTGTTTGTGATTTAATGCTGCTAATTGAGTTATTGTTGTGATTGTCTGCAATTAGGTTATTGATTAGTTGTCTTACCAAGCGAAGTCATGTTTAGTTTGCTAATGCTGTTCATAGACGTCTTGCATGTAACTAAACATCTTCTGCACTAATCCAGACTCTTTGCAACACAAATCGCATTCACATAGACTCACTCACAAATAGGCTTTCAACAGAGCTACACCCGAGCAGGCCGCTCAAGTCCCGCTTCTTTTCTTTTGTCTTTGCCCTGACCACAGTCAGACAAACACCTCCCCCGATCTGAAGCCAGCTTTGATCTGGCCATCTTGTAGTTTTCTGTTGTCCGCCATTTTGTTTTGTAGGCCAAACGGCCTTTCGATTACCACACCCGCCTTTGTCTTTCTCGCTCTCTCACACACACGCACAGACACACACCTACACACATATACACACACACACAGGCTTGTATATAGTTAGTTAGGATTTGTCTGTTTTGGTTTTGCTTTGCTGTATGAATAAATATATTTTTGGAATCGTACCTGCTGTCTGTTTAATGTTGTACAACAGTGAATGAATAGTCAACCTCTGCTGCGTCAAGAATTCCGAAATCCTTCAGGCTTTATTATTAATTTGGTTATGGTTATTAATTTAATTATTAATCAAATTCCCAAATTAATAGTTTAGTGAACTTTTTGAGACTGATATCATTAACTGGCTATCATTTTTCCCTTTTCGGGAATGGTGCCCCACGAGGTGCACCATAATTATTACTAATAATTATTAATTATTTCTGATAGCAAATTTGAGCCTATTAATGTGGATTCCCTACATTAATGGTATCGCCGTACAAAGCCTTTAAGTGTGGATTCCCAACATTTTGGTCCCCCTTGATGAGGCCTAGTACTATAATTTACAACACTGTACTAAGTAGGATTAATGTTAGCGAGCTGGGTCACCACTAGCTCTGATTATTGCGGTAATGGTGTAATGCATAACGTTATGTTAATTCACAAGCTATTACATGACTGACTGGTAGAACAAACTCCAAAACAACAAAGGTTAAATGGAAAATTACTGACATTAGTAGGCCAGGTTGCAAGGGCGCTGCTCATTCTCCTCGTCTGTCTGCCAGTGTAACGATATTGATATGTTTTATGTGAGTAGAGCAGAACATCAACACAAACAACCACAAAGTGCTTTGTAATGTCATTTTTTAATTTGGGAAAATACCCTCAGTATAATTTAATGTTTTTATCACAAATACGCACGCCAGTATTTGTATGGATGGTTTACCAGCCAAAGTTGATGACATGTGTGACGGGTGTGTGTGGAACCCAAAAGCAGCACTTAAAATCTGGAACAGTTAGTTGTAAGTGTGACTTTTAATAGTTTGGCAGCAAAACAGGAACTTGGACAGATGAATAAACTCAATACACAGTTCTATCTTCTGGCCTAGAGCCCACAGGCAGTCTCTGGTTTTCCGGATTGATGACCGGATTTAGCCGAACCCGGCCGCAGAACCGAAGAGGGGGATGGGAGCCCTCGGACCCGAATAATACAGTTCATGGATAGCCGAGAGTAAAGCGAATGGGCTTACGGTGGGTGAGAAGGCTGAAGCGTGGTGTCCAAAGCCAGGAGAACCAGCTGAGGGTGCTGAGGTACCGATGGGGAGCGAGCAGCGGGGGAGCCGAAGCCGGAAGAGCAGACAGAAACCAGGAACGCCAAGGCTGAACACGTGATCGGGGACAGAAGGCAGGTGAGTTTACCGGGAGTCAGAAGAGGAGAGCAGATCGTGGGCAGGCAGGGTCGGCAACAGGAGGTCAGGCAGGGGAATAATGCTGGATAGTCTCGCATGGAAGCTGTAGAACGATCTGGCAACGAGGGAGTGTGCTGGAGAGGCTTACATACACCGGGCTGATTACAATGAGCTGCAGCTATGCTGACAGGTGAGCAGAGTTGGGCTGATGAGGTGGGAGTGGCTGACAGGTGGAGTGGAGCAGAGGCAGGGAGAATGGAGCTGTGACATGTTTTAATTGTACAACAGCAATGGCACAATTAACAGCACAGAGAAAATTACCTGAGTAGTGTCTGAAAGTGTTTTTTCATATTGCAGATAAGCTCACTAGTGCCCCGTTTACACGTACACGGGTATTTTTAGAAACGAAGACATAAACCTTCGTTTGCACCCTTCGTTTACACGCAAACGGAGAATTCGCCTCTGAAAATGATGCTTTGAAAAAACTCCGGCCAGAGTGGAGATCTTGGAAAACTCCGGTTGCACGTTTGCATGTAAACTGAGCAAAACGGAGAAAACGCAGGCAGCAGACGTCACAGTATGCGACAGAAGTTGCACTCGCCTCAAAAGTGCGACCTATGTTTACATGTTGCTATGGTGATCATGGACACTTCAGAGTAGCAGCCGCATTTATGTTGGTGCAATCCCTCTTTGTATGTTTGCATACAAACTGTACTATTGGACAGAGTACTTCTTGGATAACATGTGCAAGTAATATGAAGTACTTTTACTGTGTACTTTTGCAGTACCTTGGACTACTTATTGAAAATGTGATTTTTATTAAAGATCAAAGTCGGACGAATGAAGCATGTTTCTAGTTGATATGAGAGAATTTGACACAAGATTACTGCAAAAGTGCACAGTAAAAGTACTTCATATTATTAGTAAGAAAGTTGTTTTATTTCCTTATTATATTCATCCTACGAGAGGCTCTGCCTGTCACCTTACAGCACCGTATTAATGCATTTACGCAAGCATCAGAATACGTGCGCACTCCAAATTGAGCGCTGGCTGGCTTGACCATGGAAACGCAACTGCCGGCTGGCTTGACTCCAGTCCTACTCTGAGGGTGAGATGACCGTCATGCGGTCTCCTGTCAGTGTCATAAAAAAAAGTTGCCTGCACCCTGTATTACCTGTCCAATGAGGGTAGACTGCGTAAGACGGCATACATACAGGGGTTGGTGTAAACGCAAAGTTTTCTGAAAACGGACACGTGTGCACGCAATTATTTTTGAAAACGGAGAGGGTGAAATGTCCGTTTCTGAAAATAGCCGGCTACGTGTAAACGTAGTGTTGATAGACCCTTTTAGGGCTGACGTCACAATGACATCAAGGTATTAGCTGGAGGCAAAACAAAAGGAAAACTGGAGGAAACATGAATCACCACCTCAGGGTTATAAGCTACATTGGAGTCTGAAAATGTTGTCTTGTTGTGTTGTTGGGTGCCAGAACAGAAGGAGTAATAGCCCCCACTGCACATCAACAAAAACTGAGACAACTATGGTTAAATGTGATAAGACAAAAGGACTGGACGGAGACAATTTTCAAAAATGTTCACATGCGCAGTGCACACTTCACAAAAAGTTAGGGAAAAAGTATTTACTGTTGAAGGGTTGGATAACATTATGTGTATTCTGGCAAAATACAAGATAGGTAACATTGCATGGCTTTCGGTAAAGCCTTTTGCAGGAGTTGTTCATCTCTTTGGATGCGATTTACAACTAGGTCCTGAGTTGTCCACACCACAAAATCACAGTATTTGACACTGAAGACAAACATATGGAGTTGAACCTGGTGGTACTACTGGTGTGTCTTACTCAGCTAGAATGTTTGTTTAGGGTAAAAGTCTTTACTGAGAGGGGCACTCTGTAGGTTTTCCCTGTACTTATAAGGGCACTTGATTTCCAGAACCCCATCCTCACAGCAAGAATATGTCACTTTCCAATCTGGAGATGCGCGGTGGTGTGGTTCATCAGGTGCCAATAGATACATTGCCATATTAGTCATGAATAAATAGTTACTATTGCATTAAATAGCCTACAATTCTAATTGTGCACTGAGAGTATTGTGTGGAGACTGATGGCAATAACATGATCAAAAGATAAAAAATAATTTAACTGACATAAGGATATAGATATGTGTACATATGGATGTTGGGGGCCTTTCCTTGCTATAGATGCTCTAAAGACATTTTAGATCTAATATTGCTACTAACAGGCTACCTGTCAGTTCAGTGTTTTCAATAACCTGTTATTGTATAGACATGAAGCAAATCTATCAGAATCTATCATCTGTTTCTTCCTCTCAACTGTTTCAACAACCATACACATCTCCTTAAATAAATTCACATCAGAACAATGTTCTTCTTGCCTCTCTGCCTGCTGTCTAAACTAAAATACTAGGATGTGACAGAAACATTAGAGCACAAAGCTCAGACTGAACTCCTCATTTCCTTCATAGTGATGCATATCCTTTATTTGCTGGATTCAGATTTTATCAACACTAAACTGGTGCAAAAGCGAAGAATGATAGTTCCAAACAGTGATGGAGGCTACTCACCTGACTTGGCAAGTATAGAGCAGACTATTGATCCATGCATGCTGCAGTGGTTACATCGGTCACCATTGTTGTTTGGAAATCATAGTACAGAATGTATAACAATGGATGGCTCATATAACAATGGAATTTGAATATAAAGTCAACATCATAGTGTTGAATTCCATCAGAAAACCTCAGAAACAGCAGCCAGGAAAGAGCAGCACAAGACCACATGCTGGGAAATCTGTCCTGGAAATACAGACCAGGAGTGATCTGTTAATTTAAATGGGAACAGAAGACATGAGTTGACACCATAACACCTTTACGATCTGACTTCCTGTCTGTCACTCGCTTATGGTTCTTTAACGAGACCACAGAGGGGGGCAGGAGGGAAGCAGAGACATGGAGTGACTGACATTATTGTGCACTTAATTATTTCTTAATTTAGGGTGAATTAAGGGTCAATTAGTCAAGTGACAAAATATTCACCGTCAGAGTGGGGGGCTGTAGTTACCACTTTATTAAATACACAGGTCTGTACAGTCTCATGCAATGGAAGGCTTTTTGCCAGTGGATTGTATTACAATAATGAAAGATGTTTGAAATGTTTTGTCCTCCCACATTTATGTAGATAAGAAGGACATAATGGTGTAGCAAAGCAGTCCAGACCCAACAAAATGATTTGCACTTACAACTGCATTAAACACACAATTGGAATTTAAATTGACGTTCAGAGGTACAAGCTCCATTCTTTTCTAATAGACAGTGTAAGATGACAGTTGGAGCACTTCAACACTTGGATGGACAGGCAAATCATCTAAGTCCAAATCATCAGTATTAAAGATGAACAACTGTACTAGAAAATATACTTGAATAAAAATTAGTGATGCACGATACTGGATTTTTTGCTGATATCCAATATGCTGATATGTAACAACTTATCTGGCCAATAAGCGATACCAATTCACTTTCCTCTTCACCTAATTTTAGGTGAAGATCAGCCCTCTACTGTGGTGGAATTAACATCATATTGTGCTTGCATACTCTCAGTGTTTTTCAATGTATATAATATTCATTCATTGTGCAAAATAAGAGAAATAATAATAATTTTAAAGCTGATATTGGCCGATACCAGTGACATGCAGATATTATCAGCATGTCAGCCAATTCCAATATTTCATTTTACAGTGTTTTCATACTTGGTCCTTTTCAGCCCTCTAAACTGACTCAGAGTGATGCATTTTTTGCTTATATGTGAACACTCCCAGAGAACTCAGACCCCTCTGAAGCGAACCATACTCAGATTTCGCTTCAGGTCCGCAGTACGGTTCGCTTTACCTGTGCCTTGTAAACACAAAGCACTCCAGGTTCACTTTGGTCTTTGCCATTGTATTTAGCCCTTTAGATCATGCTATTGCACTAGCACACTTAAAAAACAGATGAAACCACATTGGCCTGTAATGCTTGCAAGGATGCAGGACAAGGTGTAGTTTGGTCCAAGGAAGAAACTGCATATCTCCAGATGCGGAATATCAAATGGCAACAGTATACAGCACACAGAAAGCTAACTGAGTTCAGTTTGTTTAAAAAGGACATATAGTCCTTTTTAAATAAACTTGACATGGCACTGCAGTGCGGTTATAAAGCCCCTCACTTTCAGATTAACTTAAAATTGGAGGAGTACTTTGGCGATTTTATGTACTGTAGACTGTTGCCATTTAACGTATTCTGCATTCCACATCTAGATACATGCAGTATCTTCCATGGACCAAACTACTCCTCATCCCATGTCCTTGCAAGCGTTACAGCCCAAAGTGGTTTCCTCTAATTTTTCAAGTGTCCCAGTGCAACAGCATGTGATCTAGAGGGTTAAATACAATGGCAAAAAGCAAAGCGAACCTTGAGCACTTTATGTTCACAGTGCACAGGTCCACACCGCGGACTTGAAGTCAACCGTACTCTGACAACCTCCTGAGGTGGACTGAGTACGGTTCGCTTCAGAGGGGTCTGAGTTCTCTTGGATTGTTCACATGTATGCAAAAAACGTTGAGTCACTGCTCTGAGTCCATTTACAGGACTGAAAAGGGCCAAGTGTGAAAACACCCTTAAAGACAATATTAGCCGATACCAGTGATATGCTGATATCTCATTCTCAACAGAAGGAAAGACAGCAACTAGGACTCCCAAGGTGCATTTTGGTAAGAAAAGAAAAATCAATATACTGTTACACTTAAACAAAGGTAATGTGATTTTCCAGTGTCTGTACTGGTGTTACAGGAAAATCAAAAACCCAGCAATGACAAAACATTTGCCGTTTCAGTCATGAAATGCTTTTTGCATGGAAAATGACTAAAACCATTATTACAATAGCTGTAAATTAATTTTCTGATCATTTGACTTATTGTGTCAGCGGCAAAAATTTCAATTTGTGAAGTAAATAGTGACTAAAGTTATCAAATAATTGTATTGGAGTCAAGGGTGCAATATTTCCATCTGATTTGTAGTGGAGTAAAAGTAGACAGTGGCATGAGGTTAAAATACTACTCTCAAATTATTACAGTACTTGAGTAAATGTACTCAGTTACATTACACCTCTGGTCAGTAGAGGGATGCCCAGTAGCTGAAATTACAGTAATTGGGATCAGTGGACCAAGTATCATCGTATTTCTTTAGCCCTGAAATTTAGTAATCCAATCATTATAATTATTTTAAAACATAATCCAAGTGTTATAAGAAATTCATTCATTTTCACATGTTCCTTAAATATAAAACGTTCGTTTCCTCGCGTTGGCTAACAATTTGTGGGCTGTGAAAACGTAGTGTTTTTTTTCTTTTTTTGCTCATATCCAATTTTAAACATGTTATTGGTCTACTACTGCAGGAGCTACAACCCAAACAACCTGTGTGTAGTGAAGTCAAGCGCTGTGTATTTGATAGAGTACGCAGTTCACTAGCTGAGATGCTCCCAAACCTTATGAAAGTGTGGTTGCATTTTTCACAACTCAATGCTTCTATTCACATAATGGGTATCCAATGAAGCAGAAAACAAAAGGTATCAAATGAGTCTTGGTATCTGTAACAAATTAATTGTACTGGCTCTGACACAAATTTGGTACATTTTTAATCGATGCCCAGCCCCCAAGAGTCCCACTGCATTGTTTGAGCTTAGGTAAATTATGTTGTTGATTCAGTGTGTGAGAATGGATGTATTACACAAACAGGGAGAGATGGCTCACTTAAACTGCATATTTTGAAAAGAATTTGATAAATTGAGGTATGTCATTCGAAAATGTTAACAAAACAGTAAGGTCTGAAAATAGTTTAACACCTGTCCAACATGTTTTTTTAGTAACTAATGCAAAAAACTGGAATGGTCCTTAAAGTCCAAAAAGGCCTCCACTATTGCCCCAGGGCACAAAAAGCCTTTTCAAACTTGGATTTTGTTTGTTTGTTTTGTGTGTGTGTGTGTGTGTGTGTGTGTGTGTGTGTGTGTGTGTGTGTGTGTGTGGGTGTGTGTGTGTGTGTGTGTGTGCTGGCTAGCACTCTCAGACATAGAGCAGCTGTTCATTAGAAATGTGTGAGCTGAAGAAACAACACGGACGATAAAAACAGCAATTTCTGGCTCATTAAAGACAGAAAAGAACAACCAGCTAGAGACGATGCCTTCCACACATACACATACACACACACACACACACACACACACACACACACAGTCCTATCTACCTACTTGTGATCATAAAGCAGTTGTTAATTACCAAAGACAATAAAAACATGATAAACAAGCAGAATAAAACACGCAGCTACGACATGTCAGTCAGAGCGAATCACTGACCCACACATCAGATTACTCCTCTGCAGCCTATCTGACTCCATACAAATACACACAAAGCAAATTGAGAACAGCTGTTCATTAGAGAGGTGTTAAGTAAAATAATAATAATCAACAATGAAAAAACAACAACTACATAAAGAGCTCTCTCATTAACTGAGTCCACTGCTGCTGTTATTATCTCTAATAGACTATGACACACTAAACGCCCACATCCGAGAAAAAAAAAAAAAGACCTTCAACCCTCAACTGTCTTGGTTCTTCGTTTGAATTTTTTTGGTTATGGATGAAAAGGCTCAGATGCAGAAAGTCGGAAAAAAAGTCCCAGTTATTTAAGACCAGTGACTAAAGTGAAGCAGCATGGCTCTGGGTCTGTGGATGGTGATGTCGAGCACTGGTCCATCACTTCAGTGTTAGGGTATTTTCTATGTAGAAGATTACAAAAGAAACAAGTGAACCTGAGTTACATGTCTAGTGTCTGGAGCAAAGTAAGCCCAACAGACTGGACATGTATGTGTGAGGTCATTTTAAACAGAATGCAGCTTGCAAATGCCAAGTTACAACTAGATCATGACTCCAAAGCAAGTTTCAGGCTGTAAGTTTGTCTCTGTACAAGCCTGCTCTTTTGGAGGAAATAAATATCATTAAATCGCAAAAAATGTGCAACAATCATGCAGAGTATAGTTTTATCCAAATGCAGTAATCTCTGTTGGATGCAGAGGTGCGGACTCAAGTCACATGACAAGGACTAGAGTCAAACTTAAGTCACAAATTTGATGACTTAGAAGAAGAGGAGAAGCTTTATTGTCACTGTAATAAATACAGTGAAATTTCGTATGGTGCTCTCTTATAGCAGCTACAATGTCCTTGTCATAAATTAAACTGGGGAGGGGGGGTCATGGTTCCTGTAGCAGTCTCTTCACAGCCATAGGGAAGAAGCTGTGTTTCAGTCTGTTAGTGCGGGCTCTCATGACTCTGAGTCTGCCAGAGGGAAGGCTGGTGAATAGAGTGTCCTGGGTGGGCGGGGTCATTCCGAATCTTTGTGGCCCGTCGGAGGAGACGGCTGGAATAAATCTCCTCTAGGCGTGGAAGTGGGGAGCCGATGATCCACTCAGCCGTCTTGATGACCCACTGCAGTTGTTTCTTTTCAGATGCAGTGCAGCTGGCGTACCACACCGTACAGCCATAGGTGAGGACACTCTCTATTGTGCAGTGGTAGAAGTTTCTCAGCAGAGGTGGAGGGAGTTTGTTCCTCCTCAGTGTTCTCAGAAAGAAGAGACGCTGCTGGGCCTTTTTGATGATGTGGGTGGTGTTCACAGTCCAGCCCAGGTCCTCCGAAATGTGCAGGCCAAGAAACTTAAAGCTGGTGACCCGTTCCACTTCCTCCCCATTGATGCTCAGGCCTGAGTGCAGTGTGGTCCTCGACTTCCGGAAGTCAATAATGACTTCTTTTGTCTTCTTGGTGTTGAGGTTGAGGTGGTTGTCACTGCACCAGGCCGCCAGTGCTTGGACCTCCTCCCTGTATGGTGTCTCATAACCGTTGCTGATGAGCCCCACAACGGTTGTATCATCCGCAAATTTGATGAGGGTGTTGGAGCCGTGAGTAGTGACACAGTCATAAGTGTACAGTGTGTACAAGACTGGACTCAGCACACAGCCCTGAGGAACACCAGTATTGAGGACGATGGTGGAGGATGTGGAGGTACCCATTCTGACATGCTGGGGTCTGTTAGTCAGGAAGTCCTTGATCCACAGACAGAGGGAGGTTCCAAGTTTTAGTGTCTGCAGTTTGTTGATGAGTCTGCTGGGGCTGATGGAGTTAAATGCCGAGCTGAAGTCAACAAACAGCATCCTGATATATGTGTTGGGGCTTTCAATGTGGCTGAGAGCTGTGTGGAGGGCGATGGAGATGGCGTCGTCTGTGGATCTGTTGGACCTGTAGGCGAACTGATGTTGATCAAAGCCAGGTGAGATGTGGGCCTTGACATGCTGTAACACCAGTCTCTCCATACATTTCATGATCACCGGTGTCAGGGCCACAGGCCGGTAATCATTCAACCCTGTGATGGCAGAGGATTTGGGCACAGGGATTATGGTGGCAGTTTTCAGGCAGGTGGGGACTGTGGCTTGCTGCAGTGAACGGTTGAAGATGTTAGTGAATACTGCAGCAAGCTGGTGAGCACATGATTTCAGCACTCTCCCTGGTACTCCATCCGGTCCTGGTGCTTTCTTGGTGTCGATGCCACGCAGGACTCGCAGTACCTGATGTTGTTGGATGGTGGGGGGCTGGTCGTGCTCTGATAATGTCAGCTGTGTGTCCTCTGCCTGTCTGTTGTCCTCTTCAAAGCGGGAGAAAAAGGTGTTAAGCTGGTCTGGGAGAGAAGTGTCGGTGGAGGGGAGGGTGTTGTGGCATTGTTTGTAGTCAGTTATATTCTGTATGCCTTTCCACATGGAGTGGGGGTTGTTCTCCCTGAAGTTGGCCTCTATCTGCTCTCTATACTTTGTTTTAGCAGCCTTGATGCCTCTGTTCAGGTCCGCTCTAGCCCTCCTGTAGGCTTCCCTGTCCCTTGACCTCAGTGCTGAATCCCTGGCCTGGAGTAGTGCTCGGATACTGGCGTTAAACCAGGGTTTTTGGTTGGGAAATGTTTTCACCTGTTTCCTTGATGTTACATTATCCATGCAGAAACTGATGTATGATAGTACAGAGGAGGTGTGGAGTTCAATGTCTGGGTCTTCGAAGAGCTCCCATATGGTGTCCTCAAAACAGTCCTGCAAGGATAGTGTGGCCTCCTCAGTCCAGCACTGCACTGACTTGTACTGTGGCTTAGACCTGCAGATGAGGGGCTTGTAAGCTGGTGTCAAGAACAGGGAAAGATGGTCTGAGTGTCCAAGGTGGGGGGAGTGGCAGGCTCTGTAGGCTCCAGAGATGTTGGTGTAGACCTGGTCTAGTGTTCTGCCCTTCCTTGTTTGAATTCTTGTAAAATCTGGGGAGCACAGCCTTTAAGTTGGTGTGATTAAAGTCACCAGCCACGATGAAGAAGCCCTCTGGGTGTTTGTTTTGTTGCCTGGTGATGCTGTCATGCAGGCTGCTCATAGCTACGTTAGCATTAGCTCGCGGGTGGACATACACGGCAGTTACAAACACTTGGGTTATTTCCCTGGGCAAATAAAAAGGTCTGCACTTCAACATTAGAAACTCCAGGTCTGGACAGCAGTGTGTCTCAATGATGGCAGTGTCCGTGCACTAGCTGTTGTTAATATAGACGCACACACCTCCTCCCCTCCTCTTACCGGAGTCTGATGTGCGATCCGCCCGGAAGATCGTACGTCCTGCTAGCTCCACAGCTAGGTCCGGGATGTTTTCATGCAGCCAGGTCTCTGTTATCACCATGATACAGCTGTCTATCTGGTTGTTAACATCCCGTAGTTTCATCTCGTCCATCTTGTTAACCAGGGAGCGGACGTTGGCTAGAAAGACGCTTGGAACCGCTGGTTTGTGTGGAGCGGCAGTTAGCCTAGCTCTGATGCTGGCTCGTTTGCCTCGTTTCCGGCGTCTTTCGCAGCGCCGCCGTCGCCTCCTTTCTGTCCGCTCTCGCCGGCGTATCCTCTCCGGGAACGAGTCGAACCCTTCTGGGGGGGTCCAGCCAGTCCAGTGTTGTTTTAGACACAATGTGACAAAATCAAAAAGACTTTCAGCTGGACTTGGGCTTTAACAGTGATGACTTGTGACTTGAAAATGTGAGCCCAAAAATTCCCAGCAAGGCAACACTTAATTCATTAGATCCACTTAGTATAAGTCAATCCAGCAGCATCCAATTAAGTGGCAAGACAGAACCATGAAGACCTAAGATTACATTACTGAAAGCCAATAATGATACGGAAGATAAGTTTCTTTATGTGTATTAACTAAGCAGTGGTTAACAAAAAAAAAGATTTACATTATGCAAAGCATAAATTACAGATGGAGATGCAGCAACTTCCAACTTTTTTCAACATTTAAGGTTACTAATGGTAAATCTAGGTTTATTTTAACATGAGTAGTGAGCTAATGTTTAGCTAATATTATTACTCTGTTGTTATAATAGCAGTATATTTGGTGAAGAGCACATTGTGTCTTGTTTGGAACTTGAAACTTAAAGTTCAAACTTAGTACTTGTCAGTTGTCAGTCTTGATTTGGGACTTGAACTCAGGACTCGCCTGTCTTGACTTGGGGCTTCAGTACAGAGACCTTAGACTTTGTGACTTGTAAAACAATGACTTGGTCCCACCTCTGGTTGGATGATGTTGATGGACAACAGCAAACACTGTATTTGGTTAAGTTTGGCTAGCCTGTGCAATATGACAAGACTGATGATTTTACAACTGCTAGGTGGGTAAAGTAAAAGCAATCGTCTACTCTTATGTGCTTCACGGAGACCTGGCTGAATGGACTAACTCCAGACTCGCACATTGCTCTCAACGGTTTTCAACTTTTCAGAGCGGACAGGAGAGCAGAGGAGACCGGTAAGAGGAAGGGAGGGGGGATAGCGATGTATGTGAATGAGAGATGGTGTCACCCGGGGCACATCAGTGTTAAAGAGCAACATTGCACCAGGGATATCGAGCTGCTAGCTGTTAGCATTCGGCCATACTACCTCCCGCGGGAGTTCTCGCAGATTATCGCGATAACTGCGTACATCCCGCCGTCGGCCGATGCTGCAGCAGCTTGTGAGCTCCTACACACTGTTGTGTCTCAGCTCCAAACATCGCACCCCCAGTCCCTCATCCTCATCTCTGGCGACTTCAATCATGTCTCCCTGTCTGCCACCCTTCCAACTTTCACTCAGTATGTGGACTGCCATACCAGGGACCACAAAACACTGGACTTGCTGTATGCAAATGTGGCGAGCGGGGACGGGGAGTGATGCAATATACGAGCTTTTGGTCAGATTATACACTAACTATATTGTTGCCAACAACGCCACTTGGGGAATTTCGCCCCAGGAAGTAAGTTCACCTTTAAGGCACACAAGTTCGTTCTACTCAAAAGGCGAGGAGACACGGTTCCATTCAAAAGAACATTCTTTATTTTAACAATCAATTTAAAACACTAAAACAACACCACTCACACAGGGACAAATTAACGGGGGAAACTAAATTAAAGCTGAGGCTTACCGGGGTACGTGGGCTACTGACTGATGCGGAGAAACCCCAACCAAAAAATATAAACACCCAGGCACACGTGACAGTCACACACAGCACACTCAGTGAGGAGACCCAGAACCCAGGGAAGCACAGCACACGAAAAAGGGGGGGAACCCCGCCACCAGGTCGTCACCACCACCACCACCGGACCTCAGCAACTAAAGAGGAAAACAAAAGGAATTAGTGGGGTCACAACAAAATTCAATGAACAGAAATATCCAAAACTTACACAATTCAGAAACTAAATACAACTACCAACCACAAATGAAAGAAATAAAGACAGATACTGAAAGAATAATCCTCTGCCCAAACAATATCAAAACCACAGAAATTAGATAACAAATTAAGCAAACAGGCAGAGAAACTGAATAAAGTAACTAAAAAGAACAAAAACGAAAGAAATAAACAAATGTGGAGAGGGATCTAACCCCACTTTTCACAACCACCACATTAAAATAGGTGCATTAAATGCCAATTGAAACCTTGATACCAAAAGCAGGAACCCAGAAAAAGCAGCACAAGGCAGCAACCAAAAGCAGAAACAAAAGCAAAAAAAAACATAAAAGGAAACAGAGACAAAACAGCAGCGGTCCCCCGTAGCTGGTGGCTATATGAAGTTCTGGCCGCCCCCGGTCAGCTAGTGCTGACGTCACTCACGCACCATTAGCAGACGTCACTCACGCACCATTAGCTGAGGGATCTGAGGACCCGACAAATCTGTCATCAATAAGTTCGCGTGTGCATACAACAATCAGGAAATGCAGGAAGCTACCTACCAGTTAGCAGGTCGACCACAGCATGACACACGCACACCAGAGAAAGAGGGAGAGGGTACCGCGCAGCTAGCAGCGTCCACCTACAATCAGGCTATGGTTAGCCGCGGTAATTATCAGCCGTATAACAGGCAGAGAGGGAGACACTCACCACAGCCGGCCATTAAGTTGCCACACACACGAGCCTGGGGAGCACCAAGTCGGTCACTCTGCAGCACAACACAAAATCATTAGCCCCCTGCTACGTGAGACAAAAGCAGCAGGTGAGCAGACAAGCCGCGTTACCTGTCCGAAGCAAAGCGTCCGGTCCGGAAATGACGTCACCCGTCAGGAGCAGTGAAAGAGAGCCGGCAGGGAGGGATCGCCCCTCTTATAGGTGGGTGCGCCTCCGGTGGTTGGCTGCGCCATTGCCAATTAGGCATGACAACCCACTGATGTCTGTACTGCCACACAAACATCAAGGATGCATACAGCTCATCACCCCTCCCCCCACTGGGCCGCTCGGATCACAACCTGGTTCATCTGTCCCCTGCTTACAAACCTGTGGTGAGCAGACAACCCCCCACCACTAGGTTTGTGAGACAATGGTCTGAGGAGACCAGCATGGCACTGAGGGACTGTTTTGGTGTAACTGACTGGGAAGTGCTGTGCAGTCCACATGGGGAGGACATAGACAGCTTGACCGACTGCATCACGGACTATATAAACTTCTGCGTGGAGAACACTGTACCGACCAGGAAGGTACGGTGCTTCTCCAACAACAAGCCATGGGTGACCCCTGATCTGAAAGCACTACTGAATGAGAAGAAGAGGACTTTCAGATCATGGGACAAAGATGAGATGAGGAGGGTCCAGAAGGACCTTAAGAGCGAAATAAGGAGGGGGAAGGACAGCTACAGGAGGAAGTTGGAGGAGCGCCTTCAACAAAACAACATATGGGAGGTGTGGAGAGGCCTGAATACAATCTCTGGCCACAACATCAACAGCAGGAGGGGCCCAGAGTCTGGAGACCGGGGGTGGGTGAATGAACTGAACCTGTTTTTCAACAGGTTTGATTCTGCTCCCTCTCCCACCCACCAAAGTGCAAACCCAGGGCTCTCTCACCCTCCCCGGCACACCTCCTCCCCCTCCTTCAGGACATCAGCTGCACCCTCCCCACACCTTTTAATCCCCCTCCAATTC
The DNA here is from genome assembly GCA_019142605.1 of Cephalopholis sonnerati. Classification (NCBI taxonomy): domain Eukaryota; kingdom Metazoa; phylum Chordata; class Actinopteri; order Perciformes; family Serranidae; genus Cephalopholis; species Cephalopholis sonnerati. The sequence goes on along the minus strand of JAGQAX010000005.1, from coordinate 3,901,159 downwards.
ACACCTCCCTCCTCTACTCAGTCACCCCCCACCCCCCGCTGCAGCCTCTCCATAACAGCTGATCAGGTGAGGAGGGAGCTCACAAAGATCAAGGCGAGAAAGGCTACTGGTCCGGATGGCATCAGCTCCAGACTGCTGAGGGACTGTGCAGCTCAGCTCTGTCAAGTGGTTCTGCACATCTTCAACCTCAGCCTCAGTCTGGAGAAGGTTCCTGTCCTGTGGAAGACTTCCTGCGTGGTTCCTGTACCAAAGACTGCACACCCCAGGGAGCCCAACCACTTCAGACCTGTAGCCCTGACCTCCCACCTGATGAAGACCATGGAGAGGATCATACTCAACCACCTCCGACCCCTGGTGAGAACAGAACTGGACCCCCTGCAGTTTGCATATCAGGCAGGCATTGGGGTGGATGACGCTGTCATCTACCTGCTCCAACGAACACTGGCTCACCTGGATAACACTGGAAGTGCTGTGAGAGTCATGTTTTTTGACTTCTCCAGTGCTTTCAACACAATACAGCCATCTCTGCTCAGGGGGAAGCTGGAAGGAGCTGGAGTCGACCGTCACCTGGCTGCGTGGACCATCGACTACCTCACCAGCAGACCACAGTATGTGAGGCTAGGTGACTGTGTGTCTGATGTGGTAGTCTGCAGCACGGGGGCTCCACAGGGGACAGTCCTTGCCCCATTCCTCTTCACCCTGTACACATCGGACTTCAGACACAACACGGACAGCTGCCACCTCCAGAAGTTCTCTGATGACACAGCCATTGTTGGATGTGTGTCAGGGGGGAATGATCTGGAGTACAGGGGGGTCATCACGGACTTTTTCAACTGGTGTGAGATAAACCACCTTCACATCAACGCCAGCAAGACAAAGGAGTTAGTGATCGACTTCCGTAGGAAAGCGCCCCAGACAACCCCAGTGAACATCCAGGGTTTGGACATTGAGGTCGTGGAGGAGTACAAATACCTGGGTGTTCACCTAAACAATAAACTGGACTGGTCCACAAACATCAACGTCCTGTACAAGAAGGGCCAAAGTCGTCTCCACCTGCTGTGGCGGCTGAGGTCCTTCGGAGTGTGCAGGACACTGCTACGGACCTTTTATGACACTGTGGTAGCCTCTGCCATCCTGTATGCAGTGGTCTGCTGGAGCAGTGGAAGCACGGAGAGGGACAGAAAAAGACTAAACAAGCTGGTCAGGAGGGCTAGCTCGGTCATTGACTGTCCTCTGGAGACCATCGAGCAGGTGGGTGAGAGGAGAATGTTAGCAAAGCTGATATCCATCATGGACAACACCTCTCACCCCCTGCATGAGACTCTCTGTGCACTGAGCAGCTCATTCAGCGGTAGACTGCTGCACCCACAGTGCAAGAAGGAGCGCTACCGCAGGTCGTTCATCCCGTCAGCTGTCAGACTCTTCAACAGCAACATCTGACAACACCAAATGTAGCACTGTCATGTCTGCTGCATGACTGCTTAGACTCTGTGCATCAACACATTCTGTGCAATATTCCTCATCTAAATATTTTTTGTATATATGTATATAAACTGTAAATTCTGTTAACACTCATTCTCCAAAGTGCCTTACTTTTTAAAATATATTTTTTTGTATATTTTTAACATACATATTTTCTATTTTAATCTTTATTTAATTTTTTATAATACACTGTCCACTCTTGACTTTCTGTCTGTACTTTGAGCTGCTGTGACATGTGAATTTCCCCAGTGTGGGATCAATAAAGTTTATCTTATCTTATCTTATCTTATCTTGGAACAACACACGGAGGTGTTCTGGCCCTCCTATCAGCATGATCACATCATTTGTCTCAAAAACTGTTACAAGTCAATGTTGAAAAGGTGGTATTGGTCAATTGCCTGTCATCTGACGCACTTAATATCATTAATAGTTCTGTAGAATCTGGAGTCTTCCCCTCTTCTCTCAAGCCTGCTAACATTACACCATTACTGAAAAAGAACAACATAGACACACCCATAATTAGAAATTAGAAAATTGTAACCTTTTTTGTTGGTAAAATACTTGAAAAGGTTGCCAAAAAGCAATTACATACAGTAGCTACTTATCACTTCATAATCTGTGTAATGTGTATCAATCTGGCTTTGGAACCAACCACAGCAAACATTGGAGGGAGGAGATCAGATCCAAACTGATCTCACTGTCTCTAGAACCCAGTGAACATGTCAGGTGTTATCATGGATCCAGAACTCAGCTTTACAAGCCATATTACAAGTATAACAAGGACAGTGTTTTACTACCTAAAAAGCATTTTTAAAGTTAGATCCATCCTGTCTTAGTCAGATGGTGAAAAGTTGTTTCATGCTTTCATCTCCTCTAGACTAGATTACTGTAATGCCCTTCTTGGCGAACTCCCCAAAAAGACAGTGGGTCGGTTCCAACTTATTCGAAATGCTGCAGCCTCACTGGGACAAAAAAAAAAAAAAAAAAACATATCACTCCCATGCCAAAAATGCTTTACTGGCTTCTGATAAAATACAGAATTGATTTCACATCAAGTTCCTGCAAATCCTGTACCATAAAAGCCTTTTCAAAAAATGAAGGGATTCTCTCAACCAAAATGATAAGGGACTTTTAATTTTAAATGGATATAGGAAGTGCTGAGTTTGAAATGATGGCATGATGCAATTAAATTACATATCAAAAAGGGTGGGGTGTTGTTGCCATACAGTTGTCCACTGCAGCAGATTGTTCTGTGTTCCTACTGCTCAAAGTGACGGCTGTGATGGGAGAATTTCTGGAAGACAAAAAGAAAATCAAACATGCCAGTCCTTTTGTCCAAACGTCATGAGGGCATACCAGACGGGGCATTAGTTGTCTTCTACAATGACAAACCACACAAGATGAAATGACAGACAGTCATGTTAGACACTCATTCATGATCTGAGCTGACACCATAAGATACTGTGTCGGGATATAATCGGGCTGAAATCATGTAGTCTGAACCCGGCGTTACTGTGCCCATGATCCGAAAAATATTTGTTGTGCGTTCAGCTACTATGGCTCCACTCTCTGGAACAAACTGCCTGATGATTTGAGATATTACACAAATGTCATGAACAATCTTAAGATCTACCTATTCTCTCAGAACTATGAATGATTTGTGCCTCTGTCTGTCTGTCTGTCTGTCTGTCTCTGTCTCTCTCTCTTCTCTGTCTTCGTGTCTCTCTCTCTTCTCTGTGTCTCTCTCTCACAAAGTTGGAAGTTTTGTTGACCCATTCATTCACCCCAGCCACCCCTCTACATGGACATAGTCTCTCACCAGCACCTGATCTCCTCCTGTGCATCAGCCATAAATCCTACAGCCACTAGACGGCTTTGTCACTTAAGCGTAAACATAAGTGATTATGGCGCACTTGCATGCCACAAATCTCTACTTTAACCGAACTCTCTCTTCATGGCTGGTTGCTCCAAATTCAAAGGCTTTTTCCTTACTCTACTGTTTATTCATGTTCTCCCACTGTTTTGTTTCAAGGAAATCAAAGTTGAGATCATGGGGGGAAAAATTATCCAATAAGTTCTTTATAAGTGAGAGGTTGTTGGCAGAAATTGACTAAGGGTGTTGCTTGGTCCTTTTCAGCCCTCTGAAAGGTGGTGACTCAGCATTTTTTGCACACATGTGAACTCTCCAAGAGAACTCAGACCCCTCCGAAGCAAACCGAACTGAGACCATCTCGGGAGGTGGTCTGAGTTCGGTTCGCTTCAAGCCCGCGGTGCGGTTCACCTAACCTGTGCTTTGTGAACACAAAGCACTCCAGGTTCGCTTTGCCCTTTGCCATTGTATTTAGCCCTCTAGATCACATTCTATTGCACTGGGATGCTTGAAAAGACAGACAAAGCCATGTCAGCCTGTAACTCTTACAAGGACGCAGGACAAGTAGTAGTTTGGTCCACAGAAGATACTGCACATCTCCAGATGTGGAATGTAGAATACATCAAATGCCAACAGTCTACAGCACACAGAAACCCTGAGGTTTTCCTCTAGTTTTAAGTTCATCTGAGAGTGAGGGGCTTCATAATCTCACTGCAGTGCCACATCAAAGTAAAAACAAAACCATGTCAAGATATATTCTATATAGGCTATAGTGTGAACAGAAAGAGGACTGAGGTCCCATCAGAGCTGAAGTCAACCAGAAAGAGAACTGAATCCTCTTTCAAATGAACCGACGATCTGAACACAAAAAGAACTGAGTCCCTTTTTTAGTTGGTCCACTTTAAGAGGACTGAGTTCAGTTCATTTAAAAAGGACTATATGTGAAAACATCCTTAGCGGACTCAGAGCAGTGACTTGCACATATGTGAACACTCTAAGATAACTCATATCCCTCTGAAGCAAAACAAACTCAGACCATCTCATGGTGGGTCTGAGTTCGGTTCACTTCAAGTCAGTGGTGCAGTTCACTTAATTTGTGCATTGTGAACACAAAACGCTCCTGTCACGGGTGTGAGATTGAACCCAAATGCAGCACTCAGAGGCAGGCAGACAGCTGGTAATGAAGTTTATTGCTAACATAGATAAGCAAAAGTTCAGGGTTCTCTGAGTTATGCTTAATTGAAATTCCAGTGGTGAGTGAGTGTGGCAAGATCAGGCAGGCAATACTTGGGAGTAGTCTGAGAGCTTTGGACTGTACTGTGAGTGCAGGGGGGTGAAGACTGGCGTAGCTAGCCAAACCAGGAGAGCTGAGGTGAGCAGGGTTGGTGTTACACCATGCAGCCACAGAACCGAGCAGATTGGAACCAGGAAGGGAGCAGGCAGGAATTGGGGTCAGAGACAGAACGCTGAGGTAATTACCAGAGCAGAGACGATGGATGCAGGTCAGAAACAAGCAGGGTCGGTACCGGGGAATCAGGCCAAGAGTAAACGCTGTGTTGCGGAAATTTTCCGGTCTGCCTACAGAGAGTCAAAAAGAATAAAAACAAGACTGGAAAAGGTAGCATGCACCAAGTGTTTTATTCTCTATAGAGAGGAAGCAACAACACAGAACCACACAGCAGAAAGCAGCTCAGTGTTGTGTTCCCTGACCAAATGCTTCAGTTCATTCTTATACTTTCTGATATGCCTCTGGCTCTTTGATGGAAATTCCACAGAACTTCCTCAACAGAAGAAAGAAAACAATTGGGGTACAATAAAACAGATAATGACCCACCTCAGGATTTCACAACTAGGTGTAACCTCCTGTGGGGATGAAGATCTGATCTTGCCATCTCATGAAGTTATTCACAGTGGGGTTATAACAGCAGGGTTCACCAGGTCATCCTTTGGTCAATACAGCAGGGTACAGCTAAGACTACAGACTAACTACATCAAAGTATAAGACTGTCTCAATGTTTCTACAAAGCATGTAAAAATTCCATTACAACTCGCCCCTTTTTATCATTTATGATAAACTATTCATTTATCCGTGGAGAAAATGCTTACAGCTTCAAATCTACACATCATTTAGAATAGGTTATTTTGGTTACACATTACTTTCATCACTGTCACTATCATCATTTTGGTAGTAATTTCCAGCAACATGCACCATGGTAAATGATGAATCTATCATAGAAGAAATTATTTTTCTTCAACAGGGGATAATACAACATAAAATGATGAGCATTATGGATATCACACTTACAACTGGCATTAAAAATGTTCCTATGATTGTCCACCAATTTCCTCTTGTTAACCATGCCCATAGATTAAACCCATATCCAGCTTGCACATCTAGAGATTTTTGTCTATGTAGGAGGTCATTCGGGTGTGAGACTACATGTGTCATATTGTCAGTTATATCAAGGAATGTATGTACAATGTGTCTGATGTGGTAGTCTGCAGCACGGGGGCTCCACAGGGGACAGTCCTTGCCCCATTCCTCTTCACCCTGTACACATCGGACTTCAGACACAACACGGACAGCTGCCACCTCCAGAAGTTCTCTGATGACACAGCCATTGTTGGATGTGTGTCAGGGGGGAATGATCTGGAGTACAGGGGGGTCATCACGGACTTTGTCAACTGGTGTGAGATAAACCACCTTCACATCAACGCCAGCAAGACAAAGGAGTTAGTGATCGACTTCCGTAGGAAAGCGCCCCAGACAACCCCAGTGAACATCCAGGGTTTGGACATTGAGGTCGTGGAGGAGTACAAATACCTGGGTGTTCACCTAAACAATAAACTGGACTGGTCCACAAACATCAACGTCCTGTACAAGAAGGGCCAAAGTCGTCTCCACCTGCTGCGGCGGCTGAGGTCCTTCGGAGTGTGCAGGACACTGCTAAGGACCTTTTATGACACTGTGGTAGCCTCTGCCATCCTGTATGCAGTGGTCTGCTGGAGCAGTGGAAGCACGGAGAGGGACAGAAAAAGACTAAACAAGCTGGTCAGGAGGGCTAGCTCGGTCATTGACTGTCCCCTGGAGACCATCGAGCAGGTGGGTGAGAGGAGAATGTTAGCAAAGCTGATATCCATCATGGACAACACCTCTCACCCCCTGCATGAGACTCTCTGTGCACTGAGCAGCTCATTCAGCGGTAGACTGCTGCACCCACAGTGCAAGAAGGAGCGCTACCGCAGGTCGTTCATCCCGTCAGCTGTCAGACTCTTCAACAGCAACATCTGACAACACCAAATGTAGCACTGTCATGTCTGCTGCATGACTGCTTAGACTCTGTGCATCAACACATTCTGTGCAATATTCCTCATCTAAATATTTTTTGTATATATGTATATAAACTGTAAATTCTGTTAATACTCATTCTCAAAAGTGCCTTACTTTTTAAAATATATTTTTTTGTATATTTTTAACATACATATTTTCTATTTTAATCTTTATTTAATTTTTTATAATACACTGTCCACTCTTGACTTTCTGTCTGTACTTTGAGCTGCTGTGACATGTGAATTTCCCCAGTGTGGGATCAATAAAGTTTATCTTATCTTATCTTATCTTACAACACTCACTTCCAATAATGTGGCAAACATCTCCCTGGGAGGCTAACAACATGTCTAATGCCATCCTGTTTTGTAAGGCCACATTTCGTAGCACTTGTGTTTCTACTGTTAAAGACTGAAAACCTGTAGTTGTCAATGCAGTAAGGTTTTCAATTTCAAAAGCCAGTTCGTTAATTTTGTGAGCATTATTAACGGCGCCATACCACGGTAGAAGTCCTGAGAGGAACTTTTCTAGGGGTGAGATTCGCAAAATCTCTCTGATTTGTCGATGTGGCTTCGGGGGAACATAATAATGACTATTTTTACTATGGTGGTATGTTAAATTTTTAACTATGCGGACATGAGGTAATAATTTAGCCATAAAACATTTACCACACCACCCTGGTCGAAGAACTTGATACACATATTTTCTGCACACCCATACAAAGTCTTGCAAAGCACCATATCCTTCTTCACTTGGGATTACAACTTGAGGGTTGTTATGCCCTTTTTTATTTAGAATTGGGGCGAGATGATCTGTCAAGTTAAGCTGGGATATATATGCTGTTTTTCTATCATTTAAGCAAGGCAATCGTGATGGGTGTGTGGCTCCACAAGTAGCATTACGTATAATGTTACATTTACTGTCTCCTAAATATGTGGTTAATTGATTACATTTGCTATAGAAACAGATGCCTGGAGGATAGGTGGTTGGATTTGTTTCAAACAGGGGTTCAAATATACGATCATGATACCCCGCTGAGGCAATTAAAATACGCACCTCATGCCCTGAATAGTTTAAAACTGACACATTTAACATTGCTTGTGATTGAACTGCTAACAGTTCTTCAAAAGGAGATATGTTAGTAGTGGTAGCAAGCATTGTATAAAAATGTTTAGACAATGCTGCAGACTTTGCAGCTGAATCTGCTCTGGCGTTTCCTTGAGAAACATCGTCCATTTTATTTAAATGTGCTTGGCATTTACAGACAGCAATTTCTGATGGCTTCTAGTAAAGCAGCTACATGGCTGGCATTCAAAATAGGCTTCCCATCAGATTTCATAAAGTTACGATACTGCCACAATGTTCCAAAATCATGAACTATTCGAAATGCATATCTTGAATCCGTGTAAATGGTCACAGATTTGCCTTTGCAATGTTACATGCTTCAGTTAGCGCTATCAATTCAGCTACTTGTGCAGAGTAGTTACTTGGAAGTCTGCCTGAACACATTACACTATGTGTATCCACCACTGCAAGTCCTACATTGTTTTTACCAGTGACAGCATCCCTGGATGCCGAACCATCTACAAAAATAATCAAATCAGGGTTAGTCAGGGGTGTGTCTTTGAGGTCAGCTCTCGGGCTGCACACTTGAGACAACACGCTGCAGTCATGGTCCTCCTCCTCCTCGTCATTTTGTCCTGGAACAGGCAGGAGTGTTGCAGGATTAAGGATAGTACATCTTTTTACTGTGACATTAGGCATTTCTAACAAAATAGCATTATATCGTAACCATCTTGCTGTGGACAAGTGCGAAGTTTTCTGCTCTAGGAGAATCATAGAGACAGAATGTGGCACAAGAAGTGTGAGGTCTGAATAACCCACTATGTCACGTGATGCAACCACTGCTTTTTCTGCAGCTGCAACTGCACGTAACCATTTAGGGAGTCCTGCTGCAACAGGATCAAGCTTGGCTGAAAAATAAGCAACAGGTCTTAGTTTGTCTCCATGATGCTGCAAGAGAACAGATGTCATACAACTTTCCTTTTCATCCACAGTTTGAATAAATGGTTTGTTTGGTTTGTATGCCTAAAGTAGGTGGTGATATTAAGGCTTGTTTTAAGTCAGTAAACGCCTGTACTGCTTCTGATGTCTAAGTAACTTCACTGTGTGGATGAAGGCCTTTTTGATGTGCAATGTTCAGTAGCGGTGCTGCTATAACAGAGTAGTTAGGAATGAACGCACGGCAATAGGAACACAGTCCTAAGAATGACATAATTTCTTTTTTTGTTTTAGGCTTAGAAATCTTTTCTATGGCTTGAATACGTTTTGGCAGTAGTTGCTTACCCTCTGGTGTAATAAGATGACCTAAGAAGGTTGCCTTTTGTTGCACAAGTTGCAATTTTTTCAAACTTACTTTGTGGCCTTCATGTGCAAGGTGCTGCAATTATTTGACAGTGTCTGTCTCACATTGTTCTTTTGTAGGTGCACACAAGAGAAGATCATAAAAATATTGTAGCAAAGCTGAACCTGGTGTAAGTTCTAAAAATGATAGTGATTCAGCCAATACACTGTTATATATTGTCGGTGATTCACAATATCCTTGGCATAAACGTGTGAATGTCCATGTTTTGTCCTTAAATGTGAATGCAAACCAGTACTGGCTGTCTGGGTGTACTGGAACACTGAAAAATGCATTAGCAAGGTCTATTACTGTGAACCACTGCGCTGTAGGTGGTATCTGTGACAGAATAGTGTACGGATTTGGAACAATCGGCGCTCTGGGTTGTACAGCATTATTTACGGCTTGCAGGTCTTGTACAAATCTCCAATCCACTGGTTGACCATCCTCTCTGGCTTTCTTAACAGGTAAGATAGGTGTTCGTACAGGACTTACACTAGGTATTATAATGCCTGCTTCTCTTAAGGCCTCAAACACTGGTGTGATGCCCTCTATGGCCTCTTGTCTAAGTGGGTACTGTCTCTGGCATCGTCTGTAGTCAGATTTAGGGACTATGACCACTGGTTCTGCAGTTCTCACCAGACCCACATCATATTTTCCTTTGGCCCACAATTTATCAGGTATTTGGCCTAATAAAGGGTGTAATCATGCCTCTTCAACAGACAAACATGAGAACATGCAGGTTAAGTCTTTCTCATCATTCAACAAGATTGTTACGCTGCGCATGCTGTGTACATCAGCAGAAAAGTGCTTTTTATATGAATTTAGTCGTGCACAGTATTGGATGCCTTTAGTAGAAATGTTTGTCCAGTCAGTCGCCTGGGAGCAGTTGTTAACAAATGATCCTACGTCGTCCCACTCACAGTTGTTTGTTTTGGCTAATGCTACATGTGGGACTGAATTGGGAATATCAATTAACACCATCAAGTCTTTTGGCAAGCTTATGGCTGCTGCATATTTGTCTGCATCCCAATAAATTTTATCAATAGTCAGTATGTCAGAGTCATCATGTGATTTACTCTGGTACCAGTCAGTCTCATATGACATGTCACTACCCTCAGATATATGTGAAATACAATGCAGATCATGCATACACGTAACATTAGGAGCTGTCATGATTGTCTCTGCCTCTTTAAGTAATGCCCCGCTTTCTGTGTGGTCCAAACGCCACTGATATGCAAACATCAATGGGGAATAATTAACGTTCACCATTTCATTGACCATTGTTTCAGTTTTTATTATCTTTAGTCCCTCTATTGACAAAATCGATATCCCCAGTGCTATCATTAAATCTCTTCCTAGTAGAGTAATTGGGCAATGGTCAGACAATAGAAATGCATGTTTAGTTTTAACATTATCAGTATCTTTGCAGGGAAGAGGAACAGTAAAATGTTCTTTTACTGCGGTGCTTGATGCCCCCATAGAATACACATAGCGTCCACTCATCTTTGGAGAGGGAGAGAGATCACGCGCTCTGATAACGGAGTTTGTTGCCCCCGAATCAACAAGAAAGTTCAATTTCTTTTCTCTTACAGTTAACATATATTCTGGCAATCGTTGGTATGCCTCTGTGTTATATTGTATATATGTGCCTCGATCTACGTTCGCTTTATCATTATCAATGTTATCATCGGTGTGTGTGGTGCTTGTGTATGCGGTACCTCTTTCCTTTCACACAGTGGTTTGCGGCTAGGGCTCTTCCCTCTCCTCCTCCCGCTCACCCCGTCAGTCCGACCTGTGTTTGTAACAGTCCTTTGACCAGTGTCCTTTCTTTCCTCATGTGAAACACACATCATCCTCAGTGAATGGTCTGCTTGGCCCTCTTTCTCTTCTGCGCCCTCTTCCTCTTTCACGCCCTCTTCCCCGGCCGCTTGGTTGTCTGTCACCTGGAGGATTGATCTGAACAGTTTTCAGCATGGTGAGGGCCGCGTTGTGAAGATCTGCTGTTTTCCTGCCTTCGCTATGCTTCTTCTTCTGCTGCATGCGCTCGTAGTTGTGCACTGTATGCCTACGGAGCTCTGCAAGACGAGCATCTTGAAAACCCAGGCAGGAAGTTTTTACCGCGGTTGTAATCTCTGGTGTCAGTCCATTTAAAAAACAGTTACTGAGGTGAATCTCCCATATGCCCGCAACGTTGCCCAGATCAGCTGGTCAATCAATGCCGCTGTGAATGTTGGACACTTCGGTGAGGCGGCACATACAGTACAGGCCAAAAGTTTGGACACACCTTCTCATTCAATGCGTTCCCTTTATTTTCATGACTATTTACATTGTAGATTCTCACTGAAGGCATCAAAACTATGAATGAACACATGTGGAGTTATGTACGTAACAAAAAAAGGTGAAATAACTGAAAACATGTTTTATATTCTACTTTCTTCAAAATAGCCACCCTTTGCTCTGATTACTGCTTTGCACACTCTTGGCATTCTCTCGATGAGCTTCAAGAGGTAGTCACCTGAAATGGTTTTCACTTCACAGGTGTGCCTTATCGGGGTTAATTAGTGGAATTTCTTGCTTTATCAATGGGGTTGGGACCATCAGTTGTGTTGTGCAGAAGTCAGGTTAATACACAGCCGACAGCCCTATTGGACAACTGTTAAAATTCATATTATGGCAAGAACCAATCAGCTAACTAAAGAAAAACCAGTGGCCATCATTACTTTAAGAAATGAAGGTCAGTCAGTCCGGAAAATTGCAAAAACTTTAAATGTGTCCCCAAGTGGAGTTGCAAAAACCATCAAGCGCTACAACGAAACTGGCACACATGAGGACCGACCCAGGAAAGGCAGACCAAGAGTCACCTCTACTTCTGAGGATAAGTTCATCCGAGTCACCAGCCTCAGAAATCGCAAGTTAACAGCAGCTCAGATCAGAGACCAGATGAATGCCACACAGAGTTCTAGCAGCAGACCCATCTCTAGAACAACTGTTAAGAGGAGACTGTGCGAATCAGGCCTTCATGGTCAAATAGCTGCTAGGAAACCACTGCTAAGGAGAGGCAACAAGCAGAAGAGATTTGCTTGGGCCAAGAAACACAAGGAATGGACATTAGACCAGTGGAAATCTGTGCTTTGGTCCGATGAGTCCAAATTTGAGATCTTTGGTTCCAACAGCCGTGTCTTTGTGAGACGCAGAAAAGGTGAACGGATGGATTCCACATGCCTGGTTCCCACTGTGAAGCATGGAGGAGGAGGTGTGATGGTGTGGGGGTGTTTTGCTGGTGACACTGTTGGGGATTTATTCAAAATTGAAGGCACACTGAACCAGCATGGCTACCACAGCATCCTGCAGCGACATGCCATCCCATCCGGTTTGCGTTTAGTTGGACGATCATTTATTTTTCAACAGAACAATGACCCCAAACACACCTCCAGGCTGTGTAAGGGCTATTTGACCAAGAAGGAGAGTGATGGAGTGCTGCAGCAGATGACCTGGCCTCCACAGTCACCGGACCTGAACCCAGTCGAGATGGTTTGGGGTGAGCTGGACCGCAGAGTGAAGGCAAAGGGGCCAACAAGTGTTAAAAACCTCTGGGAACTCCTTCAAGACTGTTGAAAAACCATTTCAGGTGACTACCTCTTGAAGCTTATCGAGAGAATGCCAAGAGTGTGCAAAGCAGTAATCAGAGCAAAGGGTGGCTATTTTGAAGAAACTAGAATATAAAACATGTTTTCAGTTATTTCACCTTTTTTTGTTAAGTACATAACTACACGTGTTCATTCATAGTTTTGATGCCTTCAGTGAGAATCTACAATGTAAATAGTCATGAAAATAAAGAAAACGCATTGAGTGAGAAGGTGTGTCCAAACTTTTGGCCTGTACTGTAACTCCACATGTGTTCATTCATAGTTTTGATGCCTTCAGTGAGAATCTACAATGTAAATAGTCATGAAAATAAAGAAAACTCATTGAATGAGAAGGTGTGTCCAAACTTTTGGCCTGTACTGTATACTCATCTGGTGTTTCATTTTCTTTTTGTTTACATGCGTTGATTTTACTCATATCAATCCTGTGTGGGAAGGCCGCAGTGAATTCTGTGGCCAGTGTCTGCACAGCGTTCCTGTAGTCGTTGTTATCATTGTGGCCCCATTCAATATTATTGCACCGGACATCAGAAGCAGGAAACTTTCCCGCTATTTTTGCCAGTCCACAGGTTTCATTATAGTGATTAACAGCCTCTTTAATTCAGACATTGTTGGTCTGAATTCGCTGCAAAAGACCACAAACTGCTCTGCAAACTTAGGACCTGATGCTGCCGGCTCCGGAAGATGTCTGGCTGCCTCCATAACGTCGGTGGTGGTCCAGGAGCAGAATACAAGCATCGGCCCCCCTGGCCCTGCTACTTCCACCATGGGCATCATCAGGGCAGGCGGGTACAGGATCGGTGACTCTACCATAGGCGTCCCATATCTTTGTCCCGTCCGTGTGTGTGGTGGCGTCAATAATGGTTTCACCACTGATGGAACAGTCCTCAATGTTTTTGGTTTCACGTCAGGCGACGGATCTACTGCTGTGTGCTCTTGCTTTGAGACCACCTCCTGTGCTGGCGGCGGCTGAGTGGCTGCTGCTGCTCCTTGTGGCTGTTGAGCTTGCGGATGGGAACATACGGTGGAGGTAGGGGAGCAGCTGGGTAGGAGTCGAGGTCCAGGTCAACCTTTACCAACTGTGGAAGAGATGGATACAGGGCAGAGCACTGAGAAGCATTTTCTGTTCTTTTCGTGTCACATTGATCTATACACACATTAGGCAGTAGTTTACTTGTCTGTTTTCTGTCTCTACGTTCTGCTTCCCTTTTCCATGCACTAAATGCTGCTCTTTGCTGCTCCATGTCTTTTAAATCTTTAACCAACACCTTTTTACCTTTTTTAATCTTTTTCTCTTTTTTATTTAATTGTTTTTCAAGTGAGGCTATTGCATCTAACTCAAAAGAACCCCCTTTTGGAAACCCTATTTCTTCACAACACTGTGGCATAATCTTAATTGTTTCTTTCCCGTATTTATCATGCATGCACTTCTCATTTGGCGACACAGGCTCATATTCCTTGCTGCTTTTAGACCCCATTTCCATGCGAGCGTCCTCGCGGTAACTACGTGTCAACTGTATGTAAAATTTCACTTTTACACTGTCTCCCTGAGACAATAGGCCTCTAACCTATGCGGTATTCCCCGAATACCCTCTGACCCCGTAGTTGAATCTATTTCTATTATGGCCCTCTCTTTAGAGGCACTAATTAAGGTCCCAGATCTCCCCAGCAGCGCTGCGGTCAGAAGAATGTGACTGGAATCCTTGGACACTAACCAAAAGAGAAGGCACACTATGACAAACCCTTCTTTTTTTTTTTTTCTTTTCCCCATTACAGAAATTGAGCGTTGTTTTGTTTTGTTTCTTTTGACTTACCCGACAACGTAATCGTTGTTTGCTTTGATCTCAGTGGGTGATGGTCCTCTTGCCTCAAGCCCAGTCAGTTCTCACTTTCTCTGAATGTGACGAGGTTTGAGACCGAACTCTTTTTTTTTCTGGTTCAGGGTGATCAGCCCCTGGCTGTCTTCAGGCGGTCAGACGAATCACTCGCGAGATCCCACTTCCGACACCAACTTGTTGCGGAAATTTTCCGGTCTGCCTACGGAGAGTCAAAAAGGAAAAAAAAAACAAGACTGGAAAAGGTAGCATCAGAGGCGGTCCTGGCTACTTTTACACCCTGGGTGAACCATCCCTCGGCGCCCCCCCCCAACGTACATACACAACAATATCTTATAAAGGCCTCATCCTGAACGACTTCATATCTGACAATAAGCTTGATTTACTCTGTTTAACTGAAACCTGGCAAAAACCTCTGGACTACCTATCACTTAACCAAACCACCCCACCTGGATTCACATACATGGACAAACCGTGCCCCTCTGGACGGGGAGGCGGGGTTGCTGCTCAACACTCTCTGTCTCTCTCACCTGTAAACTGTCTGCCTCCCCTCCCCCACTGACTGATAACCCCTCTGACCTTGTTAACTATTATAATGACGCCCTCTCCACCTGCCTTGACGAACTTGCCCCCATTAAATCCAAAACAGTTTCCTTCAAACACTCTGCTCCCTGGTACACCCCTGAACTTCACAAAATGAAAGCACGGAAACGCCAACTGGAAAGACTCTGCAAGAAAACCGGATTAACAGTCCGCCTACAAACCTACACAGACCACCTTCAACAGTACAAAGACGCTCTCAATGCAGCTCGGTCCATCTACTATTCACAACTCATTCACTCCGGCTCCACAAACCCCAAGGCACTCCTCTCCACAATTAACACACTTCTCAAACCCAGTGACAACACCTCCTCATCCTTCACAGTTGATAAATGCCAATCCTTCCTTTCATTTTTTCAAACCAAAGTTGACAACATCTACAGTACCCTCACCCCCCACCCCACCCCACCGCCATCCCCACCTACCCGCCTGGAACCCCCCACACTCACCACTCAGCCCCTGTCTAATATCTCCCCTCTGTCCCCTGTGCAACTTTCTACCCTCATGGCCAGCATGAAATGTTCAACCTGCACTCTTGACCCCATCCCATCCAAGCTTCTAATATAAAGGACAGCCTGCCTGCCATTTCCTCATTGATTACTGCCATCATCAACTCCTCCCTCAGCACTGGTTCTGTCCCCCAATCCCTTAAAACTGCTGCTGTCACACCCATCCTCAAGAAACCTGGTCTTGATCCTGATAACCCCCGTAATTTCCGCCCCATCTCCAATCTCCCTTTTCTGTCTAAAATATTGGAACGTGCCGTCGCCTCTGAGCTAAAAACCCACCTCACCGTCAATAACCTATATGAAGAATTCCAATCCGCTTTCCGCTCCCAACACAGCACTGAAACAGTCCTTCTCCGAGTCACCAACGACCTCCTCCTCTCCTCAGACTCTGGACACATCAGCATCCTCATCCTCCTTGACCTCACTGCCGCCTTTGACACCATTAACCACACCATCCTCCTCTCCCGACTGGAATCAACTCTCCACATCACCAGCACTGCCCTCTCCTGGATAAAATCATACCTCACAAACAGACAGCAATTCATCTACATCAATAACTGCTCCTCCTCCACCGCTCCTCTGTCCCAAGGCGTCCCCCAGGGTTCGGTGCTTGGTCCCCTTCTGTTCATCCTCTACATTCTTCCACTCGGAAGCATCATACGTCACCATGGCCTCCGCTTCCACTGCTACGCCGACGACATCCAACTTTACATCTCCACCAAAACCATTTCCACTGCAACCCACTTCACGCTGACCAACTGCCTCACAGAAATAAAATCCTGGATGCAAGCCAACTACTTTCAACTCAACTATGACAAATCAGATGTAATAATCATTGGTCCCAAATCCCTCACCAAAACCACCCACAACTTCTGCCTCAACCTGCACAACTCCTCCCTGACCCCATCCCCACACACCAGGAACCTTGGACTCATTTTTGACAGCCACCTCACCTTCGAACAACACATAAACCAAGTAAGTGCTGTGAGTGCACTTGTGATACTTTGGTGTCCTTCTGGGGGGTCAGGACCCTCAGGTTGGGAACCAGTGATATACAGCTAAACAGATTCTAAAGGGTGTAATCAGCGGTGCAGTGGTTGGTGAAGAAGTGGATGTGTTACTGGTCAGGTTACCGAGCAGGAATCAGGTATACTCTCCTACATATTCCACTGGCTTTTTGTCTAATTAATGGGTATACTGTGAACAGCCAGAGAAAGACGTGTGTGAGCACACGGACGCTCTCCTGCTTTCTTGGTTTTGTTTTTATGTTGTTTTATGACAGCGGCTTTCAACAGTGATACCTGAACCTAATGTGACAGAGGATATTCAAAGCGCTGAACAGCTGATCGCTTCAGTTTTCCTATTGAATTGCTTCGATTTTCGCTTTCATCAAGCCTGTAGTAGCCTGTAGCAACTTAGCTTGATCTGCTAAGCTAATGGCTACATCCAGCCCTGCCGATGAAAATCAGCAACTCATCAAGAAAGACAGGATTATCGCTAACCTCAGGGAGGACATCCGAAGGCTGACAGAGGAACTCAGAACTAAATCTGAGCTTCTGACAAGGACTCAGGACGTGGCTCATGAGCAATCTTTGCGGATCTCATCGCTAAAGGCTGCTTTTCAGGACACAGTAGCCTGGGATCTGACCTCTTCTCCTCCGCAGCCCAGCAGTTCAACGCCTCGCCGTGAGCCGCTACGGTCGGAGGTGGTGGTACGGCGCAAAAAAAGGACCTCGCATGGCGTTGGGCTCTCATCCCACCTTAGCCTTTCCAACAGATTTGAGCCTCTGTCATCGCAGGTTGAAGCGCTGGACACCAGGGAGTTCAAGGATGCTGCAGCCCGTTCTACATCTCCCCGGTCCGGGAGTCATTCTCTGCCGGCTGAGACCGGCGGACTATCAGCCTGCTGCCAAAGGAGCGGCAGCTCCCATCCCGGCTAGCAGCCAGCAGGCTCTCCGCGCGGACGGCTGTGCGCCCCCCATCGCGCTCACCACGGCTACAGAGCGGACCATCACAGCGGACCATCACAGCGGACCACGGCTACAGAACAGACCGTCAGCTGCTGCCAAAGGAGCGCCCCCCATCGCGCATACTATGGCTACAGAGCAACAACAGAGGCGCTCAACTCACAAAGGTGAGACTATGAAACTGATCAATTACAATAAAGCTAACAGGTCACAAACCAGAGCCAGGCCAAGTGCCAGAGGGCACTCTGCCAAAAGCAATGTTAAGAAGATAGACACTATTTTGATTGGGGATTTTATAACGAGCCAGGTGGAAATGGCCAGGACTGAAAATCTAACTGTGAATAACACATCAGTCAGAGAGGTGGCAGCGATGCTGCCTGACCTCCTGTCTGCACGACCCCAAATTAGGACAATTGTTATTCACGCTGGCTCATTCGACATCCTGAAGAAGAAAACTGGGTCTGTTTTTATTGGAAACACTTAAAAAACTTCCTTTGAAGGTGTCTTTCATCTCCGGCCCAACCACAACACTTGGCAGAGGATGCGAGTCCTTCAGTAGACTCCTGGGCCTGAACACCTGGCTGGCCTCAGCCTGCCATGAGCAACAGATTGACAATTTTAATATTTTGTGGAACTTAAAGGGTCGTTTCATGCCGGACGGGATTCACCCAAATAATGTTGGGTCTAGACATCTGGGAAGTAACATACGTCACGCCCTCGAGACAGCTTATCAGAACATACATAAAATGATAAGCAGGATGGACAGCGCACAGGGAGCTGAGGGACAGACTGGCTCCTCTCCAACAACAACTGTCTCCAAAGATGATGATGTCATGGTCTGCGACTCTGGGCTGTATAGAACCAGAAGTTTGCAGAGACTGTCACTGTCTCAGCCAGAACGTCAAGATGAAAAGAAGAGATAGGACAGTCACCATGCCGCTTCTCCTCGTATACCGGCGACTTTACACAGCCGGCGGCATGGTAAGAATAAAAACAACTGTAGAAATTCAAAAACGACAAACCCTGCTAATCTGATATGTATTCCATGTGCACCACAGTCCGTTTTAAAACATGTGCCAAATAAAGACTTGCAGTTAGGTCTTTTAAATATCAGGTCTTTGGTTGGCAAATCCTTTTTAATTAATGATTTTATTACTAAGTGCAATCTTGATTTTATGTTTCTAACTGAAACCTGGTTAGGCCAGGAAAATAGTGCAGCAGTTCTCATTGAGTCTATCCCCCCAAATTTTAGTTTTTTTAACGAATCAAGAATGCATAAGAGAGGAGGCGGTGTTGCCACGCTGTTCAAGGACAGCTTTCAATGCAAAAAAATGTCTTATGATCAGTTTGACTCCTTTGAATATGTCGCCATCCAGCTAAAATCTCCTTGTCGAGCACTGTTAATGACCATCTACAGACCCCCGAAATATGATGCAAAGTTTGTTTATGAGTTTGCTAAACTGCTGTCTGTTATTTGTATGGACTTTGACTGTGTTATTTTAGTGGGGGATTTTAACATTCATGTTGATAATCCTAAAGATGGGTGTGCTAAGGAATTCTTAAATATTGTGGATAATTTTGGGCTTTCCCAGCATGTCACAGATCCAACACATAACAGAGGACACATATTGGATCTAGTTATTTCCAAAGGTCTTAATATTACTGAGGTTGCGGTGAATAATGTTGCTCTTTCTGATCACTACTGTGTCTTGTTTAAAATGACTACCCTTGCAAATCCTATGAAAGGTGAAACAAAAGTAATCAGAAAGCGCTATATAAATAATAATACCTGTGCATTGTTCACCCAAGGTTTTACACCATTACCTACCTCGCCGTCAGTGCTGGTCGATGACCTTGTTAATAGCTTTAGTTCAAATGTTGTGTCTATTATTGATTCTATTGCCCCAGTTAAGATCAAAGTTCTGTCTGGAAGAAAGAAGTCACCCTGGAGAAACGCCACACTGGTTAGTGCACAGAAAAGAATATGTAGACAAGCAGAACGCAGGTGGCGGAAATCCAAACTCCAGGTACATTTTGACATTTTTAAAGAGAGTCTTCACAAATATAACCAGGAACTGAAGAGTGCAAGGCAATCATATTTCTCAGAGATTATCAACAGAAACAGTAATAATGCCCGCACACTCTTTTCTGTAGTAGACAGATTGACAAACCCTGCAGCGTCAATCCCTCCTGAACTGCTGTCTAACAAGTCATGCAATGAATTTGCAGCCTTTTTTACAAACAAAATATTACAAATAAGACAAGCAGTGTGCAGTTCCAGCTCAGGAATGACAACACTTGTGCCTTCCCATCCTCCAGTTAATCTAGGACATTTCAGCCTCCTAGATTACACAACTCTAACGGAAACGGTGTCAAAATTAAAGCCCACAACATGCAGTCTTGATATTCTGCCTTCAAACTTTTTTAAAACTGTTCTTAACTGTTTAGCTCCAGACGTACTGCAGATAATAAATACCTCTCTCCAAGCAGGGCAGTTTCCTCAGGCTTTTAAAACTGCAGTAATAAAACCTCTTCTAAAAAATCAAATCTAGATGCCACAACAATTAGTAACTATAGGCCGATATCAAATCTGCCATTTTTGGGGAAAATCATTGAAAGGGTTGTTTTCCAGCAAATTAATGCTTTCATGATGCAGAACAATCTTTTTAATACATTTCAATCTGGATTTCGACCACACCACAGCACTGAGACTGTACTTATTAAAGTTTTAAATGATATTCATCAGAATAATGATGCAGGCAAATCCTCTGTTCTGGTGTTACTGGATCTCAGTGCTGCATTTGATACAGTGGACCATGACATACTACTCAGCAGATTGGAGAAGTGGGTGGGACTTACCGGCACTGTGCTACAATGGTTCAAATCTTATTTACAAGATAGAGAGTTTTTTGTGTCAATTGGAAATCATGAGTCTGAGCGAACTAAGATTACATGTGGGGTTCCTCAAGGGTCCATTCTTGGACCACTTCTGTTTAATATTTATATGCTACCCCTGGCTCAGATCATGGAACATAACAACATCTCCTATCATACTTATGCTGATGACACACAACTCTATATTTCAGTGTCATCACAGGACTACAGTCCCCTACTTTCACTTTCACTAACTGTATTCGTGAAATCGGTGATTGGATGTGCCAGAATTTTCTCCAGCTAAACGCTGAAAAGACCGAGGTGATCATTTTTGGCCCTAAAAATGAAAGGGCAAAGATCAGCGCTTACCTTGGCTCTATGTTATTGACAACTACAAACCAAGCCAGAAATCTCGGTGTAATTATTGACTCAGACCTGAACTTTAATAACCATCTAAAGTTTGTCACTAAATCTGCCTATTACCATCTGAAAAACATTGCTGTCTAAACAAGACATGGAAAAACTTATTCATGCATTTATTTTCAGTAGGTTGGATTACTGTAATGGCATTTTCACAGGTCTTAACAAAAAATCAATCAGGCAGCTGCTGTTGATTCAGAATGCTGCTGCCAGAGTCCTTACAAACACGATGAGACTGGACCACATTACACTAGTCATTAAATCGTTACACTGGCTTCCCATGAGTCAAAGGATAGATTTCAAAATCTTACTCCTGGTCTACAAAGCACTGAATGGTCTTGGACCAAAATACATGCTTGATTTACTAGTTCCCTATGAAGCATCCAGACCCCTTAGGTCATCTGGTACTGGTTTGTTGTGTGTTCCACGAACAAGAACCAAGCAAGGCGAGGCAGCTTTCGGTCACTATGCTCCTCGCCTGTGGAACAAACTTCCTGTAGATCTGAGGTCTGCTCAATCTGTTAGTGCCTTTAAATCAGGGCTGAAAACACTATTATTCACTGTAGCCTACTTGTAGATTAAAATCTTAATTATATAAATTACATTTTTCTTAGAGGTGCACCGATTAATCGGCAGTGCTCGGAATCGGGCCGATTTTCACGTGATCGGCCATGACCGGTGACCGGCCGGTCAGTCCAAAATATGCCGATTTAAAACGCCGGTCAAATTCCCGTCGCGCCACATGACTGACATCGTGTAACACCAGCAGCGCACACACACGCGTATGTGCAACTCACTCCTTGGGCGATGTGAGGAAGAGGACCTCAGGGTCCTTTGGATAGGACAACTATGGAGTAAATGATTCCGGCCGGATAATCAGGTTCGAGAGGATACTTTCGTTTTCAACGCAGGAGGTTCACAATACGCGTGTATGTGTGTGTGTGTGGTTCCGAAATAAACAAAAGGAAAAATAGCTTTACACTCAATTCTTCCCAATATGCACAGTGTTTCCCCTATATGGAACTAGCAGCTGCTGAAATATGACCGCCGCTGCTGAGTGATTTTTTTTTTTAGTCTCAGCTCTTTAGAAACTGCCGTCATATTATTTGGCGCTATGGACGCTTCATATCCAGGTCAATTCACACAGCTGTGAGTAAAGCATATAAGAGAGAGCAGACAGCTCTGTCTTATCTCTTCATAAACTAAAGTTATATTATTTTGCGCGACGGACGCTTCATATAATAATATAACAATATACTATTTATTGTGTTATACGGTGAAACGTTTCACCTTATAACGTGATGACATATTGTTATAATGTGAGACTTATGTTTGAATGAGCAAACTGTGTGCGGAGAGCGGATACATTGAGGAATATTGCTCATTTACACGAATGGTTTTAAGTTGTACTCCATGCTTGGGTTGAGACATGGCGAGATTCCGCTGTTAGGAGCACAGTGGTTGATACTGTGATAAATATATACTTCTCACCTTAATAATTACGCACACACATCAAAAGAGAGGAGGATGAAGACTGTCCGTGTTAAACTTAACTGCGGTGCTTTCACTGCTGCGCTGAAACTTACAAGGCGCGTGTCCGTGTGTGGGAGATGCGCGTGTCCGGGCTTTGATACAGGCGACCTGCACAATGTCGGCCGTGTGGAAGTTTTTTAAAGTGTCTGAGGGGGATAAAAAGTTGGCAGTATGCAATATTTGCAAGGGTAAAATAGGGCGTGGAGGAACACTACCGAAAACGTTAAAGACAAGACAGAAATGCTTCTGTTTGTCAAAAAAAAAACTTGCCATTAATGTACAAATAGTCATGTAAGTGACCACAACATGGGCTGTAATACTGTACCTAAAGTTATATTTGAGCAAAAAGGAAAATGTTTCTTAACCTGTGTCACTGTTTTTGTTTGTTTCAGATGATTACTGAAAAGCTGGTTGTATCTTGGTAAACAAAAAATTAATAAAGGAAAATATTGTAATATCTTATGTGCTGTAAAATGGTTTGAAAAAAATGAAATCGGAATCGGCCAAAATCGGTATCGGCCATCCAAACACTCTGAAAATCGGAAATCGGAATCGGCCCAAAAAATTGCAATCGGTGCATCTCTAATTTTTCTCTTCTCTTTTTTTTTTTTTTTTTTTGTTTCTTTCTATTGTATTATTGTTTTGCTATTTTTAATGTTTATGTAAAGCACTTTGAATTACTTCGTGTTGAATTGTGCTGTATAAATAAATTTGCCTTTGCCTAACCAAATCTGCCTTTTTCCACCTTAAAAATATTGCCTGTCTCCGTCCATCCCTCTCCTTTCCTACTGCTGAAATACTAATCCACGCATTCATCACATCCAAACTCGACTACTGCAATAGCATTGTCTATGATTCATCTGAGAAAGTCCTCAACAAACTGCAATACATCCAGAACTCTGCTGCCCGTCTGCTCACCCACACCCGCTCACGAGACCACATCACCCCTGTCCTCCAGAACCTCCACTGGCTCCCCATCAAACAACGCATCCACTTCAAAGTCCTCCTCCTGACCCACAAAGCCCTCCATCACCAGGCCCCTTCCCACCTATCTGACTTGCTCCACTACCACACCCCCTCCCGCAAACTCCGTTCCTCTGACGCCAACCTCCTCTACCTACCACCTCAAACCAAGCACCGAACCTGGGGGGACCGAACGTTTTCTGCAGCTGCCCCCACCCGCTGGAACTCTCTGCCAAAACACATCTGTGACTGTACCGACCTACCCACCTTCAAAAAACTCACAAAAACTCACCTCTTCAATGTTACGTTTTTTTTTTTCCTAAAATTTGAAATTTGTGTTATTGTGTGTTATTTTACTTGTAAAGTGTCTTTGAGTACTCTGAAAAGCGCTCTATAAATAAAATGTATTATTATTATTATTATTATTATTATTATTATTATTGTTATTGTTATTATTATTATTTTATTTTATTATATATAATCTTAAATACAAAAAGGTAGAAGCAGGAGAGGCTGTTGTTTTTTCTCTGACTAGACTAACCAACTTCAGGGAATCTTTTCACCATTGACTAATGTCTTCTTGAAATACTGGTGATGGCAACTTCTTCCATCCACCTCATTCCTGGGGAAAATAAAGTCAGCCGGTACCTCACTTGGTCCTCTGCAAACCAGCTGTGTCCGAATTCTGTCAGTCAGAACTGAAGGCCAATTAGCAGGGTCAGACTCAGTAGGCAGAGGCTCATTCTCAGGCACAGTATTTGGTGGGGATTCTGGTCGAGGCATTTCTAATAAAGAGCATGTGGTATTGTCATTAGTATACACACGTTATTCACAGCATTTATAGTGTTTACAAAAGTAAAAATTTATGCAAGAATGCACACATACATCCCCCCTCCACGCATGCGTGCGCGCACACGCACACACACACACACACACACACACACACACACGACCTGATGAGTCCTGCACAGAACATGTGGCTGAGGAAGTAGATGGCTCATCATAAAACTCCAGGACCGTCTCTGAGGAGGCCTGGGCCTGTGTGGCTGCAGAGGTATTTGGCTCCTCATTTTGACCAGTGGGTGTGCCAAACTATTTCAGAAGTGACCTTGAATTTACAATTAAGATACAATATGTAAGTTAGATCGCACTTAACATGCAGCAATGACCCCGTTAAAATGAACCATAATGCATAATTTATTAGCATTTGTTAACATCCTATTAACTAAGCATAACACACTACAAATTATTCAAAAAGCTATATCACATATAGCTTACAAAATGCCATGTCAATGTATATTACAAGTTATTTAAGTTAGCATTGACCCATGTATGGCATTAAAATTCCACAGTTAGAACGTATTGTTTACCAAATCCCTAGACTAACAGGCCTGTGTGAACTTGCACTTGTTGTGTTGCAAACACAAACTAGTCTATGGTTGAAATTAATTACATGACATGATGCCTCAAATTCTAATAGTAGTTCAGCAAAACTAAAAGCCAAATACAGTCATCTTTTGTGGCTAAGTAAGTAGCAACATATGTTGCTACTTACTTAGCCACAGAAGGTGACCTATAGGCTATTTACTAGCAAGAGGCTAATAAATAGCCTATAGGCTACTGTTTCATTACATGCACAATAACGTCACTCATAGAGACCTGCATACGTTTATCTTTTACCCGTTTCTCCTCTTCTTCTTTTCTTCTTTTTCTAAACTGGGCACCTGGTGGCTTCTTTGGTCTTTTATCCATGATTAACTCGACTCGACAACACCTTTTTTCCACCGTCCATCAAACACCCAGAGTCAAGACTGACGTGATGTAAACCAACTCACGTAGATGCACGCACTGATTTGTGATTTTTTTAATACTTTTTAAAAAAATACCTTTTCACATAACACAATAAATTCCATGTAGCTATGTGGATCTATATAAATTTTATGAATGAAATACAATTTATTTGGAAGTAGTGTGTGTTGTGTGGCCTGGGATCATCATGAAGGTATAATATAGACGGAGATCCATCATCCAGAGGTCAGTCTATCCCTCGCCCCCCACCCCTTGCTCTTTCTCTGAGTCTCACTCACACACAACCTCTGCAGTCGTGATCCTCCATCGGCCCGCCCCTCCCTCTTGCCTCTTCTTCTGACAGAGACACACACACAACCTGTATACATGACTCTCAGCAGCAAGTTGACATGATAGGGGCGCCCCAGCGCCCACTCCACTAACTTGACATGGAAATGAGCGGTAGTCCAGAAAACTGGCAAGTTTTTTTTTTTTTTTTTGGAGGGCGCCCTCACATAGATTGCATAGAAGCAACAACACAGAACCACATGGCAGAAAGCAGTTCAGTGTTCCCGACCAAATGCTTGAGTTCATTCTTATACTTTCTGATATGCCTCTGGCTCTTTGATGGATATTCCACAGAACTTCCTCAACAGAAGAAAGAAAACAATTGGGGTACAATAAAACAGATAATGACCCACCTCAGGATTTGACAACTAGGTGTAACCTCCTGTGGGGATGAAGATCTGATCTTGCCATCTCATGAAATTATTTACAGTGGGGTTATAACAGCAGGGTTCACCAGGTCATCCTTTGATCAATACAGCAGGGTACAGCTAAGACTACAGACTAACTACATTAAAGTATAAGACTGTCTCAATGTTTCTACAAAGCATGTAAAAATTCCATCACAACTGAAATGTCTTGCATGTGGTCGAAGAACAATCTGGCACTGAGGGACAGGCAGCAGCTACTTAAATGCAGGGAGAGCTGATGAGCAGCAGCTGTGTGAACAGGTGAGTGGAGTTGGCTTGATGAGGGGACGTGTCTGGCTGGCAGGGTGCAGGTGAATGGAAAATTACCAGGACCAGGTGAGGGAGAGAAGGGAAGCAGAATGCAGGCTGTGACAGCTCCAGGTTCGCTTTGCTCTTTACCATTGTACATAGCCCTCTAGATCGCTATTGCATTGGGACGCCTGAAAAAACAGACAAAACCATGTCAACCTGTAACGCTTGCAAGGATTCGGGAAGAGGAGTAGTTTAGTCCATGGAAGATAGTGCACATCTCCAGATGTAGAATGTAGAATACATCAAGGGGCAACAGTCTACAGCACACAGAAACGTCGAGGTTTTCCTCCAATTTTAAGTTCACTGGAAAGAGAGGGGCTTTATAACCACACTGCAGTGCCACATCAAAGTAAAAACAAAAGTATGTAGGCTATAGTGTGAACAGAGAGAGGACTGAGGCCCCATCAGAGCTGAAGTTGACCAGAAAGAGAACTAAGTCCCTTTTCATTTGGTTCACTTTATGGTGCACTTGGGGTTTGGGGATTAAGGGAAGGAAGGTTGTAGGTAAGGTAGGGTCGTAAGGATTATAGATTCTCTTTACACAAAAGCTTCCACCAAAGCTTCTTTCACACGTGCACTGCAAACCTGAAATTATGTAGACATGACGCAGAGGGGCTGTATGTCAGAACGCACTGCCTTTGCTCTGCCAGCTCCATAGTTCAAAATCCATGTAATGTCTGATTGAGCCCATGTGTGAATGGAGCAGGTAATTGTTTGGAGAATTCTATCATGCAGCTAACGAGAAACTGGAGGATAACAAACATCCAAAGGTGAAGAAGAACACTCACTTACATGAAGATGACAATGAAAATGTCTAACTGGAGAGATGATGAGATTTTAGAACTTCTGTCAGTAATCGTAAAATATTGGCAAGAAATCCTGTTTATGGCCAAACCACTACGGGACTGCAGTGTATCCTGTTTAAGGCCCTGCCTCCTGCACTCCACACCTCCCCTAAACCAAACAGAGTATTTCCAGTAGGTGACAATTCTGACTTGGACAATCTCCTGTTGTGTGCTACATGTGTTTAAGAGAAACCGCTGACATTGTTCAAATAAGAAAACAGCTCAAGACTCAGTCTTGGATCACTGGATTTAGAGTCACAAGTCAGGTCCCTGCCATCATCCGTCCGGGCTCATAGCTCTAATGAGATCCCCCGTGATAATGTAGAGAATACGGGGCCAACTGGTCACGCCCCTAAGTTTAATTTGTAGAAACCAGTTGCAATGGTCTGTCTATCCACCAGGAGGAGCAGTGAGTGTGGAAGCTGAAGCGGTTTACTGCGCCTCTTATTACTGTAACCGTGGGAGAGAGCTTCCCACACAGAGCATATTTAATGATTATCAGGCTACCATATCATAGGTCATAAATATTATGCTTTGCGTTTTGTCATTGAAAAGAATTGCATGAAAATTAAGGTGAAAATTTTGAACATTTGCAATCTAAATGAAATAATCTGGTGCACTTTGAGAGTATCAATCACGTATCACATCAAGAAGTTGGAATGACAATTTCAAGGTTTTTAATAATGAAATATGAGCAGTTCACCAAAAAAATAAAAATAACAAAATGATCAGTTACTATAAAATTGTAGTTGATTTTTAAAAATTATTTGCTCCATAACTGAAAAACTAACATTCTTGCATTGCCTCCAATTGTTAAAGGGATAGTTCAACATTTTAATTAATGAATGAACTGGATTTATACATCTGCTTCATTGCTTAATTTAAAATAAAGTATTACCACGTGATTATATGAATATTGGCTTTATCGATCTGTAGCACTACAATAAACGTTACGTTTATGAATTAGGTGGATTAGATCGCTGCTTTTTGTATTGTAACCAGTAAGATGGTAAAATGTTCTCAGGTGCATGGACAGTGTGGTCACAAGTTGATCTGGCTGCCTCCCAATTTGAAGACGCTGCTAGCTGTATATTGTTGGACATTTAGGGTATCTGCCGTGGCTTTGATGTGGTGACAGTGGCGCATTACATAAGGTGTCTGCTTTTCATTATTTTCCCATGACGGCGCGAGTTCGAATCCCATAAAAATGTTCTTTTTTACATTTCAAAGGGCTGAACGCTTCTTTAATATGGCACGTTTATTTAAACAGGCCCAGGACGAAAGTGTGTGGGCCCATTTAGAGAATTTCGTAGACATACTAGTTAAATTTACAGGAAAAGCAACTTGCCCTCTTCCTGTTTTCAACAATCCGTCACAACAAGTGCGATTCATACCGCGACTGAGTGTCAGTCTGTGACTGGTTTCCTCTAACAAGAGTCCAAAGACGGATCGGGTTGGCTATGTTTTGATATTATGATGAAAAATTGCATAAAGAGGCTTTCGCGAGGACAGCTACGTGTTCTCTTCCTGGTTGAAAACAGCTGCGGTCACTATGACAACCACAGACGCATTCAGCTGAAAGTCGCCAGTTAACAGGAGTAAATCCGAAACACCGGGCCATTGTGAACGAAAGATCGTGTTCAGCTATAAATGCAGTCATACGAATTTTCTGTTCACACATACGGTCGGTCATAGATGTTGCTGTGGTACCTGTAGCCATCGTTCCTGGTAAGGTCGATGTGTGGGAGAGAGCATGCACGGACACTATGTGACCCGGGTCTGAAATATGACGAGCTAAAACTTTTTTCCTGCTGCTGCCATACAGTAGTTTTCTGGAGCATGGTGCACAAAAACAAGCTCCTGGCTCCTTCAGTTTTTGACACCAGCTACCGTGAGGCTTTCCATCTGCTCCGGCTTCCTCTATCTAACCCCAGCGCCACTTATTTTTCACTCCCGCTTCCCATCTCGAGGTTTCCTCGCCTGGTTTAATATACCTGGCATCCATGCTATCAGTATACATTAAACCAGCTCCTTACCGCTAACGTTGTCCGGGGTGCTGAAAACTTAAGGCCCACCATACACTGCCTCTGATTGGCTAGAGCTCCTTGGTTACCTTGGGTACCATTGGTAGTTGGAACTATCACTTTAAACGACTGGTTACAGAGAAAAAAAAAAACTTCACCAAAATATTCCTACGCCAGATTTCCGGCACCGTGCCGGAGGTCTTCAAGCCCTGCATTTGATAAAAAAGAGCTTGTGAATATTGGAAATGATTACATAGATCTTTTCTTTTTTAATTATTATTTTGACGTTGGGACTGTACACGCTCTGCCTGTCGCACGCAGCACGGCTTCACCTCATTGATCTGTCGCTTTCTGTCCCAACAGATTCATGGAAGCAATTTTTCACAATTCTATAGCCCACTATACGTCCAGGGTGCATGCAGTCTTGCACTAAACAAGATATGATGTGTAAACAATTGCCGTTTCTAAGCAACCTGATGACTGTAGGGTGCCGCTCATTCAGCTGTTTTACATAGTGTGAAAATGACTCCTCAGCTCTTCTGTTCATCACATGATTAGCACTATGTTGTAATCCTTTTGTTCCCACTGAATGGTCGAGTGTGCCACCTGAACAGGATTCCCAGCCCCCACACTGCATTTGCATCACTAGTCTGAGCAGCTCAATAATACCAATAAAACAGTATGTATATCTTATTGTGGCTATACCGTATTTATATATATTTAATTTACGTGCTGTTAGACCACCCTGCCAGGTGCATGCCTCCACTTAAAATATGTGCGAAAGCCCAGAGCAAACTACTATTTTTTTGTGTGTGCATATTTTAATACTTAGTTACTCTTTAACACTAGAACCGCCAAGGGGTCATTTTTACCCCCCTGCCATTTTCAAATGCTTGTAACTTTGTCACAATAAAACTCTAACATCTCTCACTTCGTGACTTTGAACAAAATTGTTTTAATAATCATCTAGTGAATTTTGAGGGGTGTGGGATGAAAAGGAAAAAAAAAAAAAAGATAATTTATACCTAGCTGAGGAGTCATTTTTGCCCCCCACAGAATCCGCTGTATACTGTACACTGTAACCTCTGTATAGCTACTATAACCACTGCCACTCCAAAGCCCCCCAAACACATGAAATGCTCGCTAGTTTTGACAGACAGACAGATAGACAGAAAAAAGGAAACAAGAGGGATTTGGATCGTGTAGCCTAATGAAGAACTAGAGAAAAGTTCTGGCGATGCTTCAGGACATAAGTGAAGGAGAATCAGATGGGGGAGAGGTGATTGAGACGGATGGTGGAGGCACAACGGTGAAAATGAGAGAAGAATAACTGGATGAGGGAGAGACCAATGATCCGTCCTTTTGACCTGGCGAGGAGGAATCATCTGAAGATCAGGAGCCGGCATTCAGAAAAAGGCCCAGGCCTGCGGTAGCAGAGGCTCCATCCGCTTTTTTGTTCTTACGTGTGAATGTGCGATCTGAACAGCTTTCCAGACCCCCCACACTGTCACACACATCATCACACTGAGTGTATGGAGAACAAAAAATGACATAAGTATAAATAAATAAATAAATGTATAAATAAATAATTAAATACACGAATAAATGAAAAACCAAGGACATTTTGGTAATAAAAAAGGCTATTTCTGTATTTTTACATTTATTTATTTATACATATATTTATTTATTCTTTTATTTCTACATTTATTTATTTATTTCTACATTTATTTATTTATTTATTTCCACATTTATTTATTTTTTTATTTCCACATTTATTTATTTATTTATACATGTATTTATTTCCACATTTATTTATTTATACATTTATTTATTTATTTATTTCCACATTTATTTATTTATACATTTATTTATTTCTGTGTCAGTGTCACACAGAAATGTAAATATGCTAATTAGGTGGGCAGGCCTACGTCAGTGGATGTGATTGGATCGGATTAGAGTGCCTTGAGAGAGGCAAGGCACTCTAGATCGGATCTACTAGTGCTGCCTTGATTTGGCTGGCTCTCACGTTAGCCTTTAGTTTGCTATTAGCAATGGATAGTTTTGTGCGGGCTATTGCTGCTGATTTAAGAGCATTAGCGGACAGTTTCGATAACAGCGAACCTACCGACTATCTTCAGTTTCGTTTCAAGAGATTACTCGAAGATTTAGCTCAACTCTCAGCTGATAGGGACATAGAAGTTGACGTGGTGCTAGATGGTCTCCAAGAAGCTGCCCACGAACTTCAAATCCGCTCGGTGACAGAGGAAGAGGGAGCGACAATATATTTTACCTCCTGATATAATTGAAGCTCACCTGCTTTTGGGACACACCGTTGGAGACATTGCACAGCTGTTCGGCGTGTGTGAGAGAACAATTCATCGGAGGGTGGCACAGTATGGGATAAGGTAATGTGTGTAACGTTATGTCAATCTATTAAAATTCCATCTAGTCTGTCTTAGTTACATTCAGGGTGCTTTTGCCAGTGGTGGAAAGAGTACTGAAAATCTGTACTCAAGTACAAGTACTGTTACATTGCGAAAATATTAATCAATTACAAGTAAAAGTACTGGTGTTAGAAAAATACTCTAGTAAAAGTACAGAGTATTCGCCAAAAAAACTACTCAGAGTATTAGTTACTTTTAACCGTTGATGTCACAGTCACCTCTTCAGTTAAAATGCATTTTAACATTGGTAAAGCAAAACACACAAAATTTAGAGCCCTAGTCTGCAAAAGACTAGTAAAGCAAAAGTTAAAATGCATTTTAACACCAGTACTTTTACTTGTAATTGAGTAATATTTTAGCAATGTAACAGTACTTGTACTTGAGTACAGATTTTCAGTACTCTTTCCACCACTGGCAAAAGCACCCTGAATGTAACTAAGACAGACTAGACGGAATTTTAATAGGTTGACATAATGTTACAGACATTACCTTATCCCATACTGTGCCACCCTCCGATGAAATGTTCTCTCACACACGCCAAACAACTGTGCAATGTCTCAAACGGTGTGTCCCAAAAGCAGGTGAGCTTCAATTCAGTGGCGGCTGCTGGTCTTTCAAACAGGGGAAGCTCACTTTAACTTTACATCATAAAATTTGTCATATTTTAGCGAGGCAGTAACTTATAAAAGGAACATTTAATTGAAGCCGTTTTTCAACCACACTCATGCCATAGAACCATACCTGTCAAGTTTTGGATTTGAAAATAAGGGAAATTTTCCGGCGCTCACTGCGAGCCGTCCCACCACCCCAACCAAGCTCCAGTATCCCTTACATTTTAAGACAGGTGTACAAGATATCTAAAAACAACTTGTCAACCGCTTACTAACTACAGTTAGGTGATCAGAATCTGATAGGCCAACCTTTGTTGACACTGAAATACTGTGACCATTCCTACGTTATAATACAGCCTAAATGAAAACACAAAGGGTATATGAAGCACATTTATTTATTGTTTATAAAACGGGTGCTTCCCATCCTTAAATGTGATTGGCTGAGCCGCGTTCAGGGCCGTTGTAAAACTCAGTGTAACCCACTGGTAGACCGCAGCGTCTGTGTTGCTTGGCAACCATTCTGTCCACTCCATCTTGCTTGGTGGAAGAATGAATAGTTCTCAGTTTTATTGTTGCATTATTACCAATAAATTGATGATTTTTTTCTGTGTGTGTGTTTATTTTATGGGCTATATGTAGGGTAACCGTTTTATAAAAGCTATAAGCCCCGAGAAGCTGTGAGTTACAGTGATTTTACAACGGCGGAGGGGCCCTGAACGCCCCTCAGCCGTTGTAACATCACTGTAACTCACGGCTTCTCGGGGCTTATTGCTTAAACATATTTTCAGTTCATAATGTGCCCCATCCTGCTCCTCTGTAGGAAAGTAAATTCGCTGTCCCTTTTTTCGAGATATTTGCAGGACTTCTTTGTTTTTTTGGCAGGAATGCCTTCTCCTTCGTCACATCCATCCATCTCTCTCTGTTGTTGTTCCGGGTTTGTTCCCGTTGTCGGCACTAACCTCGCGATAACTGCCACCCAGGCTACTGCAGGTGGCAGTTCTCGCGAGGCTAGTGACAGAGTTCAGTTTGGAGAGACAGAGGAATGTTTTTTTTTTATTATAATACGGGAGATTTACGGGAGAATACTAATACGGGAGGACGGCGGGAAAGAGGGGTGAAATACGGTAGTTTCTCGGCCAAAACGGGAGACTTGACAGCTATGACTCAGAAGACTCCGCTTGCAAAATCCGCGATGGGACTGAGCTGAGCTGTCAAATCTCCAAATAGCTGTCAATCAAAACGGGATTCAGCCTTTCGACTGATCCTCCAATCATCATGCGGAAGCTCAGCGTCCAGCCCGGCCGAGGCCCGCCCACAGCTCCATTCACCCCCAGAGACGCTGAGCGTCCGGGGGAGGGACAAAATCGTGGCTTTTATCCAATGACCGTCGAGTTTCGAGGCAATGAAAAAAACTGTTCCCTGCAGTCCCATTGAAGTGCATGGACGCTCAGCTTCTACAGGCAAATGCCATAGACCGTATGAGAAAACTGCTCTACGGGAATGTATGAGAAGTTAACAACATCGCTAAGTAGCTGATTCTGAACGAACTCGTCTTCGAGATGAACATGTTTTAACGCATCTGTAGTCAATGAAATGTTAACACAGCCGTACATATTTGACCATTTAATTTTAGGGGAAGCTGAGCTTCCCTTGCAGTCCTAAAGAAATCGCCTCTGCTCTAGACATCTAGGCAACTGCCCAATTTGCTGTCTTTCCTCTGTGTTGTAGATGTGTTTTTAATTTCCCACAGTACGAGAAGGCAGCAATTGAGACGATCATGGGATTTGAAATCGTTTGCTTCTGTCTGGTTTGCCCAGTTGACCAATCGGGCTTTACTGACGTAGGCCTGCCCACCTAATTAGCATATTTACATTTCTGTGTGACACTGACACAGAAATAAATAAATGTATAAATAAATAAATGTGGAAATAAATAAATAAATAAATGTGGAAATAAATAAATGTATAAATAAATAAATGTGGAAATAAATAAATGTATAAATAAATAAATGTGGAAATAAATAAATGTAGAAATAAATAAATAAATGTAGAAATAAAAGAATAAATAAATATATGTAGAAATAAATAAATGTAAAAATACAGAAATAGCCTTTTTTATTACCAAAATGTCCTTGGTTTTTCATTTATTCGTGTATTTAATTATTTATTTATACATTTATTTATTTATTTATACTTATGTCATTTTTTGTTCTCCATATGAGTGTACTGATGCACTGATGCAAACATTCAACAACACATCATCACTGTTGATGTCTTAACTACCACACAAAAGTGACATTTTATAATTCTTCACATTATAAACCAAAAAATGATTTTGTCTCTTAATTATTGTTAAAGGAGAAGTCCAGTGTTTTGCACTTTGAGCCCCATTCCTGGGTTGTTTAGGGCAAGTGGACAGCCAAGCCTCTATTTCTTTTTTTTTTTTAAAGATATTTTTGTGCTTTTATTGCCTTCACTGCATGAAAAGAGGGATTTCCGTCAGTATGCGGCACTGTAGATTGCCGTGGAATTTCAGGTTTCAGGCAATTTACTGGCAACACAAAAAACTGCCGGAAACTGTTGTAAATTGTCGTGGGCCTTGCTTGGCAGTTGTCCCACCTTCCCCTAATTCTAGGGGAGGCTTTAACATGTAAATGAACATGCTGTGAGCTATAGAAATGCAAACCAGGGGAGCAGGGTGAGTTTCACTCCCCACACAGAGGTGACATTTCTCTAAAAGGTATTAACTTCATTCATCTCTGGTATAAATAGATGAGGCTTAGTATAGCCTAATTATAGACTCTTAAATTTTTATCTTGAATTGACTTATTTCATGAAAGTATGCTAGATTAATTACTGTGTATGGTCATTAGCAATGGTCAATGTTAAATTAAAAAAGATACACAAAAAGATTTATTTCAACAATTAGTTTTAACCAGGCTTTGCCACAAAGGTCAAATGTGCACTCCATGCAAACAACATCACAGTCTCCTAGAGCTCAACCACTGTGCATGGTGGCATGACTGCAGTGACCTCTTCTGTAAACAATGATCATGTGATTGGAGGAGCCCGACGAAACTTCTAGCCCTCGTCCAATCACGTGCGAGCTCAGCATGATTCAAACGGAAGACCTCGCAAGACGAGCATATCAACAGTCCTGTTTTTACTCCTGTATATTCAGACAGTCTCTTCCATGTCGCGTGTTTTTCGCTGCTTTGCTGTTTTGTGAACTACAATGTCTGGACAGCGTCTCTCCTTCAACACCCGGAAACTCCTCAGCATGGACAAAGACACTGCTGAACGCTATCAGTGGGCTGTCTGCCAGCTTGCTGTGTTTGCTGCCGATATGACTCAGCAGTTCACCGCAGTAAACTCGTGTGGAGGAGACTAACTGTAACAACTTCATTCACGTGATGACGTGTCGTGAGTGAACGCTGGCGCGTTTGGCTGCCGCTGCTCACCGACTGTTTTTTACTTTTTACTTGTTTAACACCTTTTGATGCCTGCTAAACTGCCTCTACCGGTGGTATCAGTGTTTTATATCAATTACCTGCTCGTATTACTACGATCATCTGTCAGCCACTGAGGAATCCCACTTGCTGCGAACGGGACCTGTTCGGCGTCCTGGTGTGCATGCTCCTTACCACCGCTTCTTGGTTCTCTCCTGTTACGGCACTGCTACAATGTGGATACTCAAGCTCCTGCCATGGATTGTCTTTTTCTCCACCATCATAACTGCTCTGCCACGACTGACATACTCAGCTGATGAAATCCACCGGCTTCGATCACGGTATGAGCTACCAGCCAGCCTACTCGTCCACTGGGATATTCTCCGACGTCCGAGATACATCCACCGCGGATCCCACAGGAACTTCTGCTTCGATGACAGCGGTTCCATCCGATCCTTCTGGTCGAGGGATCCACGCCGGCAGGACAAGGCTGGAAACGCCGGTAGGACTGCTAACCATAACGCGTTGGCTTCTCTTCCCAGGATGGCAAAGCCTTCTCCCTCCAACTGTTTTAAATTCTCCACCTTCAATGTCCGCTCACTAACTAACAAAGCACCGCTTATCTCTGAATCCATCACGGATTTAAAACTGGACTTTGTATGTCTCACGGAAACATGGCAACAGCCAAATGACTTTTTCCACCTGAATCAAACACTACCGCCTGGGTTTGTTTACATCTGCAAATCACGTTCTTCCGGGAGAGGAGGCGGTCTCGCGCTGATCTATCGCGAGAATCTAAAAATCACGCCTGTCCCAGTGACAGAGCCGTCCTCCTTTGAAGTCCTGGTTGCTCAGCTGAATGGTCCCGCACCTACCCTCATTGTTACCATTTATCGACCTCCTAAACCCTCTGCCATTTTCATTAGTGAACTCACATCCCTTTTAGCTGATCTTTGTGCTATGTCTTCTAATGTTATTTTAACTGGTGATTTTAACATTCATCTTGATAAGCCCACTGAAACATCGGCAAGAGATTTTATCTCTACCCTTAATAGTTTTGACCTGGTTCAATTTGTTAATTTCCCAATTCACAACAAAGGGCATATTCTCGATTTAGTTTGCTGTTCAGGAGTCACACCATGTAACCTCAGTGCTGTTGATCTTTCCATTTCTGATCATAAACTTGTCATCTTTGATATTCATCTACAACTTTCAAAATCCATCCAGAACCACTCCATATCTTTCAGAAACCTTAAGAATATTAATATCACTGAGCTTAACAGTCTAATTAGCACTTCCACTCATTTCAGCTCCCCTCACTCCCTCACTGCTGCTGAACTGGTTGATCACTATAACACCAACCTCCAATATGCTCTGGACACACTTGCCCCCCTGAAAACCCGCACAGTTACATTCACTCGGTCCTCCCCTTGGTACACCCCGGAGCTTCGCCAGCTTAAAACACGGGGTCGTCAGCTGGAGCGATTAGTGAGGAAAACCGGTCTGGTAGTGCATCAGCAAATGTATCTTGACCATCTCGCTTCCTACAAATCTGTCATCAACACAGCCAAGTCCACCTACTATTCCCATATCATTAACGCTGCTGACAGCAACACCCGGATTTTATTCTCAACTGTCAACAAACTCCTCAAACCAGCTGAAACTCCCTCTCATCTCATCTCCACCTCACAGTGTCAAGAGTTTCTGGACTTTTTCAACTCAAAAATTGTCAACATCCACCAACAACTGACTCCTCCGGCACCAATGCAAGCCACCTTCTCCCAGTGGAACACCCTGGATCCTCCACCCTCCAACACTCTGTCCACATTTCAACTCCCATCTGCTGAATGTATTAATAGACTCATCAAAGCATCCAAGAACTCTACCTGCCCACTTGATCCTCTCCCCACTGCCTTAATTAAAGCCTGTCTGCCAACAGTCTCACCCATTATAACTTCCATAGTTCACTCCTCCCTTTCCACTGCTACTGTTCCACCATCACTGAAGACTGCTTCCATCACTCCCATTCTTAAAAAACCTGGTTTAGATCCCAATGACCATAATAACTATCGGCCCATTTCCAACCTCCCATTCATCTGTAAGATTCTAGAAAAGACAGTAGCAACCCACCTCCAGAACCACCTGCACAATAATAGTCTCTTTGAACCATTCCAGTCCGGCTTCCGCCCAAAACACAGCACAGAAACAGCCTTAATCAAGATCACCAACGACCTCCTCCTGGCAGCAGATTCTGGCCTTCTCACCATCCTTATCCTCCTCGACCTCAGTGCCGCCTTTGATACGATCTCCCACTCCATACTCCTGGAACGCCTGGCTGGCACTGGGGTCTCTGGCACTGCATTACAATGGTTCACTTCATATCTATCTGACAGGAAACATTTTGTTCAAGGAAAAAATGTTCATTCGCAACCATCATCCATCACACATGGTGTCCCGCAGGGATCAGTGCTCGGACCGCTTCTTTTCATCATATACATCCTCCCCCTTGGTAACATCCTCCGCCACTTTGGAATCCATTTTCACTGCTATGCCGACGACACACAACTTTACATCTCCACTAAACCAAGCACCCCCCCCCCCCCCCCCCCCCCCCGCTGTCACTGACTGTCTCCACGCCATCAACATCTGGATGACAAACAACTTTCTCAAGATAAATGGAAATAAAAGCGAAGTCCTTCTCGTCGGCACAAGGTCCACACTCTCCAAAACTCACCCCTTCAATATCTCCATCGATGGTCACCCGGTCCATATCTCCTCCCAAGTCAAAAGCCTCGGTGTCATACTGGACAGTGTTCTTTCTTCCCCCCCCCACATCAGTAACATTACCCGTACTGCCTTCATGCACTTACGCAACATCTCCAGACTCCGCCCATCTCTCACCCAGCACAATACCCAGGTCCTGGTCCACGCACTTGTCACTTCACGCATCGATTACTGCAACTCAATCCTCACTGGTCTCCCCAACAAACTTCTCCACCGTCTCCAAATCATCCAGAACTCTGCTGCCAGAATCATCACCCGTACCAAATCCACCGACCACATCACCCCCATCCTCATTCAGCTCCACTGGCTACCTGTCCATCAGCGAATCCAATATAAAGTTCTTCTCCTCACATTTAAAGCTCTCCATAACCTGGCCCCCCAATACCTGTCAGACCTTCTCCACCCGTACACCCCCACCCGTGCTCTACGCTCCTCCTCAGCTGCTCTCCTGTCTGTACCCAACTTCAAACTGACCACTATGGGTGGCAGGGCCTTCAGCTGCTCTGCACCCAGACTCTGGAACTCTCTGCCCCCCCACATCCGTCAGATTGTCCATTGGACAATTCAAATCACAGCTTAAAACCCATCTGTTCAGACTTGCCTATCCAGCTTAATTTTCTGTCATGTATTTTATTTATTTTTAATGTTGTATTTTACTTATTTTTACTGTAGTATTATTCATATTTTGTATGTTTTTACTGTAAGGTGTCCTTGGGTGCTCAGAAAGGCGCCAACAAATAAAATTTATTATTATTATTATTATTATTATTTAAGAAAAGACAGGGTGCACAATCCCCAAACGGCGGTAAGAATATATTCAGTGACTGCTAGCTAAGCTAAAAGTAAAAGAACAAATGAAGAAGCAGAACCAGTCTAAGTTTGTTTTTTAAGTGTATTTTTTGGTCTTGTAATTTACAGGAAGCAATACGCCGTCTCCACAACTCTGAGACAAATTGTATGCACTATGAACCTGGAGCGAGGGTAAGTTTAAAGAATATGCTTTCATTCTGCTGTATGAGGAAACGTTCAGGCACATTCTTGACCGATCTTAACCATCCATTTTGTTTTTCACAGACTGACCTCGCCTCATAACGAGGCCGTGACCTCCTATTTACTAAGAGCTCTGTCCGCAAGTCCGGATTCACTTGATGCAGATAATGATGCCATTGTGTGTGTTGGTCAGTGTGACTATTTTTCAGGTACATTAATAGATGTGTTGTGTCAATATGCAGTGCATTGCGCAGTACTTATTGTCTTTACTGATTGTTTTTACAGCTGCTGGAAGCGAGACAGTGTCCTGGCAGAGGACGAGGTGGACCTATGGAAGTGCGCCACCGTAGACATGATGTCTGATGAGGAAGACGGCACACTTGACGCGGTGTCTGGGTGGATTGTGCGACCTCCGTCTTCCGCAGCAGGAGCTGACTGAACTCTGTGCAACGTTGCAGTCAGATTGGAGGCGAACCCGAACTACAGGGCAGCACCACAGACGTCTGCAAGATGGAGCACATGCAGAACATGCAGACAGATGCCTACAGCTCCAAGGTGGCGAATAATAGACATTTAATGGCGCTGTAGGATTTTGATTTGTTGTTGAAATCTCCTATTTGTACTTGTACATAGTTGTGTGTTATAAATAAAGCTCTTTTTTTGAATAAACATGTTTCTCGCAAATGTTCCTTTCCTCAATAAATTCATTCATGTCCTTGATGGTAATAATAGTGTAGCCCATAGGATAACAATGACATGAATATACAACATAATAATAATTGTATTTTCATTTGTAATAATAATTATACATGTATAATTATTATTATATTATAAGTATTATTTATTTATTTTTATATTTTATTATTGTAGGGGAGGGGTTTACATTTATAATGACCCAGAGTGACCAATAGCGACAGATCAGCCAACCAATCACGAATGATTTTTCTTGTTTCAAAGTAGTGGTTTCATCCAATCGTGGAGTGAGGAATTTCAAGCCAGACGTGGCTCTGCTGCTATTCATATGCTAATTAGAGCCATTAGCACCTCCCCGGAGGTCTCCACATACGTCATGGGTCCGTATTCGACAATTTGTGGCACCTGTAAACGCCACGTTCGCAGCCTGTAAATTGTCGGAAACTGCCGAAAACGAGTGAGATTTCCGGGCGTTTACGGGGACGAAAATCCCACTTTTCATGCAGTGCTTTGTAATGGTGCAGCTGGAGATTGACAGGAGAAGGGTGGAGAGAATGGGGGCATGCAGCAGAGGGCTGCAGATTGGAGTTGAACCTAGGACACTGTAAAGGGCTCAGCCTACATGGGGCAGACACTCTACTCACTGAGCTAGAGGCCAGCCCCCAAACCTTTTATTTCTTTAGTGATGCGGTGTGTTGCCTAACGCTGGGTTCACACTGGACGCAGATTTGTTAGCTGTTGCACAAGCA
Source organism: Cephalopholis sonnerati (assembly GCA_019142605.1). Lineage (NCBI taxonomy): Eukaryota > Metazoa > Chordata > Actinopteri > Perciformes > Serranidae > Cephalopholis > Cephalopholis sonnerati. Next base: position 3,860,287 of record JAGQAX010000005.1, on the reverse strand, counting down.
GTCACCTAGCTGTTTACACCAGAAGTGCATCTCTCCTTGCAGATGAGTAAGCGACTATACTTCTCTGCGCTTTTCTAATGTAGATGGTAAACGGACCTAAATTATTATACCAAATGCCACATTCACCCATTCACACATACATTCACACACTGGTGGCTGAGGCTACTGTACAAGGTGCCAACTGCTACTCAGTCAAACATTTATACACACTCACACACCAACAGAACAGCCATTAGAAGCAATTTGGAGTTCAGTATCTAGCCCACGGATACTTCATCATGCGCACCTGGAGGAGCCGTGGATCAAAATGCTGATCTTCTGATTAGTGGACGACCTGGTCTATCTTCTTGTCTGTGTGTGTGGGTGTCTGCTTGTGTCGCTCTCTATTTCGACACAACTGAAAAATATGTGGAATTAGTAAGCCTGGAATGCATATTCTATAATTTATAAGAATCAGATAATTTATATCATCCATAATGTATCCTTTATAGCATTCACAACAGATTATCAATGTGTTTTTTGCCAAATTCGCTCACAAAGAAATTGGACAAGACGTTGAAACTATCGCTGCAGATTGCAAGCTCGGAACTGTGGTGCATTTAGTGTGAGTGGCCCAATTGGTTAACATGATCGTTGAAAGAAGCGGGCAGCGCTCCACAGGAAATCGGTGCACTTCATGGCACTACTGCGTCCAGTGTGAACCTGGCTTAAATGTTGTATGCTCCAGTTTACCCTGCCTCACACACTATGCTCACATACCCCACCTCACACTGTTCCACACTTCATGCCTCAAACTCAAACACACACATACTGTAAATTCAGGCAACTGCAAACTACTAGTGCATGTAAACACAATCATGTGGAAAAAGACCCCATCTCATCCTCACCGCAGCTCCGTTACACACACACATTAACACACACACACACACACACACACACACACACAGACTGTCTGCCCACCACCTGCTTCCCTCTCTTGGCCTGGTGACACACTCAGTCGTCAAGGAGAGTGTTTGTGTGTGTGTGTGTGTGTGTGTGTGTGTGTGTGTGTGTGTGTGTGTGTCAGTCTGTGTGTGTGTGATTGATGATGGGTCGCATCTTGCTGTGCTCCGAAACACTTCACTGATTTAAACTGCTGAACCAGCGAGAGGCTGTCTGTGCATGTGTGTGTCGCAGTGATTCTGAGCCAGAGAAACACAGCTGGTCAACAGAAGTTCCCAGGCAGCTGCTTCCTAAATAAAGCTTCGGTACACTTCAAAAGCCGGCAAATCTGCCAGCTATTTTAGCAGGTTTTTACACTTATTCATCCCATTGTACTCATTTCAGCTTGTACTGCGGCACAGCAAAATGCTCCAGGCATTGGAGAGCTAGCAATAAAGATATCTAGGATCTACTGGTCCTAAATTTATAATTAATAAAACATTAATGTTTCATTTAGTTTGGTCACAGTCCTGAGAAACCCATCCAACTCTGTTTGGCTGGCTCTGTACTCCTATTACTATTACTATTCCTTCACTTACGCTCTTTGCCATTTCATGCTGGGCCGGCAGATTCAATCAGCTTGTTTGAGCTTGGACTGTACAGGGGAGGTCAGTGACAGCTGGAAGGACTCAACCTTATTAACTAACAACCAACCATAATGTGAAGCAGCTGAAACATCCATAAAACACTGCAACTAGATAATATTTAAGCAAACAGTCTATCATGTGACAAAAACATTATCCTGTCCTGGACAGACATGTAGACACTCCTAACACATGGGACCTATGGAATCCTTAAATATAATTTTCCAACTTTCAGAATCACTTGGCCCAGACTACAAAACATTGTCAATAAATTTGGATTATTTTGCCATTGATTTTATTAAAAAAAAAAAAAACATAGTAAGAGTTGTAATTGCACAGTCTGCTGTATGCTGACGCTAAGTTGCTTTCAGTCTCCATTGCAACTACTGTAAATCATTTTAGAATTATTTTTAAATTGATTTTAACTTTCTCTTAATCATTTTTTCCCCAGCCTGTAATTTTGGTGCTTGCTTATTGTTCATATGTATCTGATTCCTAATACCCTCTACAATAAAAAATGACATTGGTTGATCAATTGCTGAAGGGGCCAGGAGAGTGGAGATTTGTGGAGGTGATTGATAGACTGACTGACCCACCTTTTTGGCTTCAGTGGTGGATGAAGTACTTGAAAGCCATACTTGAGTAAAAGTACAGATACCTTACCAGATAAAGACTTTGGTAGAAGTTAGAGTTAAATATTAGAATATCACTTGAGTACAAGTCTTAAAGTATCTGATATTTAATGTGCTTAAGTATCAAAAGTAATTTTGTGATATTAAATGTAATTACGTATTAAAAGTACAAGTAGATGCTGGGAATAAAAAAGCAAGTAGTCAGAATTCTGAGGATTATGATTTTTTTTTTCTTCTTAACATGTACACCACCTTAAAAATAGAGTGTGAATTACACTTGATGAAAAAAACAAAGTCTTCTTCACAACTTAAAATATTTAAAGAAAACCTATGACTATCCAGACCTGGCACACTGCAGTAGAGCAGTCACCACACAGTTACCTGTTACAAATATTTAACATTGTGTAGGGTCTTCTACCTCACTGCAATGCTGAACATGAAGTTCTTTACTGCGTAATGTTATTTTTGTATCATAGTCATTAAGGACGGTTTGGCAGATTTGTTTGTCTGTTAGACAAAAGTGACAAAAATAGTTTGCACTTAAGGATTTGACGTATCAAGGAAGTGTATTTAACCCCTATTGTCCCCAGTAGACTCCACTCTCTTCACAAGGCTGGACAAAATGGTGGCAGAACTCTTTGTTGGAGAATATAAATTTCAAAGTTTCCAACAAATGGACTTACACAGATTTGTCTGTCACAGGAACTTGGTCATAGGTGCCCGAATCTTGATTCAGTCATACCTCACAGGGAGACCTCAACGAGATCTACAACAAACCACTTATCATGAAAGTACTTTTTCCACTTTGTCTCTGCATTCACATTGGTAAATTGATTTACAAGGCTCTCAGGGTACTCTTCAAACTTTGCCCTTATGTCCTCATCATCAGAGAGTAAGTTTGTAGAATATTCTTTGACATTTGAATGCAGTTCATGTACAAGCTTCTTCAAAGTCTCAACAACTGACTTGACAGCAATAGTTGCCACACCACTGCCTTGATGTTTTGCAATAAGGGATGCACACATTTTTTGGGTATTTTGTCTGTTGCTGTTACCACTTGTTGAACATTCTGGTTGCTCTAAAGTTCGGCTTGAAAACAGACTTTGCTGTTCAGATAGAGAAACTGGAGGAGGAAGTGGTTCAACGTGGTTTAATGATCACATGTCAGTCAAAATTTCTTACCAGGATAAAAGGCATGCGTAAACTTGAGATGCCAAAACAACTATTTAGCAGTGTTGAATGTGGACTTGCATACAAAACACAGAGGCATCATGCCAAATTCTCTAAACCAAGGCTCAGTTAAGGAACTTAGTTCTCATTTCCTTCACCCTTTGGCAAAGGCCTACATCGATGTTGTAAATGGTGGTCTGTACAAATGTGTACATATTGTTAAGGGCGTGGTCATAGGACATGCCAAAAACAAAATGTGCTTTGAAAAGTTCCTCGAAAGCAGACAGGGAAGACTTAGCCTGGCAGGGAAAAATGTTGCCCATCCACCAAGATATAATAGTCATAGATGCTGTTTCTTGATGTCCCAACGGCCAGGATGTACGGCTGTCTCCCCTGGTCTGAACCAGTCCCTTCCTGAAGGCTGCAGCATGACTGTAAATAAAATGAGCAAAAAATAACATTAGGCCTGAAATTTCATAGAGAGCAAGGCAACTTTGCCTTTAGTTTTTTTCAATTTTGAGGAAACAAAGGCAAAATCCCAGGGCAGCACAGTCATTAAATAAAAATGAACAATAAATTTAACTTAAGATTTAAAGTTCCAGTAGGCAACATTGTTTTAGTATAATTGAGAAAAAATGCCATAATATCCTTCAAGCATAATGTAAGTCAAGTGGCCTGAGACAGGCAATAGGTTTCTGCGCCTCAGCATGGCTCTGTATTCAGCCTCTAAAGAAACAGCCGTGGGCCGCCAGGCATCAACCAATCACAGGCCAGCTCAGTCCTATTGGCTGTTGTACTGCAGTTTGCGCGTTCTCGTGCCCCCGGCAGAAGGAGACAGCAAGCGACAATGGCGGATGGTGGACTTGGTAAAATAGCTATTCCAGCATTGGCTACAACTGCATACACGGCTAAACAGCCCAAAAAAAGGAAGACAGAATTAGAAAAGAAAGAGTCTAAAAGAAAGACTGACCATATTCGGAGCAAAACTCGTGTGAATATCGGCATAGCGTTCGAAAAATGGAGAGAACTGCGGGATAGCCTGGGTCTGAAGTTGGATTCGGAGCTGGCCACTCTTCTCTTGGACAGGTAAGCTGCTAAGTGAATAACCTTGTAATATTTGTCGTAATGTGTTGCGTTAACAGTTGTGTGTAGTTAGATTTCATGAAAGCAGATGACAAACGCGGCTACCGGTAAGCTGCTGCTCCGGGACGTAAACATCCCCGGAATCCGGACTGCTCTGTTAGTAATAATGATGTAACAAGTGTTAGGTAAAACATTTTCAGATTACGAAAATCATCGGAGCAGCGTTTCAATATTTCAAACGTGTGTCTATGCTAATCGCACACTAAACAAGACACTACAATTAGCAGGCTATTTCTTATCTAACGTTATATTGAGCGACTGCTGTCGCCAACACTATTAGCTTTTGTATCTTCAGTCAATCAGTATTTTACACTAGCATAAATAGTATTTGCTGTTCGTTCATATGCTCAGAGTTATTCAAATTAGCTTTACGTAGATTGCGAAATAAGTTTTTCTTACCTGTGACTCGGACATTATTCGAAATTGTCCTCAGTGGACCGTGAAATCGAGCAGCGGCTTAGCAGCGGCTCGATAGCGACTCAGTCGAAAAAATGCTGTGTGCGCGTGCTCGTCTGGTAGGAGGGGCTCAGGGCGGAGAGAAACGAAACCTATCTGAGATGAGACTCAGAAATCAACCGTTTTCTGGCTTTCTACCGACTGCAGCTTTAAGGATGACTTTATTTTTATTTGTATATACTTTAATATTGTCAGTATATAGGCTAACATTAAGAAGAAGAAGAAGCTTTATTGTCACTGCAATAAATACAGTGAAATTTCGTTCAGCGCACTCTTGTAGCAGCTACAATGTCCTTGTCATAAAATATACTGGGGGGGTCATGGTTCTTGCAGCAGTCTCTTCACAGCCATGGGGAAGAAGCTGTGTTTCAGTCTGTTGGTGCGGGCTCTCATGACTCTGAGTCTGCCAGAGGGAAGGCTGGTGAATGGAGAGTTGTCCTGGGTGGGCGGGGTCATCCCGAATCTTTGTGGCCCGTCAGAGGAGACGGCTGGAATAGATCTCCTCTAGGCGTGGAAGTGGGGAGCCGATGATCCACTCAGCCGTCTTAATGACCCGCTGCAGTTGTTTCTTTTCAGATGCAGTGCAGCTGGCGTACCACACCGTACAGCCATAGGTGAGGACACTCTCTATTGTGCAGTGGTCGAAGTTTTTCAGCAGAGGTGGAGGGAGTTTGTTCCTCCTCAGTGTTCTCAGAAAGAAGAGACGCTGCTGGGTGTTTTTGATGATGTGGGTGGTGTTTACAGTCCAGCCCAGGTCCTCCGAGATATGCAGGATCCCATTACACAGACAGAAAACATACAACTAGCCTGCGTGCTGTGTAACCAAAATACTTTTGGGTCAAAGATAAGAAGGTCCAGAAAGTCCTGCTCTCCTCAGGACCAGTTCATTTTCTTCAATGAAGATATTTTTCAATATTTATTTGTGCTGTAGGAACAAATATTCAGAGTTAGAGTTAAAAAAAAAAGTCATTAATATTATCAGACGGCTAAGTGGATACTGACCAGCAGCTAGGCTATACAGCATGCTACTTTCAGAAAGGTGATGATTGTAGCAGAACACCACAAAGTTTTCTATGTGTGTTAAACCCTGGAATATTGATAAAGGATACTGGTATCTAAAAATCAGATCCATAGAAAAGGGCAGAGGAAAAAAACAGCAAAATTAGTTGGGTTAGTGCAAAGCCACTGCAGCTGGAGGGCATGTACATTTTTTTTTTGAGGGGTGCAAAGCCAAACTGAGGGGTCACAGTAGCAATATACATCATGGCACAGATTAAATTCCTGCCCTGATTAAACTACATCACAAATGACAATTTATTGTGATAATGATTGGTAAATTAAAAAAAATGGCACAAATCTAAGCTCTAACAAATCTAACCAATGACGTTGTGAAACTTGACGACGTGATCCATAGCTTCCCATACACTGATCTTCACAGGTCTCTTCTAGACAAATCTACAGCAGCAGTGGGGCCATGTCACTATCCCAACCTTAAGTAGGGGAAACATCTCAGCATGTCAAACAAGCAGTGCATGTGTCAATACTACAAATCTTGTGGCATAGAGTAATTCAAGCAACCTGAATCGGTTTTGAAAACAGCAGATGGACACAAAGTGATTTGACCACAACTGACAGTTACCTGTGGCATCTTCCTTGTTTCTTATTGCACTGTAACTACAGTGATCATTTCTCTGATACCCACCATTTTGCTTCTAATTTGAACTCACCTATCCCTTTGTGTCAAGGAATCTTGGGAAGACTGTGAGCACTGTGCTGGATTTTTCAGGATCATGAATCAATTTCTGTCTGTACTGGAAGGTTTCTCTAATTTTGATGAAGATCTGTTCGATGTCTGTGCTTTGCTGCAGTAGAGATATGACCTCCCTGCACTGGTCTCCATCCAGCTGATGAGCTGTAGTCACCTCTCTTTCAAACTCTGGTCTTCTCTCTGAAGTGTCCCTATTGGACCTGCTTCTTCTCCAATCAATGCTGAGTTCTTGCTGCATGTTCTTTAACTTCCAGGCTGGTTTCTTCTGGCTCTCAACGAAGGCGGACGCTTTTTCTCTCGCTCCCTCCCTGCCCTTATCTGCCCTGCTTACTGCTCTTTGTCTCGTGCTGTCTCTGTCTGATCTATCGGAGCCTCTCTCTGCATTTCTCTCCGAAACCTAAATCATGGATCTGATCAGCTGGTCTCTCAACGCAATCGACCAAACTTTCTCGACAAAGAGACTGGGTAAAGGAGAACCCGCCTGCCCTGACGGAACGTTTGCAGCCGGATACACGATGGACTCCTGGGAGAAGTGGAGGATCGTGTGCCTGTCGATCCTTTCCATTGAGGATGTTGAAGACGTGTACATAATTGGAATTATGATAACAGGCATTTTGCTGTTTGGAGTTAGGAGCTTCCTGATTTATTGCAAACTTCAGAAGATGTTGGCAGCACTATTGGCAATCGAGAAGCCCATCATGATTGAGGGAATGTGCAGGGCTGTCAACACTCAGACTCAAACGATAGGTGAGCTCAATCGCAAGCAGGATGCGATTCTTGATCAAAATTGCAGGCTGGATGCGATTTATGAATTCCTTCGCAAGATGGATGTCAACTTGGAGAAGTTGCCAGCTCGCCTGGGCTGAAATTGGCCACCGAATTTGGACATATTTGAAGCAAGCCACCGGGAGACTCAGAAAGACTCAAGGCAGATAGAAATTGCAGTGTCTGCCTGACCCAAAACAACTGTTATCTTCATTGGCTCCCCGAGATAACCAGCCTTCCCAAGGCCGGTTATCCCACTCTCCTGGATGTTATGCAGACAAGACGCTCTGGCCCTATCTCCCTCCCCACCACCTCCCTACTCCTGTGAACTTGTCTTTGGATCAGAACTCTCCGAGGTTGTCTCCACGCAACGGCCGTGTCTTCGTCATCAGTATCAGATGGCAGAGACAATGGGTTGAGACTGAGGGGAGATAAAGTACACGGGATTGCACACACGACACATATAACACACACACACCCTCCACCTCAACGCCTTCGTGGCTCCCCACGCCCCCTCCCTCCCCTTTGTCGCGGTATAGCACGGGAGGTGGTGGCAATGTGCCCAATGTGGCTGCGTGCCCCATCACTTCTGTCACTTCAAATTTTATATAATTTTTTAAAGCATTAAAATTTATAATGGCAAGTCAATGGGAGCAATGTTTGAAAGCTCATATCTCAAAAACTAAAAGTGCTAAAGTGTTCAAACTTGATTGACAGGTGAGCCATGTGGAACTACTTCACATATTCTAAAACGCGACATATAGCGCCACCATGTGGTCAGTTATTACGTGTTTTATGTTTTGGCTTATAACTCATGAACCGTGAGGACTATCCAAACAATTTTGGCATAGTGTATTCCTTGGATGGTATCAAGTAGACTGATATAGGCCATGCCCATTTGCGTCTAGAAAATTTTTCCGCCATTTTGAATTTTTTTCAAAAATGCATTTTTTGCTACTTTTGGCACATTTTTCATCCAATCTTCACCAAACTTGATACATACCATATTTAGATGATCCTGAACACAGCTCATATCTTCGTTTTTTGGTATCACTTACCGTTTGTCTGTAATTCATTACCAAACTTTTGAAGGTGTGGCCTGACGCATGGAACGAGCCATAACTCTTCAATGCTGATTCGGAACGATACCAAATTCGAGAATCTTGTACATATAATGACAGTGCACCATTATGTAAAATTTGATACAATTCTACCCACAGGGGGCGCTACTGTAATGTTTTAACATGATATTTCTACAGTTCTGTTGTTTTCAGTGAAATGAAACTTGGTACACAAGTTCTCCATGTCAGTGTGCACAACATGGTGAAACATGGTGCCAATAGCCCCACCGTGTGGCCATTGACGGGATGTGACAAATATGCATTTCATTATATATGTTATAACATTTGGAAAAAAAATCCTGTTGAAGCAGAAGCTTGCAGTGGCAGTAGCAGTAGCAAAAGTAGCTGACAGTTTGCAGCTTCCACATGCAATTTCTTCAGAAATTGCAGAGTTTCCTAGTTATTTATTGTGTGGGAGCTGCAGCTCCCACAGTATGTTATCTTCGCTCTTTATTTATTATCATTAGTGGGAATGCTCATAGCATTCCCACTATTGTTCTTCTGTTCTTTATTATTAGTGGGAATGCTCATAGCATTCCCACTATTGTTCTTCTGTTCTTTATTATTATTTTTCTACTTCCGTCCCTTTTCTGACACCTTTCAACTCCTTCATACTTTATGCTATTAAAACCGTTCAACTATCAGAACGTTCAGCTCTTTCAGGAGATTGCTGCTATTGCTTTTCAGCTTTTTAACTTTTATAGTTTTTACACTGTAAAACTTTTTTTAACAAATTTTTACAATGGAAGTCTATGGGAGAAATCTTCAAACCTACTTCTACTACTTTTATTACTACTTCTACTACTTTTATTGCTACTATTACTACTATTACTATTACTGCTACTATTATTACTATTACTACTATTACTTTTACTACTATTACTATTACTCCTACTTCTATTACTATTACTTTTATTGCTATTACTACTACTTTTAATACTATTACTACTACTATTATTGCTACTACTGTTTCTATTACTACTACTACAACTACTATTACTCCTATTACTCCTATTACTTCTACTGCTATTACTATTACTTTTACTACTACTACTTCTATTACTTCTGCTACTATTACTATTACTTTTACTACTATTACTTCTATTACTTCTGCTACTATTACTATTACTTATATTACTTTTACTATTACTACTTCTTTTACTACTATTACTTCTGCTACTATTACTATTACTTTTACTACTATTACTTCTATTACTTCTGCTACTATTACTTTTACTACTATTACTATTACTTCTATTACTTCTGCTACTATAACTATTACTTCTATTGCTTTTACTACTACTACTTCTTTTCCTTATACTACTGTTACCATTACTGCTATTACTATTACTACTATTACTTCTATTACTTCTGCTACTATTACTGTTACTTTTACTACTACTACTACTATTACTTCTACTTCTATTGCTATTACTGCTATTGCTTTTACTACTGTTATTTTTACTACTATTACTGTAACTACTACTATTATTTCCACTACTCTTACTATTACTTCTGCTACTATTACTATTACTGCTATTACTTCTCCTACAATTACTATTACTTTTACTACTATTACTATTGCTTTTACTACTATACTATTACTTCTACTACTATTACTATTTTTAATACTATTACTGCCACTATTGTTTCTATTACTATTACTATGACTACTTTTATCACTATTACTTTTACAACTATTACTTCTATTACTTCTGATACTATTACTTTTACTTTTACTACTATTACTTCTGCTACTATTACTATTACTTTTACTACTATTACTATTACTTCTATTACTTCTGCTACTATAACTATTACTTCTATTGCTTTTACTACTACTACTTCTTTTCCTTATACTACTGTTACCATTACTGCTATTACTATTACTTCTATTACTTTTACTACTATTACTATTGCTTTTACTACGATACTACTTCAAGGATTCAAGGAGGCATTGCAGTGTAGCGTAAGCTGGGTGGCATTCCCACCCGCAATTTCTTCAGAAATTGCATTCTCTAGTTAGTGGGAATGCTCATAGCATTCCCACTATTGTTCTTCTGTTCTTTATTAGTGGGAATGCTATGAGCATTCCCACTATTGTTCTTCTGTTCTTTATTATTATTTTTCTACTTCCGTCCCTTTTCTGACACCTTTCAACTCCTTCATACTTTATGCTATTAAAACCGTTCAACTATCAGAACGTTCAGCTCTTTCAGGAGATTGCTGCTATTACTTTTCAGCTTTTTAACTTTTATAGTTTTTACACTGTAAAACTTTTTTTAACAAATTTTTACAATGGAAGTCTATGGGAGAAATCTTCAAACCTACTTCTACTACTTTTATTACTACTTCTACTACTTTTATTGCTACTATTATTACTATTACTATTACTGCTACTATTATTACTATTACTACTATTACTTTTACTACTATTACTATTACTCCTACTTCTATTACTATTACTTTTATTGCTATTACTACTACTTTTAATACTATTACTACTACTATTATTGCTACTACTGTTTCTATTACTACTACTACAACTACTATTACTCCTATTACTCCTATTACTTCTACTGCTATTACTATTACTTTTACTACTACTACTTCTATTACTTCTGCTACTATTACTATTACTTTTACTACTATTACTTCTATTACTTCTGCTACTATTACTATTACTTCTATTACTTTTACTATTACTACTTCTTTTACTACTATTACTTCTGCTACTATTACTATTACTTTTACTACTATTACTTCTATTACTTCTGCTACTATTACTTTTACTACTATTACTATTACTTCTATTACTTCTGCTACTATAACTATTACTTCTATTGCTTTTACTACTACTACTTCTTTTCCTTATACTACTGTTACCATTACTGCTATTACTATTACTACTATTACTTCTATTACTTCTGCTACTATTACTGTTACTTTTACTACTACTACTATTACTTCTACTTCTATTGCTATTACTGCTGTTGCTTTTACCACTGTTATTTTTACTACTATTACTGTAACTACTACTATTATTTCCACTACTCTTACTATTACTTCTGCTACTATTACTATTACTATTACTGCTATTACTTCTCCTACAATTACTATTACTTTTACTACTATTACTATTGCTTTTACTACTATACTATTACTTCTACTACTATACTATTACTTCTACTACTATTACTATTTTTAATACTATTACTGCCACTATTGTTTCTATTACTATTACTATGACTTAGCCATTCTTTTCTGCAATGAGCATTCCCACTGCATTTTCGCTAGGAAATGCAATTTTTTCTAGTTTTTACTACTATTACTGTAACTACTACTATTATTTCCACTACTCTTACTATTACTTCTGCTACTATTACTATTACTGCTATTACTTCTCCTACAATTACTATTACTTTTACTACTATTACTATTGCTTTTACTACTATACTGTTACTTCTACTACTATTACTATTTTTAATACTATTACTGCCACTATTGTTTCTATTACTATTACTATGACTACTTTTATCACTATTACTTTTACAACTATTACTTCTATTACTTCTGATACTATTACTTTTACTTTTACTACTATTACTATTACTTCTATTACTTCTGCTACTATAACTATTACTTCTATTGCTTTTACTACTACTACTTCTTTTCCTTATACTACTGTTACCATTACTGCTATTACTATTACTTCTATTACTTTTACTACTATTACTATTGCTTTTACTACTATACTATTACTTCTACTACTATTACTATTTTTAATACTATTACTGCCACTATTGTTTCTATTACTATTACTATGACTACTTTTATCACTATTACTTTTACAACTATTACTTCTATTACTTCTGATAATTTTCAGCAGTGTTTTTCAAATTCTTTTCTGCAATGAGCATTCCCACTGCATTTTCGCTAGGAAATGCAATTTTTTCTAGTTATTTTTCTACTTCCGTCCCTTTTCTGACACCTTTCAACTCCTTCATACTTTATGCTATTAAAACCGTTCAACTATCAGAACGTTCAGCTCTTTCAGGAGATTGCTGCTATTACTTTTCAGCTTTTTAACTTTTATAGTTTTTACACTGTAAAACTTTTTTTAACAAATTTTTACAATGGAAGTCTATGGGAGAAATCTTCAAACCTACTTCTACTACTTTTATTACTACTTCTACTACTTTTATTGCTACTATTACTACTATTACTATTACTGCTACTACTATTACTTTTACTACTATTACTATTACTCCTACTTCTATTACTATTACTTTTATTGCTATTACTACTACTTTTAATACTATTACTACTACTATTATTGCTACTACTGTTTCTATTACTACTACTACAACTACTATTACTCCTATTACTCCTATTACTTCTACTGCTATTACTATTACTTTTACTACTACTACTTCTATTACTTCTGCTACTATTACTATTACTTTTACTACTATTACTTCTATTACTTCTGCTACTATTACTTTTACTACTATTACTATTACTTCTATTACTTCTGCTACTATAACTATTACTTCTATTGCTTTTACTACTACTACTTCTTTTCCTTATACTACTGTTACCATTACTGCTATTACTATTACTACTATTACTTCTATTACTTCTGCTACTATTACTGTTACTTTTACTACTACTACTACTATTACTTCTACTTCTATTGCTATTACTGCTATTGCTTTTACTACTGTTATTTTTACTACTATTACTGTAACTACTACTATTATTTCCACTACTCTTACTATTACTTCTGCTACTATTACTATTACTGCTATTACTTCTCCTACAATTACTATTACTTTTACTACTATTACTATTGCTTTTACTACTATACTATTACTTCTACTACTATTACTATTTTTAATACTATTACTGCCACTATTGTTTCTATTACTATTACTATGACTACTTTTATCACTATTACTTTTACAACTATTACTTCTATTACTTCTGATACTATTACTTTTACTACTATTACTTCTATTACTTCTGCTACTATTACTATTACTTTTACTACTATTACTATTACTTCTATTACTTCTGCTACTATAACTATTACTTCTATTGCTTTTACTACTACTACTTCTTTTCCTTATACTACTGTTACCATTACTGCTATTACTATTACTTCTATTACTTTTACTACTATTACTATTGCTTTTACTACTATACTACTTCAAGGATTCAAGGAGGCATTGCAGTGTAGCGTAAGCTGGGTGGCATTCCCACCCGCAATTTCTTCAGAAATTGCATTCTCTAGTTAGTGGGAATGCTCATAGCATTCCCACTATTGTTCTTCTGTTCTTTATTAGTGGGAATGCTCATAGCATTCCCACTATTGTTCTTCTGTTCTTTATTATTATTTTTCTACTTCCGTCCCTTTTCTGACACCTTTCAACTCCTTCATACTTTATGCTATTAAAACCGTTCAACTATCAGAACGTTCAGCTCTTTCAGGAGATTGCTGCTATTACTTTTCAGCTTTTTAACTTTTATAGTTTTTACACTGTAAAACTTTTTTTAACAAATTTTTACAATGGAAGTCTATGGGAGAAATCTTCAAACCTACTTCTACTACTTTTATTACTACTTCTACTACTTTTATTGCTACTATTATTACTATTACTATTACTGCTACTATTATTACTATTACTACTATTACTTTTACTACTATTACTATTACTCCTACTTCTATTACTATTACTTTTATTGCTATTACTACTACTTTTAATACTATTACTACTACTATTATTGCTACTACTGTTTCTATTACTACTACTACAACTACTATTACTCCTATTACTCCTATTACTTCTACTGCTATTACTATTACTTTTACTACTACTACTTCTATTACTTCTGCTACTATTACTATTACTTTTACTACTATTACTTCTATTACTTCTGCTACTATTACTATTACTTCTATTACTTTTACTATTACTACTTCTTTTACTACTATTACTTCTGCTACTATTACTATTACTTTTACTACTATTACTTCTATTACTTCTGCTACTATTACTTTTACTACTATTACTATTACTTCTATTACTTCTGCTACTATAACTATTACTTCTATTGCTTTTACTACTACTACTTCTTTTCCTTATACTACTGTTACCATTACTGCTATTACTATTACTACTATTACTTCTATTACTTCTGCTACTATTACTGTTACTTTTACTACTACTACTATTACTTCTACTTCTATTGCTATTACTGCTGTTGCTTTTACCACTGTTATTTTTACTACTATTACTGTAACTACTACTATTATTTCCACTACTCTTACTATTACTTCTGCTACTATTACTATTACTATTACTGCTATTACTTCTCCTACAATTACTATTACTTTTACTACTATTACTATTGCTTTTACTACTATACTATTACTTCTACTACTATACTATTACTTCTACTACTATTACTATTTTTAATACTATTACTGCCACTATTGTTTCTATTACTATTACTATGACTTAGCCATTCTTTTCTGCAATGAGCATTCCCACTGCATTTTCGCTAGGAAATGCAATTTTTTCTAGTTTTTACTACTATTACTGTAACTACTACTATTATTTCCACTACTCTTACTATTACTTCTGCTACTATTACTATTACTGCTATTACTTCTCCTACAATTACTATTACTTTTACTACTATTACTATTGCTTTTACTACTATACTATTACTTCTACTACTATTACTATTTTTAATACTATTACTGCCACTATTGTTTCTATTACTATTACTATGACTACTTTTATCACTATTACTTTTACAACTATTACTTCTATTACTTCTGATACTATTACTTTTACTACTATTACTTCTATTACTTCTGCTACTATTACTATTACTTTTACTACTATTACTATTACTTCTATTACTTCTGCTACTATAACTATTACTTCTATTGCTTTTACTACTACTACTTCTTTTCCTTATACTACTGTTACCATTACTGCTATTACTATTACTTCTATTACTTTTACTACTATTACTATTGCTTTTACTACTATACTACTTCAAGGATTCAAGGAGGCATTGCAGTGTAGCGTAAGCTGGGTGGCATTCCCACCCGCAATTTCTTCAGAAATTGCATTCTCTAGTTAGTGGGAATGCTCATAGCATTCCCACTATTGTTCTTCTGTTCTTTATTAGTGGGAATGCTCATAGCATTCCCACTATTGTTCTTCTGTTCTTTATTATTATTTTTCTACTTCCGTCCCTTTTCTGACACCTTTCAACTCCTTCATACTTTATGCTATTAAAACCGTTCAACTATCAGAACGTTCAGCTCTTTCAGGAGATTGCTGCTATTACTTTTCAGCTTTTTAACTTTTATAGTTTTTACACTGTAAAACTTTTTTTAACAAATTTTTACAATGGAAGTCTATGGGAGAAATCTTCAAACCTACTTCTACTACTTTTATTACTACTTCTACTACTTTTATTGCTACTATTATTACTATTACTATTACTGCTACTATTATTACTATTACTACTATTACTTTTACTACTATTACTATTACTCCTACTTCTATTACTATTACTTTTATTGCTATTACTACTACTTTTAATACTATTACTACTACTATTATTGCTACTACTGTTTCTATTACTACTACTACAACTACTATTACTCCTATTACTCCTATTACTTCTACTGCTATTACTATTACTTTTACTACTACTACTTCTATTACTTCTGCTACTATTACTATTACTTTTACTACTATTACTTCTATTACTTCTGCTACTATTACTATTACTTCTATTACTTTTACTATTACTACTTCTTTTACTACTATTACTTCTGCTACTATTACTATTACTTTTACTACTATTACTTCTATTACTTCTGCTACTATTACTTTTACTACTATTACTATTACTTCTATTACTTCTGCTACTATAACTATTACTTCTATTGCTTTTACTACTACTACTTCTTTTCCTTATACTACTGTTACCATTACTGCTATTACTATTACTACTATTACTTCTATTACTTCTGCTACTATTACTGTTACTTTTACTACTACTACTATTACTTCTACTTCTATTGCTATTACTGCTGTTGCTTTTACCACTGTTATTTTTACTACTATTACTGTAACTACTACTATTATTTCCACTACTCTTACTATTACTTCTGCTACTATTACTATTACTATTACTGCTATTACTTCTCCTACAATTACTATTACTTTTACTACTATTACTATTGCTTTTACTACTATACTATTACTTCTACTACTATACTATTACTTCTACTACTATTACTATTTTTAATACTATTACTGCCACTATTGTTTCTATTACTATTACTATGACTTAGCCATTCTTTTCTGCAATGAGCATTCCCACTGCATTTTCGCTAGGAAATGCAATTTTTTCTAGTTTTTACTACTATTACTGTAACTACTACTATTATTTCCACTACTCTTACTATTACTTCTGCTACTATTACTATTACTGCTATTACTTCTCCTACAATTACTATTACTTTTACTACTATTACTATTGCTTTTACTACTATACTATTACTTCTACTACTATTACTATTTTTAATACTATTACTGCCACTATTGTTTCTATTACTATTACTATGACTACTTTTATCACTATTACTTTTACAACTATTACTTCTATTACTTCTGATACTATTACTTTTACTTTTACTACTATTACTATTACTTCTATTACTTCTGCTACTATAACTATTACTTCTATTGCTTTTACTACTACTACTTCTTTTCCTTATACTACTGTTACCATTACTGCTATTACTATTACTTCTATTACTTTTACTACTATTACTATTGCTTTTACTACTATACTATTACTTCTACTACTATTACTATTTTTAATACTATTACTGCCACTATTGTTTCTATTACTATTACTATGACTACTTTTATCACTATTACTTTTACAACTATTACTTCTATTACTTCTGATAATTTTCAGCAGTGTTTTTCAAATTCTTTTCTGCAATGAGCATTCCCACTGCATTTTTGCTAGGAAATGCAATTTTTTCTAGTTATTTTTCTACTTCCGTCCCTTTTCTGACACCTTTCAACTCCTTCATACTTTATGCTATTAAAACCGTTCAACTATCAGAACGTTCAGCTCTTTCAGGAGATTGCTGCTATTACTTTTCAGCTTTTTAACTTTTATAGTTTTTACACTGTAAAACTTTTTTTAACAAATTTTTACAATGGAAGTCTATGGGAGAAATCTTCAAACCTACTTCTACTACTTTTATTACTACTTCTACTACTTTTATTGCTACTATTACTACTATTACTATTACTGCTACTACTATTACTTTTACTACTATTACTATTACTCCTACTTCTATTACTATTACTTTTATTGCTATTACTACTACTTTTAATACTATTACTACTACTATTATTGCTACTACTGTTTCTATTACTACTACTACAACTACTATTACTCCTATTACTCCTATTACTTCTACTGCTATTACTATTACTTTTACTACTACTACTTCTATTACTTCTGCTACTATTACTATTACTTTTACTACTATTACTTCTATTACTTCTGCTACTATTACTATTACTTATATTACTTTTACTATTACTACTTCTTTTACTACTATTACTTCTGCTACTATTACTATTACTTTTACTACTATTACTTCTATTACTTCTGCTACTATTACTTTTACTACTATTACTATTACTTCTATTACTTCTGCTACTATAACTATTACTTCTATTGCTTTTACTACTACTACTTCTTTTCCTTATACTACTGTTACCATTACTGCTATTACTATTACTACTATTACTTCTATTACTTCTGCTACTATTACTGTTACTTTTACTACTACTACTATTACTTCTACTTCTATTGCTATTACTGCTATTGCTTTTACTACTGTTATTTTTACTACTATTACTGTAACTACTACTATTATTTCCACTACTCTTACTATTACTTCTGCTACTATTACTATTACTATTACTGCTATTACTTCTCCTACAATTACTATTACTTTTACTACTATTACTATTGCTTTTACTACTATACTGTTACTTCTACTACTATTACTATTTTTAATACTATTACTGCCACTATTGTTTCTATTACTATTACTATGACTACTTTTATCACTATTACTTTTACAACTATTACTTCTATTACTTCTGATACTATTACTTTTACTTTTACTACTATTACTTCTATTACTTCTGCTACTATTACTATTACTTTTGCTACTATTACTATTACTTCTATTACTTCTGCTACTATAATTATTACTTCTATTGCTTTTACTACTTTTGGTGTACATATTACTTCTACTACTATCTCATACTTTTACTACTTGTACTACTATTCCTACTACTTGTACTACTATTCCTACTACTTCTACTACTATTTCTACTAGTTCTACTACTACTACCACTACTTTTACTACTTTACTAGCTTCCATTTCTGCTAGTTTTACACATTTCAGCGTCCACATTTTTCAGCATTACATTGTGATGGATTTTTACTTCAGTTTTCAATTTCAGGCATTTTATGTGAGATTTCTGCATTTTCAGCAGTGTTTTTCAAATTCTTTTCTGCAATGAGCATTCCCACTGCATTTTCGCTAGGAAATGCAATTTTTTCTAGTTATTATTTTTCTACTTCCGTCCCTTTTCTGACACCTTTCAACTCCTTCATACTTTATGCTATTAAAACCGTTCAACTATCAGAACGTTCAGCTCTTTCAGGAGATTGCTGCTATTACTTTTCAGCTTTTTAACTTTTATAGTTTTTACACTGTAAAACTTTTTTTAACAAATTTTTACAATGGAAGTCTATGGGAGAAATCTTCAAACCTACTTCTACTACTTTTATTACTACTTCTACTACTTTTATTGCTACTATTACTACTATTACTATTACTGCTACTATTATTACTATTACTACTATTACTTTTACTACTATTACTATTACTCCTACTTCTATTACTATTACTTTTATTGCTATTACTACTACTTTTAATACTATTACTACTACTATTATTGCTACTACTGTTTCTATTACTACTACTACAACTACTATTACTCCTATTACTCCTATTACTTCTACTGCTATTACTATTACTTTTACTACTACTACTTCTATTACTTCTGCTACTATTACTATTACTTTTACTACTATTACTTCTATTACTTCTGCTACTATTACTATTACTTATATTACTTTTACTATTACTACTTCTTTTACTACTATTACTTCTGCTACTATTACTATTACTTTTACTACTATTACTTCTATTACTTCTGCTACTATTACTTTTACTACTATTACTATTACTTCTATTACTTCTGCTACTATAACTATTACTTCTATTGCTTTTACTACTACTACTTCTTTTCCTTATACTACTGTTACCATTACTGCTATTACTATTACTACTATTACTTCTATTACTTCTGCTACTATTACTGTTACTTTTACTACTACTACTATTACTTCTACTTCTATTGCTATTACTGCTATTGCTTTTACTACTGTTATTTTTACTACTATTACTGTAACTACTGCTATTATTTCCACTACTCTTACTATTACTTCGGCTACTATTACTATTACTATTACTGCTATTACTTCTCCTACAATTACTATTACTTTTACTACTATTACTATTGCTTTTACTACTATACTATTACTTCTACTACTATTACTATTTTTAATACTATTACTGCCACTATTTTTTCTATTACTATTACTATGACTACTTTTATCACTATTACTTTTACAACTATTACTTCTATTACTTCTGATAATTTTCA
Source organism: Cephalopholis sonnerati (assembly GCA_019142605.1). NCBI lineage: Eukaryota > Metazoa > Chordata > Actinopteri > Perciformes > Serranidae > Cephalopholis > Cephalopholis sonnerati. The sequence continues at coordinate 3,839,794 of JAGQAX010000005.1, read as the reverse complement.
GCAGTGTTTTTCAAATTCTTTTCTGCAATGAGCATTCCCACTGCATTTTCGCTAGGAAATGCAATTTTTTCTAGTTATTATTTTTCTACTTCCGTCCCTTTTCTGACACCTTTCAACTCCTTCATACTTTATGCTATTAAAACCGTTCAACTATCAGAACGTTCAGCTCTTTCAGGAGATTGCTGCTATTACTTTTCAGCTTTTTAACTTTTATAGTTTTTACACTGTAAAACTTTTTTTAACAAATTTTTACAATGGAAGTCTATGGGAGAAATCTTCAAACCTACTTCTACTACTTTTATTACTACTTCTACTACTTTTATTGCTACTATTACTACTATTACTATTACTGCTACTATTATTACTATTACTACTATTACTTTTACTACTATTACTATTACTCCTACTTCTATTACTATTACTTTTATTGCTATTACTACTACTTTTAATACTATTACTACTACTATTATTGCTACTACTGTTTCTATTACTACTACTACAACTCCTATTACTCCTATTACTTCTACTGCTATTACTATTACTTTTACTACTACTACTTCTATTACTTCTGCTACTATTACTATTACTTTTACTACTACTACTTCTATTACTTCTGCTACTATTACTATTACTTTTACTACTATTACTTCTATTACTTCTGCTACTATTACTATTACTTATATTACTTTTACTATTACTACTTCTTTTACTACTATTACTTCTGCTACTATTACTATTACTTTTACTACTATTACTATTACTTCTATTACTTCTGCTACTATAACTATTACTTCTATTGCTTTTACTACTACTACTTCTTTTCCTTATACTACTGTTACCATTACTGCTATTACTATTACTACTATTACTTCTATTACTTCTGCTACTATTACTGTTACTTTTACTATTACTACTATTACTTCTACTTCTATTGCTATTACTGCTATTGCTTTTACTACTGTTATTTTTACTACTATTACTGTAACTACTACTATTATTTCCACTACTCTTACTATTACTTCTGCTACTATTACTATTACTATTACTGCTATTACTTCTCCTACAATTACTATTACTTTTAGTACTATTACTATTGCTTTTTCTACTATACTATTACTTCTACTACTATTACTATTTTTAATACTATTACTGCCACTATTGTTTCTATTACTATTACTATGACTACTTTTATCACTATTACTTTTACAACTATTACTTCTATTACTTCTGATACTATTACTTTTACTTTTACTACTATTACTTCTATTACTTCTGCTACTATTACTATTACTTTTACTACTATTACTATTACTTCTATTACTTCTGCTACTATAACTATTACTTCTATTGCTTTTACTACTACTACTTCTTTTCCTTATACTACTGTTACCATTACTGCTATTACTATTACTTCTATTACTTTTACTACTTTTGGTGTACATATTACTTCTACTACTATCTCATACTTTTACTACTTGTACTACTATTCCTACTACTTGTACTACTATTCCTACTACTTCTACTACTATTTCTACTAGTTCTACTACTACTACCACTACTTTTACTACTTTACTAGCTTCCATTTCTGCTAGTTTTACACATTTCAGCGTCCACATTTTTCAGCATTACAGTGTGATGGATTTTTACTTCAGTTTTCAATTTCAGGCATTTTATGTGAGATTTCTGCATTTTCAGCAGTGTTTTTCAAATTCTTTTCTGCAATGAGCATTCCCACTGCATTTTCGCTAGGAAATGCAATTTTTTCTAGTTATTAGTGGGAATGCTCATAGCATTCCCACTATTGTTCTTCTGTTCTTTATTAGTGGGAATGCTCATAGCATTCCCACTATTGTTCTTCTGTTCTTTATTATTATTTTTCTACTTCCGTCCCTTTTCTGACACCTTTCAACTCCTTCATACTTTATGCTATTAAAACCGTTCAACTATCAGAACGTTCAGCTCTTTCAGGAGATTGCTGCTATTACTTTTCAGCTTTTTAACTTTTATAGTTTTTACACTGTAAAACTTTTTTTAACAAATTTTTACAATGGAAGTCTATGGGAGAAATCTTCAAACCTACTTCTACTACTTTTATTACTACTTCTACTACTTTTATTGCTACTATTACTACTATTACTATTACTGCTACTATTATTACTATTACTACTATTACTTGTACTACTATTACTATTACTCCTACTTCTATTACTATTACTTTTATTGCTATTACTACTACTTTTAATACTATTACTACTACTATTATTGCTACTACTGTTTCTATTACTACTACTACAACTACTATTACTCCTATTACTTCTACTGCTATTACTATTACTTTTACTACTACTACTTCTATTACTTCTGCTACTATTACTATTACTTTTACTACTATTACTTCTATTACTTCTGCTACTATTACTATTACTTATATTACTTTTACTATTACTACTTCTTTTACTACTTTACTTCTGCTACTATTACTATTACTTTTACTACTATTACTTCTATTACTTCTGCTACTATTACTATTACTTATATTACTTTTACTATTACTACTTCTTTTACTACTATTACTTCTGCTACTATTACTATTACTTTTACTACTATTACTTCTATTACTTCTGCTACTATTACTTTTACTACTATTACTATTACTTCTATTACTTCTGCTACTATAACTATTACTTCTATTGCTTTTACTACTACTACTTCTTTTCCTTATACTACTGTTACCATTACTGCTATTACTATTACTACTATTACTTCTATTACTTCTGCTACTATTACTGTTACTTTTACTACTACTACTATTACTTCTACTTCTATTGCTATTACTGCTATTGCTTTTACTACTGTTATTTTTACTACTATTACTGTAACTACTACTATTATTTCCACTACTCTTACTATTACTTCTGCTACTATTACTATTACTATTACTGCTATTACTTCTCCTACAATTACTATTACTTTTACTACTATTACTATTGCTTTTACTACTATACTATTACTTCTACTACTATTACTATTTTTAATACTATTACTGCCACTATTGTTTCTATTACTATTACTATGACTACTTTTATCACTATTACTTTTACAACTATTACTTCTATTACTTCTGATACTATTACTTTTACTTTTACTACTATTACTTCTATTACTTCTGCTACTATTACTATTACTTTTACTACTATTACTATTACTTCTATTACTTCTGCTACTATAACTATTACTTCTATTGCTTTTACTACTACTACTTCTTTTCCTTATACTACTGTTACCATTACTGCTATTACTATTACTTCTATTACTTTTACTACTATTACTATTGCTTTTACTACTATACTATTACTTCTACTACTATTACTATTTTTAATACTATTACTGCCACTATTGTTTCTATTACTATTACTATGACTACTTTTATCACTATTACTTTTACAACTATTACTTCTATTACTTCTGATAATTTTCAGCAGTGTTTTTCAAATTCTTTTCTGCAATGAGCATTCCCACTGCATTTTCGCTAGGAAATGCAATTTTTTCTAGTTATTATTTTTCTACTTCCGTCCCTTTTTTGACACGTTTCAACTCCTTCATACTTTATGCTATTAAAACCGTTCAACTATCAGAACGTTCAGCTCTTTCAGGAGATTGCTGCTATTACTTTTCAGCTTTTTAACTTTTATAGTTTTTACACTGTAAAACTTTTTTTAACAAATTTTTACAATGGAAGTCTATGGGAGAAATCTTCAAACCTACTTCTACTACTTTTATTACTACTTCTACTACTTTTATTGCTACTATTACTACTATTACTATTACTGCTACTATTATTACTATTACTACTATTACTTTTACTACTATTACTATTACTCCTACTTCTATTACTATTACTTTTATTGCTATTACTACTACTTTTAACACTATTACTACTACTATTATTGCTACTACTGTTTCTATTACTACTACTACAACTACTATTACTCCTATTACTCCTATTACTTCTACTGCTATTACTATTACTTTTACTACTATTACTTCTATTACTTCTGCTACTATTACTATTACTTATATTACTTTTACTATTACTACTTCTTTTACTACTATTACTTCTGCTACTATTACTATTACTTTTACTACTATTACTTCTATTACTTCTGCTACTATTACTTTTACTACTATTACTATTACTTCTATTACTTCTGCTACTATAACTATTACTTCTATTGCTTTTACTACTACTACTTCTTTTCCTTATACTACTGTTACCATTACTGCTATTACTATTACTACTATTACTTCTATTACTTCTGCTACTATTACTGTTACTTTTACTACTACTACTATTACTTCTACTTCTATTGCTATTACTGCTATTGCTTTTACTACTGTTATTTTTACTACTATTACTGTAACTACTACTATTATTTCCACTACTCTTACTATTACTTCTGCTACTATTACTATTACTATTACTGCTATTACTTCTCCTACAATTACTATTACTTTTACTACTATTACTATTGCTTTTACTACTATACTATTACTTCTACTACTATTACTATTTTTAATACTATTACTGCCACTATTGTTTCTATTACTATTACTATGACTACTTTTATCACTATTACTTTTACAACTATTACTTCTATTACTTCTGATAATTTTCAGCAGTGTTTTTCAAATTCTTTTCTGCAATGAGCATTCCCACTGCATTTTCGCTAGGAAATGCAATTTTTTCTAGTTATTATTTTTCTACTTCCGTCCCTTTTTTGACACGTTTCAACTCCTTCATACTTTATGCTATTAAAACCGTTCAACTATCAGAACGTTCAGCTCTTTCAGGAGATTGCTGCTATTACTTTTCAGCTTTTTAACTTTTATAGTTTTTACACTGTAAAACTTTTTTTAACAAATTTTTACAATGGAAGTCTATGGGAGAAATCTTCAAACCTACTTCTACTACTTTTATTACTACTTCTACTACTTTTATTGCTACTATTACTACTATTACTATTACTGCTACTATTATTACTATTACTACTATTACTTGTACTACTATTACTATTACTCCTACTTCTATTACTATTACTTTTATTGCTATTACTACTACTTTTAATACTATTACTACTACTATTATTGCTACTACTGTTTCTATTACTACTACTACAACTACTATTACTCCTATTACTTCTACTGCTATTACTATTACTTTTACTACTACTACTTCTATTACTTCTGCTACTATTACTATTACTTTTACTACTACTACTTCTATTACTTCTGCTACTATTACTATTACTTTTACTACTATTACTTCTATTACTTCTGCTACTATTACTATTACTTATATTACTTTTACTATTACTACTTCTTTTACTACTATTACTTCTGCTACTATTACTATTACTTTTACTACTATTACTATTACTTCTATTACTTCTGCTACTATAACTATTACTTCTATTGCTTTTACTACTACTACTTCTTTTCCTTATACTACTGTTACCATTACTGCTATTACTATTACTACTATTACTTCTATTACTTCTGCTACTATTACTGTTACTTTTACTACTACTACTATTACTTCTACTTCTATTGCTATTACTGCTATTGCTTTTACTACTGTTATTTTTACTACTATTACTGTAACTACTACTATTATTTCCACTACTCTTACTATTACTTCTGCTACTATTACTATTACTATTACTGCTATTACTTCTCCTACAATTACTATTACTTTTACTACTATTACTATTGCTTTTACTACTATACTATTACTTCTACTACTATTACTATGACTACTTTTATCACTATTACTTTTACAACTATTACTTCTATTACTTCTGATACTATTACTTTTACTTTTACTACTATTACTTCTATTACTTCTGCTACTATTACTATTACTTTTACTACTATTACTATTACTTCTATTACTTCTGCTACTATAACTATTACTTCTATTGCTTTTACTACTACTACTTCTTTTCCTTATACTACTGTTACCATTACTGCTATTACTATTACTTCTATTACTTTTACTACTTTTGGTGTACATATTACTTCTACTACTATCTCATACTTTTACTACTTGTACTACTATTCCTACTACTTGTACTACTATTCCTACTACTTCTACTACTATTTCTACTAGTTCTACTACTACTACCACTACTTTTACTACTTTACTAGCTTCCATTTCTGCTAGTTTTACACATTTCAGCGTCCACATTTTTCAGCATTACAGTGTGATGGATTTTTACTTCAGTTTTCAATTTCAGGCATTTTATGTGAGATTTCTGCATTTTCAGCAGTGTTTTTCAAATTCTTTTCTGCAATGAGCATTCCCACTGCATTTTCGCTAGGAAATGCAATTTTTTCTAGTTATTTTTCTACTTCCGTCCCTTTTCTGACACCTTTCAACTCCTTCATACTTTATGCTATTAAAACCGTTCAACTATCAGAACGTTCAGCTCTTTCAGGAGATTGCTGCTATTACTTTTCAGCTTTTTAACTTTTATAGTTTTTACACTGTAAAACTTTTTTTAACAAATTTTTACAATGGAAGTCTATGGGAGAAATCTTCAAACCTACTTCTACTACTTTTATTACTACTTCTACTACTTTTATTGCTACTATTACTACTATTACTATTACTGCTACTATTATTACTATTACTACTATTACTTGTACTACTATTACTATTACTCCTACTTCTATTACTATTACTTTTATTGCTATTACTACTACTTTTAATACTATTACTACTACTATTATTGCTACTACTGTTTCTATTACTACTACTACAACTACTATTACTCCTATTACTCTTATTACTTCTGCTACTATTACTATTACTTTTACTACTATTACTTCTATTACTTCTGCTACTATTACTATTACTTATATTACTTTTACTATTACTACTTCTTTTACTACTATTACTTCTGCTACTATTACTATTACTTTTACTACTATTACTTCTATTACTTCTGCTACTATTACTTTTACTACTATTACTATTACTTCTATTACTTCTGCTACTATAACTATTACTTCTATTGCTTTTACTACTACTACTTCTTTTCCTTATACTACTGTTACCATTACTGCTATTACTATTACTACTATTACTTCTGCTACTATTACTGTTACTTTTACTACTACTACTATTACTTCTACTTCTATTGCTATTACTGCTATTGCTTTTACTACTGTTATTTTTACTACTATTACTGTAACTACTACTATTATTTCCACTACTCTTACTATTACTTCTGCTACTATTACTATTACTATTACTGCTATTACTTCTCCTACAATTACTATTACTTTTACTACTATTACTATTGCTTTTACTACTATACTATTACTTCTACTACTATTACTATTTTTAATACTATTACTGCCACTATTGTTTCTATTACTATTACTATGACTACTTTTATCACTATTACTTTTACAACTATTACTTCTATTACTTCTGATAATTTTCAGCAGTGTTTTTCAAATTCTTTTCTGCAATGAGCATTCCCACTGCATTTTCGCTAGGAAATGCAATTTTTTCTAGTTATTATTTTTCTACTTCCGTCCCTTTTTTGACACGTTTCAACTCCTTCATACTTTATGCTATTAAAACCGTTCAACTATCAGAACGTTCAGCTCTTTCAGGAGATTGCTGCTATTACTTTTCAGCTTTTTAACTTTTATAGTTTTTACACTGTAAAACTTTTTTTAACAAATTTTTACAATGGAAGTCTATGGGAGAAATCTTCAAACCTACTTCTACTACTTTTATTACTACTTCTACTACTTTTATTGCTACTATTACTACTATTACTATTACTGCTACTATTATTACTATTACTACTATTACTTTTACTACTATTACTATTACTCCTACTTCTATTACTATTACTTTTATTGCTATTACTACTACTTTTAATACTATTACTACTACTATTATTGCTACTACTGTTTCTATTACTACTACTACAACTACTATTACTCCTATTACTTCTACTGCTATTACTATTACTTTTACTACTACTACTTCTATTACTTCTGCTACTATTACTATTACTTTTACTACTACTACTTCTATTACTTCTGCTACTATTACTATTACTTTTACTACTATTACTTCTATTACTTCTGCTACTATTACTATTACTTATATTACTTTTACTATTACTACTTCTTTTACTACTATTACTTCTGCTACTATTACTATTACTTTTACTACTATTACTATTACTTCTATTACTTCTGCTACTATAACTATTACTTCTATTGCTTTTACTACTACTACTTCTTTTCCTTATACTACTGTTACCATTACTGCTATTACTATTACTACTATTACTTCTATTACTTCTGCTACTATTACTGTTACTTTTACTACTACTACTATTACTTCTACTTCTATTGCTATTACTGCTATTGCTTTTACTACTGTTATTTTTACTACTATTACTGTAACTACTACTATTATTTCCACTACTCTTACTATTACTTCTGCTACTATTACTATTACTATTACTGCTATTACTTCTCCTACAATTACTATTACTTTTACTACTATTACTATTGCTTTTACTACTATACTATTACTTCTACTACTATTACTATGACTACTTTTATCACTATTACTTTTACAACTATTACTTCTATTACTTCTGATACTATTACTTTTACTTTTACTACTATTACTTCTATTACTTCTGCTACTATTACTATTACTTTTACTACTATTACTATTACTTCTATTACTTCTGCTACTATAACTATTACTTCTATTGCTTTTACTACTACTACTTCTTTTCCTTATACTACTGTTACCATTACTGCTATTACTATTACTTCTATTACTTTTACTACTTTTGGTGTACATATTACTTCTACTACTATCTCATACTTTTACTACTTGTACTACTATTCCTACTACTTGTACTACTATTCCTACTACTTCTACTACTATTTCTACTAGTTCTACTACTACTACCACTACTTTTACTACTTTACTAGCTTCCATTTCTGCTAGTTTTACACATTTCAGCGTCCACATTTTTCAGCATTACAGTGTGATGGATTTTTACTTCAGTTTTCAATTTCAGGCATTTTATGTGAGATTTCTGCATTTTCAGCAGTGTTTTTCAAATTCTTTTCTGCAATGAGCATTCCCACTGCATTTTCGCTAGGAAATGCAATTTTTTCTAGTTATTTTTCTACTTCCGTCCCTTTTCTGACACCTTTCAACTCCTTCATACTTTATGCTATTAAAACCGTTCAACTATCAGAACGTTCAGCTCTTTCAGGAGATTGCTGCTATTACTTTTCAGCTTTTTAACTTTTATAGTTTTTACACTGTAAAACTTTTTTTAACAAATTTTTACAATGGAAGTCTATGGGAGAAATCTTCAAACCTACTTCTACTACTTTTATTACTACTTCTACTACTTTTATTGCTACTATTACTACTATTACTATTACTGCTACTATTATTACTATTACTACTATTACTTGTACTACTATTACTATTACTCCTACTTCTATTACTATTACTTTTATTGCTATTACTACTACTTTTAATACTATTACTACTACTATTATTGCTACTACTGTTTCTATTACTACTACTACAACTACTATTACTCCTATTACTCTTATTACTTCTGCTACTATTACTATTACTTTTACTACTATTACTTCTATTACTTCTGCTACTATTACTATTACTTATATTACTTTTACTATTACTACTTCTTTTACTACTATTACTTCTGCTACTATTACTATTACTTTTACTACTATTACTTCTATTACTTCTGCTACTATTACTTTTACTACTATTACTATTACTTCTATTACTTCTGCTACTATAACTATTACTTCTATTGCTTTTACTACTACTACTTCTTTTCCTTATACTACTGTTACCATTACTGCTATTACTATTACTACTATTACTTCTATTACTTCTGCTACTATTACTGTTACTTTTACTACTACTACTATTACTTCTACTTCTATTGCTATTACTGCTATTGCTTTTACTACTGTTATTTTTACTACTATTACTGTAACTACTACTATTATTTCCACTACTCTTACTATTACTTCTGCTACTATTACTATTACTATTACTGCTATTACTTCTCCTACAATTACTATTACTTTTACTACTATTACTATTGCTTTTACTACTATACTATTACTTCTACTACTATTACTATTTTTAATACTATTACTGCCACTATTGTTTCTATTACTATTACTATGACTACTTTTATCACTATTACTTTTACAACTATTACTTCTATTACTTCTGATACTATTACTTTTACTTTTACTACTATTACTTCTGCTACTATTACTATTACTTTTACTACTATTACTATTACTTCTATTACTTCTGCTACTATAACTATTACTTCTATTGCTTTTACTACTACTACTTCTTTTCCTTATACTACTGTTACCATTACTGCTATTACTATTAGTTCTATTACTTTTACTACTATTACTATTGCTTTTACTACTACACTATTACTTCTACTACTATTACTATTTTTAATACTATTACTGCCACTATTGTTTCTATTACTATTACTATGACTACTTTTATCACTATTACTTTTACAACTATTACTTCTATTACTTCTGATAATTTTCAGCAGTGTTTTTCAAATTCTTTTCTGCAATGAGCATTCCCACTGCATTTTCGCTAGGAAATGCAATTTTTTCTAGTTATTATTTTTCTACTTCCGTCCCTTTTCTGACACCTTTCAACTCCTTCATACTTTATGCTATTAAAACCGTTCAACTATCAGAACGTTCAGCTCTTTCAGGAGATTGCTGCTATTACTTTTCAGCTTTTTAACTTTTATAGTTTTTACACTGTAAAACTTTTTTTTAACAAATTTTTACAATGGAAGTCTATGGGAGAAATCTTCAAACCTACTTCTACTACTTTTATTACTACTTCTACTACTTTTATTGCTACTATTACTACTATTACTATTACTGCTACTATTATTACTATTACTACTATTACTTTTACTACTATTACTATTACTCCTACTTCTATTACTATTACTTTTATTGCTATTACTACTACTTTTAATACTATTACTACTACTATTATTGCTACTACTGTTTCTATTACTACTACTACAACTACTATTACTCCTATTACTTCTACTGCTATTACTATTACTTTTACTACTACTACTTCTATTACTTCTGCTACTATTACTATTACTTTTACTACTATTACTTCTATTACTTCTGCTACTATTACTATTACTTCTATTACTTCTGCTACTATTACTATTACTTATATTACTTTTATTATTACTACTTCTTTTACTACTATTACTTCTGCTACTATTACTTTTACTACTATTACTATTACTTCTATTACTTCTGCTACTATAACTATTACTTCTATTGCTTTTACTACTACTACTTCTTTTCCTTATACTACTGTTACCATTAATGCTATTACTATTACTACTATTACTTCTATTACTTCTGCTACTATTACTGTTACTTTTACTACTACTATTACTTCTACTTCTATTGATATTACTGCTATTGCTTTTACTACTGTTATTTTTACTACTATTACTGTAACTACTACTATTATTTCCACTACTCTTACTATTACTTCTGCTACTATTACTATATACTATATATACTATAGTATATACTATTACTAAAACTGACTTCAGTTTTCAATTTCAGGCATTTTATGTGAGATTTCTGCATTTTCAGCAGTGTTTTTCAAATTCTTTTCTGCAATGAGCATTCCCACTGCATTTTCGCTAGGAAATGCAATTTTTTCTAGTTATTTTTCTACTTCCGTCCCTTTTCTGACACCTTTCAACTCCTTCATACTTTATGCTATTAAAACCGTTCAACTATCAGAACGTTCAGCTCTTTCAGGAGATTGCTGCTATTACTTTTCAGCTTTTTAACTTTTATAGTTTTTACACTGTAAAACTTTTTTTAACAAATTTTTACAATGGAAGTCTATGGGAGAAATCTTCAAACCTACTTCTACTACTTTTATTACTACTTCTACTACTTTTATTGCTACTATTACTACTATTACTATTACTATTACTGCTACTATTATTACTATTACTACTATTACTTTTACTCCTACTTCTATTACTATTACTTTTATTGCTATTACTACTACTTTTAATACTATTACTACTACTATTATTGCTACTACTGTTTCTATTAATACTACTACAACTACTATTACTCCTATTACTCCTATTACTTCTACTGCTATTACTATTACTTTTACTACTACTACTTCTATTACTTCTGCTACTATTACTATTACTTTTAGTACTATTACTTCTATTACTTCTGCTACTATTACTATTACTTCTATTACTTTTACTATTACTACTTCTTTTACTACTATTACTTCTGCTACTATTACTATTACTTTTACTACTATTACTTCTATTACTTCTGCTACTATTACTTTTACTACTATTACTATTACTTCTATTACTTCTGCTACTATTACTATTACTTTTACTACTATTACTTCTGCTACTATTACTATTACTTATATTACTTTTACTATTACTACTTCTTTTACTACTATTACTTCTGCTACTATTACTATTACTTTTACTACTATTACTTCTATTACTTCTGCTACTATTACTTTTACTACTATTACTATTACTTCTATTACTTCTGCTACTATAACTATTACTTCTATTGCTTTTACTACTACTACTTCTTTTCCTTATACTACTGTTGCCATTACTGCTATTACTATTACTACTATTACTTCTATTACTTCTGCTACTATTACTGTTACTTTTACTACTACTACTATTACTTCTACTTCTATTGCTATTACTGCTATTGCTTTTACTACTGTTATTTTTACTACTATTACTGTAACTACTACTATTATTTCCACTACTCTTACTATTACTTCTGCTACTATTACTATTACTATTACTGCTATTACTTCTCCTACAATTACTATTACTTTTACTACTATTACTATTGCTTTTACTACTATACTATTACTTCTACTACTATTACTATTTTTAATACTATTACTGCCACTATTGTTTCTATTACTATTACTATGACTACTTTTATCACTATTACTTTTACAATTATTACTTCTATTACTTCTGATACTATTACTTTTACTTTTACTACTATTACTTCTATTACTTCTGCTACTATTACTATTACTTTTACTACTATTACTATTACTTCTATTACTTCTGCTACTATAACTATTACTTCTATTGCTTTTACTACTACTACTTCTTTTCCTTATACTACTGTTACCATTACTGCTATTACTATTCCTTCTATTACTTTTACTACTTTTGGTGTACATATTACTTCTACTACTATCTCATACTTTTACTACTTGTACTACTATTCCTACTACTTCTACTACTATTTCTACTAGTTCTACTACTACTACCACTACTTTTACTACTTTACTAGCTTCCATTTCTGCTAGTTTTACACATTTCAGCGTCCACATTTTTCAGCATTACAGTGTGATGGATTTTTACTTCAGTTTTCAATTTCAGGCATTTTATGTGAGATTTCTGCATTTTCAGCAGTGTTTTTCAAATTCTTTTCTGCAATGAGCATTCCCACTGCATTTTCGCTAGGAAATGCAATTTTTTCTAGTTAGTGGGAATGGTCATAGCATTCCCACTATTGTTCTTCTGTTCTTTATTAGTGGGAATGCTCATAGCATTCCCACTATTGTTCTTCTGTTCTTTATTATTAGTGGGAATGCTCATAGCATTCCCACTATTGTTCTTCTGTTCTTTATTATTATTTTTCTACTTCCGTCCCTTTTTTGACACCTTTCAACTCCTTCATACTTTATGCTATTAAAACCGTTCAACTATCAGAACGTTCAGCACTTTCAGGAGATTGCTGCTATTACTTTTCAGCTTTTTAACTTTTATAGTTTTTACACTGTAAAACTTTTTTTAACAAATTTTTACAATGGAAGTCTATGGGAGAAATCTTCAAACCTACTTCTACTACTTTTATTACTACTTCTACTACTTTTATTGCTACTATTACTACTATTACTATTACTGCTACTATTATTACTATTACTACTATTACTTTTACTACTATTACTATTACTCCTACTTCTATTACTATTACTTTTATTGCTATTACTACTACTTTTAATACTATTACTACTACTATTATTGCTACTACTGTTTCTATTACTACTACTACTACAACTACTATTACTCCTATTACTTCTATTGCTATTACTATTACTTTTAGTACTACTACTTCTATTACTTCTGCTACTATTACTATTACTTTTACTACTACTACTTCTATTACTTCTGCTACTATTACTATTACTTTTACTACTATTACTTCTATTACTTCTGCTACTATTACTATTACTTATATTACTTTTACTATTACTACTTTTACTACTATTACTTCTGCTACTATTACTATTACTTTTACTACTATTACTTCTATTACTTCTGCTACTATTACTATTACTTTTACTACTATTACTTCTATTACTTCTGCTACTATTACTATTACTTATATTACTTTTACTATTACTACTTCTTTTACTACTATTACTTCTGCTACTATTACTATTACTTTTACTACTATTACTTCTATTACTTCTGCTACTATTACTATTACTTATATTACTTTTACTATTACTACTTCTTTTACTACTATTACTTCTGCTACTATTACTATTACTTTTACTACTAATACTTCTATTACTTCTGCTACTATTACTTTTACTACTATTACTATTACTTCTATTACTTCTGCTACTATTACTATTACTTTTACTACTACTACTTCTATTACTTCTGCTACTATTACTATTACTTTTACTACTATTACTTCTATTACTTCTGCTACTATTACTATTACTTATATTACTTTTACTATTACTACTTCTTTTACTACTATTACTTCTGCTACTATTACTATTACTTTTACTACTATTACTTCTATTACTTCTGCTACTATTACTTTTACTACTATTACTATTACTTCTATTACTTCTGCTACTATAACTATTACTTCTATTGCTTTTACTACTACTACTTCTTTTCCTTATACTACTGTTACCATTACTGCTATTACTATTACTACTATTACTTCTGCTACTATTACTTTTACTACTATTACTATTACTTCTATTACTTCTACTTCTATTGCTATTACTGCTATTGCTTTTACTACTGTTATTTTTACTACTATTACTGTAACTACTACTATTATTTCCACTACTCTTACTATTACTTCTGCTACTATTACTATTACTGCTATTACTTCTCCTACAATTACTATTACTTTTACTACTATTACTATTGCTTTTACTACTATACTATTACTTCTACTACTATTACTATTTTTAATACTATTACTGCCACTATTGTTTCTATTACTATTACTATGACTACTTTTATCACTATTACTTTTACAACTATTACTTCTATTACTTCTGATACTATTACTTTTACTACTATTACTTCTATTACTTCTGCTACTATTACTATTACTTTTACTACTATTACTATTACTTCTATTACTTCTGCTACTATAACTATTACTTCTATTGCTTTTACTACTACTACTTCTTTTCCTTATACTACTGTTACCATTACTGCTATTACTATTACTTCTATTACTTTTACTACTATTACTATTGCTTTTACTACTATACTACTTCAAGGATTCAAGGAGGCATTGCAGTGTAGCGTAAGCTGGGTGGCATTCCCACCCGCAATTTCTTCAGAAATTGCATTCTCTAGTTATATATTATTATTTCGCCATTTTTTGTCGTCTAACTACTCCTACACGATTTATCGTATCAACTTCATTTCAATGTCACATTGTACATCCCCATAAGGAGATGTGTGCTATTACTTTTCTCATCTCTAACATATTCCAAAAATTTTATATAATTTTTTTAACATTAAAATTTATAATGGCAAGTCAATGGGAGCAATGTTTGAAAGCTCATATCTCAAAAACTAAAAGTGCTAAAGTGTTCAAACTTGATTGACAGGTGAGCCATGTTGAACTACTTCACATATTCTAAAACGCGACATATAGCGCCACCATGTGATCAGTTATTACGTGTTTTATGTTTTGGTTTATAACTCATTCACTGTTGTTTTCAGTGAAATGAAACTTGGTACACAAGTTCTCCATGTCGATGTGCACAACATGGTAAAACATGGTGCCAATAGCCCCACCTTGTGGCCATTGACAGGATGTGACAAATATGCATTTCATTATATGTGTTATAACATTTGGAAAAAAAATCCTGCTGAAGCAGCAGCTTGCAGTGGCAGTAGCAGTAGCAACAGTAGCTGACAGTTTGCAGCAACAGTTTGCAAATCAAAAGTTTTGGCAGTGCCTCAGCAATAAAAGTCTAATACAGATTCTTTAGTACAGAAGCTTCTGATTGACAATATGGGCTTACCTCACTACAGTGTGAAGAACAGCCCTTCACTCCACACTTGTTGTGTTTTAACTATTTTGTGACATTTTTAAGTCTTGAAAGCGTTAATTTTTTGTATGAAATACTTTTAACTTATCAGCAAAAGGGAGAATCATACAAAACCATATGGATGATTTTTCCAAAGTTTGATACTTTGAGGATTGTTTGGCATCGGCCTGCTCACTCCTGTGTGCCAGCTTGAGCTGTTCATCTGCTTAGGCAGCCTGGTCTAGCATGGCCTAGCACCCATTACCAGGCCCTGCTGCAGCCTTCACTACTAGGCCCTGCTGCATCCTTTACCACCTGGCCCTGCTGCAGCCATCATCACCAGGTATTGCTACAGCCATCATCACCAGGTATTGCTGCAGCATCACCACCAGGCCCTGCTGCAGACATCACCACCAGGCCCTGCTGCAGCCATTCATCACAAGGCCCTGCTGCAGCCTCACCACCAGGCCCTGCTGCAGCCATCATCACCAAGCCTTGGTGCAGCTTCACCACCAGGCCCTGCTGCAGTCATCACCACCAGGCCCTGCTGCAGACATCACCACCAGGCCCTGCTGCAGCCATCATCACCAGGCCCTGCTGTTCCATCTTTGGCGGTGTTATCATAGTGGCTGTTTGACATTATCCGTCATGTCACTGAAATCAGTTCAAAAGGAGCTAGAGGAGTTGAAACTGTCAGTATCAATGATGAACGCCACTATGGAGGCCTTATCCTCCCAACAGAGTACCATAACTGACCTGCTGAACCAGATTAAGTTGCTCAAGACCACGAACAAAGCCCAAGAGAAGAAAATCATCTTGCTGGAAGAGCGGGTGTCGGACTTGGAACAGTACTCCAGGATTAATGATGTGATAGTTTCTGGTCTGAAAATCAGACCCAGAAGCTTCCTTCAAGCTGTGAAGGGAGTAGGATCTGAGGACAGCATTGAGCATGAAGAGTCTACTGAAGATCAGGTAATATCTTTCCTGCGCACTAAAGATATATTAGTTGATAAAAACTCAGTAGAAGCTTGTCATCTCTTGCCAGCTAAAAAACAACCGTTTACGGCAGATAAGTCCAAATCCTTCACCACTCCTGCAAGCCCAGCCATTATCCTGCGTTTTTCAAATAGAAAGAACAAAGTTGAACTGCTTAAACAATGGAAGAAACTGAAAGGCTCCAATGTGTATGTTAATGAACACCTTACCAAAAGAAATGCGGACATTGCTAGGAAAGCAAGGCAACTTAGGAAGCAAGGTCTCATTCAGTCCACATGGACAGCTAGTTGTAAGGTTTTCATCAAAGCAAAGGATGCACCTGAAAATGCTAGAGGGCTGCTCATTAGAAACCTGGCTCAACTGGATAAATTTCACTAAAGCCAATGAGTGAGTCCTTGCTTGATTCTGTGTTGTTTAGTTGCTGGTCCTTTTTTATTTGTTGATTTTTCTTTTTGTTATTTTCATAAATTTTTAGTAATTTTGTTAGTCTTTTTTTATTTTATTTTATTGTTTTGTTTGTATTTATTTATTTATTTATTTAATTTTATTTTTTTTTTTATTATGCCTGAAACTTTCAATCCATTCCTTATTGAGGAACATAAATTTTCTGACAATTCTGATGTATATGACCCAGATGTGCAATTTTTCAACCAAGTCAGTGCTGGTAATAATTCTTGTCATTATTTTAATGAAAATGACTTCCATAATCTATGTAAATCTAGCGATATGAATGAAGGTCTCTCATTGATACATGTCAATATACGCAGTCTACCTAAAAACTTTGATCACCTAGCTCATTATCTTGCGATCTTGAATCATGAGTTCTCAGTAGTAGCTCTTACAGAAACATGGCTCTCAGAGATGAATCAGGACGCTTTCAATTTACCAAACTATGTATCTGTCCATTCCATTAGAAATGAGAGAATGGGAGGAGGTGCTTCACTCCTAGTTAATTGCAATCTCCAATTTAAACTCCGGAATGATTTAAATATAGTGTCAAAAGAAATAGATATTGAATCTGTATTTATAGAACTCTCTTCCTGCTCTCTCTTTGGAGGAAAGAATGTAATTATCGGGTGTGTTTATCGCCCACCCGACTCTAACATCAACTTGTTTAATGAAGCTTTTGGTGCCTCTTTAGATATAATCAGCAAAGAGGGTAAAGTATGCTTTATTCAAGGTGACTTCAATATTAATTTACTACAATGTGGGGATCATGTTCCTACTATGGATTTTATCAATACATTATATTCTTCATTTTTCTACCCGGTTATTACCAAACCAACAAGAGTAACAAGTAGATCAGCTTCACTGATAGATAATATAATCACTAATTCTATTGAGTATGCCTCCAAGTCAGGGGTACTACATTGCGATATCTCAGATCATTTTCCTATCTTTCATCTTGCTCTGACTCAGGCAAGAACGAAGCAACTTAGACCTTCTACCTCAGTAAGTTTTCGAAAGTTTAATGAAGAAAATGTTAGTCGTTTTAGGGCAATGATTGAAAAGGATAACTGGGAGGATGTGTACATGCATGAACATGATGCAAACATGGCATACCAAGCCTTGGTAAAGAAATACAAGAAGTTATTTGACCACTGTTTCCCACTGGTTTCTGTAAAACAGGAGAGAGCACGCGTTTCAAAGCCCTGGTTCTCTCTAGGTTTAGCTAAATCTGCCATCAAAAAACTCAAGTTATACAAAAAATTTATGTCCAATCCTACTGATATTAATGAGATGGTCTACAAGAAATACAGAAATAAATATACTCATCTTCTACGCATAGCAAAGAAAAAATATTATACTGAGAAATTTATTAAAACATCTAATGACATTAAAGCAACTTGGAAGATCATTAATGAGCTATTAAATAAAAATTATAACCCAATGAAACTCCCATCCCAGTTCTCTAACGGAGATGAAGTTTTCTCTTCTCCGCTTGAGATAGCAAATGGCTTTAACAATTTCTTCTCCAATGTAGGATTTTCTCTGGCGAAAAATTTCTCAACTACTAATGATAAATCTTTTAGTTCTATTCCTCCTTCTTTCACCAGTTTTGAACCACCCTCATATTCAGAAGTGGCAATAATTATCAAGAATCTTAAAAACACTGCAGCTGGTCATGATGAAATCTCAGCCAAGATCCTCAAGCAAGTATCCTCATCAATCATTAGGCCATTGACTTATGTTCTTGCAGTGTCATTAAAAACAGGAGTAGTCCCAAATGAATCGAAACTTGCGAAAGTTATACCGCTCTTCAAATCTGGTGATCCTGCTGTTTTTAATAACTATCGTCCCATATCTATTCTTCCCTGTTTTGCAAAGATATTAGAAAAACTGGTCTATGTTAGAGTCTATAACCATCTTATTGAAAATAATATTCTTTACAAGCATCAGAATGGATTTCGAAAAAAACATGCAACCTATATGGCTCTAGTACAACTGGTAGAAAATATTCACGAGGCTTTGAATGAGAATAAATTTTCAATGGGCATATTCTTAGACTTATCCAAAGCCTTCGACACCGTGGATCATGAGTTACTAATCTCCAAATTATACCATTATGGCTTTGATGAAATTGTCTTAAAATGGATCAGAAATTACCTAGAGAATAGGCAACAATATGTTTGTTTTGAAGGTGTAAGATCCAGCAAAATAGGAATATCTCTTGGGGTTCCACAAGGTTCGATTCTTGGGCCTCTACTATTTCTTATTTTTATAAATGATTTTGCCTTTTTGTTTGACGATGCTTTTCCCATTGTTTTTGCTGATGATACTAACATTGTGCTGTCGCATTCCAATTTTAGTACTCTCATAAAAAATGCTAATTACATACTGAACCAATCAGCAAGGTGGTTTCAAAGGAATAGGCTTTCATTAAACATTGATAAAACTAATTACATAATCTTTAGGCACTCAAACAAAAAATATTCAAGAGAAGAAGCCAAGATATATATCAATGATACTGAAATCAAGCAAGTAACTCAGTCTAAATTTTTAGGTGTCATAGTTGACGAGGCCCTTTCCTGGAAAAACCACATTGCAATGGTTTCAAAAAAAATCATGAAATCCTATGGTATTATTCGCAGCGTTTCATCTTTCATAAGTAAATCGTGTTTATTAACGTTGTATTACAGCCTGATTTATCCATATTTATCGTATTGTAATCTTGTTTGGGCTAGCACTTACCCATCATCACTTCACAAGCTGCTATTGATACAAAAGAAGTTTGTTAGACTTGCAACATCCTCAAGTTACCTGGCACCATCTGATCCATTGTTCAAACAACTTAACATTCTGACCATTTTTGATATTAACAATTATCAGATGTGTGTGTTCATGTTCAATAGTATTGCCAACACTAGTCCTTTTCCAAGTGTTTTTCAGGACTTTTTTATCTCTAATTCTTCTATTCACTCATATCCAACCAGACAGGCCAACCATCTGCATAGTAAATTCTCTCGTACATCATTAGGGCAATTTAGCATTAAGTTTAGAGGTCCTATAATATGGAATTCAAAACCTATCATAATTAAGAATTGTACATCTGTTGCAGTCTTAAAAAGTAGACTGAAATACCTTCTATTAAATAGACCAGTGAGTGCCTCAAGCTAGTGGAATGTTACATACGAATCATATTGTAATCTAATGTCATGTTGGGTATACTGTGAGGAATTGACATATAGGTATAGGCATACATAGTTTTACTCGTGCGTATAGAGATTTTGTAGATATGTATGTATTTGTGTATAAATACAGTACATGTGTATGTGAATGCATTTACATATATGTGTATAAGTGAGTATAAATTGTATGAAGGCGAATGGTTGTATATATGTATGATATATTTTGTATACTTTTGTTTACATGTATGCTGCTGCTCGCTTTCACCAGTGATTTAGTGTGAAGTTCTGAGCAGAGGCCTTGAATAGGCCCTTTGGGTCTCATGCCTCGGCTTGCACCTCGTTGTTTTTTTTTTATCTTTTTTGGAATAACTTTCTGTTTTCTCTTAAATGTTTTTTTTTTTCTTGGTGCGAACAAATAAACCAAACCAGCTCCCACACACAATTTCTTCAGAAATTGCAAAGTTTTCTAGTTCAGTTAACAAACTCAAGATATGATGCAGAGAGAAAAGTAAATAGTTCAAGGTTAATATTCCTCAAAAATGATGATATGGGTATGCATGTTGTACACAAAATTCCAATTGTAGTTACAGCCTCTTATTTGTACTGGTGTCTTGTTCATGTGCCTCTGACTTTGTATGTACAATCTTTTACCAGTCGCTGAATGGGCATCAACAATAGTCCAAAGAATGTCTGTTTGTCATCTAATGTACCATGCAGTCCCATTCAAACACAAAAGTGTTTTATTTTGTAACGTGAACATAATTATTACTAACATTCCAATGGTGTGCAAATAATAGTTAATTAAGGCACTTTTTAGGAGGACAGCAACACCAGTGTAAGAATGGCATTAGTGTGACAACGCTAATGCCTAGCAAGTTACCTACCTTTTTAGCATAATAGTGAATAACATTTATTAAGGTGCAGGATGAAATTAAGTGAGTTGGCTCAAGTTAAACTTGGAATTCATGTCAAAATTATAACTGCATGATCTTGAGTTGATCTGTTTTATCAATATAGGTAAAGAGCCTTCCTTGAATGCACAATATGAGGCTCCATTCAGTTTGATGTACCTCGTCTTTCCTTGCTACTGAACTTTGAACAGCATTGCTGTCATTGTTCCCTATAAAATAAAAACACCACAAAAATTTGTCAAATGCAAAACAACCTATAATTGACTGAATGTTATAATTTAATGTAGTGTTAGTTTCCATCAATATACTAGTTTTTAATGTTAAACAATGGAGGGAATAAGGACACAATTTTCATTGTTGTTGTCCCAGACTTTAACAATACTGTATTTAACTTGATTGTATCTCTGTAGTGTACTATATTTTTTCAATGTCTCCCCTTTAGAAGCATTACATTGTATACCCCTACCATTCATTTGGAGGCATAAAATATTTTATTTATGGAATATACATAACTTACAGGTGCACTCATTTATTTCAGCAGAGCGTGAGTTTTGCTGCCCTAAGCATTTACTCTGCTCTGCTAGTGTGGCTTATGTAGGCTTCACACACAGAGCGAAGAAGTGGAGACAGGTTGATTGACAGTAATCCAACTTAAGGACAAAGTCGGTACGTGCAATAAAAACTTCCAGAAACCAAAGATGAACTAATGTTGACACAGAGAAACCAGGCTAAAATATCTAAAAAAATATACGTTTTTCAAAAGCGTCACGACTCCACATGCTGTCATCCAACGTGAACCTTAAAGCAGTGGCAATGACGGTATTCTGCTGAGGGGAGGGAAGCTAATACTGCTTTGTGCACTAACACAGCTCATACCACTGAAAACCACAGAAAGACATGCTTTGACCCATCTAGGCTGTCAGAGAGGAAATACTCCTCCTGGTTTTACAAGACAGACAGAGGTTAGGTTTGGAGTAAAAGTAAATAAAAATGTACGATTAACTACACCATACATCTTGGAGCACTTCTTGTAAAATATTACTCTTTTAATTTAGTGTTAATGTCCAAATATTCTGGGAATATGGTAATTCAAAATATAACATCTTTAATACAAAGCGACACCACTCCTGCCCATCGCTAACCCTTGAAACAGAAAAAATATTAATTTCAGCCTTGTGTCTTATTATCTCCTTTCTACTTCATTTAGGCAGCTAATGTAACGTTAAAGCTACTGAACACCTGAATCCATAAAGTATGTCATTTAATTTCAGGTCTTATATACATAGTAAAAACATAACAGTTATTTAATATTAGCTTTAATACAGTTCGAAATGAAGCTTTGACCATTTAGCTTAAAGGTCCCATATTATACAGTTTTTCAACAATTTCACATAGGTGTCAGAGGTCCAACAACATTGTATTCAAAGTGTAATGCCCCAAACCCAGCCTTGGTCCTGAATTTCAGCCAGTCTAAGAGCAGGCTGTTTCTGTGTCTGTACCTTTAAATGCTAATGAGCTGTGTCTGTCCACGCCTACTCCACGCCCTTCTCGGGAAGAGGATGCAGCTTTCGCTCGCGGTACCATGCGCTAATGTTTATGGTGGATTTATCTATGGCTCATAGAAACGCTGTCTTCAACCATACAAGTTTGAACGAGAATCTGACCCAGAAGGAGAGGCTCCTGAAGAAGTTCAGACTCTGCGGCTGCAGCAGGACATTTCAGAATGGTTAGTTAAAAACACTGTGTGTCTGAATATGTTACTTAGTTTGGTCATATGTGTTACAGTTACTACCAAGTAGCTAACGCTAACTCCTGCTAACTGTAAGGGTAACTGTTACAGTGTTTCATATTTTACTGAATTCATTCAGTATATCAGTAATCTTTCTAAGTTTTTAAAATTTGAGGCAGTGTGCAGTCCTCTGCAAACTACACTGTTCTCCATCACCACTTTAC
Source organism: Cephalopholis sonnerati (assembly GCA_019142605.1). Lineage (NCBI taxonomy): Eukaryota > Metazoa > Chordata > Actinopteri > Perciformes > Serranidae > Cephalopholis > Cephalopholis sonnerati. Next base: position 3,815,762 of record JAGQAX010000005.1, on the reverse strand, counting down.
AGGCAACAAGTCATTTAACAAATTACCTATGAATTATGCTCTTGGAAATGGTAGGTCAAGTTTACTTTTAATCAACATCTGCTTGTCCACTTTCTTAGTTTTAAGATTCAATAAGCTATTTTTTTGTGTGTGAGAAACGTTCACTTTGTTTTTTTGATAGGTGCTCCTGTGGAAACTGCTCAACCATGCCCACAGAAGCTGAGAATATTTGCTGCTTGGAGATACCATAGGTACCAATCTCATAGCTAAACTTAAAACTAATTTGTCTAATTAGGCTACTGGTTACACTTACAAATAACAATGACATTTTCTGTTTGTAATTCACTGTAGGTCACCAGACGGCTACGGGAGGTCGATGAAGACCTGTCATGTATGGTTGACCATCCTGGGTTGGAGCCTGTCTGCCTCAATATCCCTCTGCAGAATGCCTGCCAAATATACTGTGGTCCTTTGCAGCCAAGAGGAATACACCAGTATGTTGTGATTTGTAAAATATCCTAGTCTGAATTAAAATCAAAGATGATGAAGTCTTGCTTTGCTTCAGCAGGCATAATTTTGCAACTGTAGTAACACATGACAAATCTAAGTGTAGTACATTTTAATATATTGAATTTGCTGTTTTGTTATTTGTATAGTTTTCATAAACAGATGTTGTACATATTTTTCATGTATTCACAGGAGTCATTTCTGCAGACACTTTCAAGCATTTATTTATATAAAACAATGTGCCTAAAAAACAGTCACAGTTCAAACACAGGGCCAACCTTGCACAATCCACATTAAAAAAGGTGTGATACACACCATTAGTAAATCTCTGCAAGACTAAATATTGTGTCCATTGTTTTTAGTCGCTACAGGTATCTGGCCTCTGGCCGCAGTTTTGTGAGCTGGTGCTGGGGCTTCCTGGGGCGCAGAATCCGGGTCATCATTCCAGCTTGTGTGGTCTTACGCATCCACACAGAGTTTCCTGATGCTGAAGGCCACTATGTGGGATTTAACTGGTCCTCGATTGAACCTGGACACATAGCTTGCGATGACCTCCTCCTTGTCAAGCCGCTCATACTGCGCAGTTAAGCCGTCCGGGACAGGGATGGCCAACAGTGCATTTGCGTATGGCGTAGGGTACACAAAGACTTTTTCAAATATGAGGTCCATCATGTCAGCAACATACCCTGTTTCATAAAACAAAAACACAAAGATTTTGTTTACTTTTATTATTACAATTTTCTTTTTTCTTTTACAAAACACTAAAAATGTCCTAAATACATCCTGGTACTTGACACTAATTTCTTTACTTTTATTTTTTAAGATTTTGGTTTTACTGTGTTTTGGTTTTGAAATTTTTTTCACATGTGAGAGCAATACCTAGTACAACAAGTTGAAATGTCTGATCACTATTAAAAATTGAGGACAAATATATTAACTTTTAGTCTGTCTATAAGTAAAACACCTGCTTGGAGCCAGTTATTCTTGTCCCGTGTGTGGTGGATGTCATGCAGGCACTTGGGGTAAAGAGGATCCTCACGTGTGTGGATGTCTTGCACATGGCTCAGGATCGAGGTTTACGAAAATGACACAAAGACAGCAGAAATATTACATAATAAGTATTAAAACGGGTAAATGATTACTAACTTCATCATAACTAATTGTACTAAAGGTGGCTAGTACATACCAGCACTTCTGAAGTGGGGCTGAAGAGTCCTGAAGGATAGCTGTGTGCCTACAGTACGTGTCTCCAGTGGGTCAGTCTGGCATGCAACATCCCTTGATGCGGGTAACTGAGTGGATGCACTCGATGTGCTGGCCTGTATAGAGAAAGCAAGGTTTACATTAACATCTTCTCAAATTCGCAGTTACAACAGCTGCAGGCAATGCAAAAATTGTGACAGCAAATGCACTCAATTATATAAAATAAATGACTTAGAATATTTCACTTCCACTGTAAATTGTAAGACATTCAAAGCCTGTAACTGCAGTAAATGTTACATGCTCACTATCTAGAAAACGTGCACTCTGTCCACTTTTTACATACACACTGTAACTGCACTTATCTAACTATATACATGCGACACTGAGACAACAACATAACATCAGATAAGGAGTGGGGGACAGGAGACGTGATCGTGAATCACCATTGAATCGGAGAAATAAATAAAACGATCGTTTCACAGTAATCAAACCAAACACACACCTCAAGCTCTGCAAAGCTTACATTTGATCTAACTGCAGCCTTCATCAGCTCAACTTTGCAGACATGTACAACACCTCTCAATAAACAAACACAGCACCGCTCAGTAGCCTCAGCTGTTGCGGCTACTATCACGTATGATGAACTAACCAGCCTGGTGCTAACAAAAGTAACGTTAACACAAGCATTCAGAATTACTGCATATAACTCATTACCTCTCTTTACTCTTTACATGCGGTAACTAGTAACAGACTCGTTGGTGACGACTGCAGACCGCGCGTTCATACAAACAACAGAGGCTAACGTTACTCTACAATACACGGACAGTAACGTGAACACTTGTCACAATCATCCAAATTACAAATCTGTGTATACAGCTAGCTTCAGATGAGGCTTGTGCTCACACATCTTATGTTGAATGTCTCCTGATATTAATTACTCTGGCATATTATTCAAGGACACAAACGTTAGCAACAGTAACTGAGCTACGTTAGCTGCAGTGCTAACGTTACAGGGATATTTCAACAGGCTATCACGCTGAGTAGGCCTACACAGTAAAGCAACACAAAATGAAATAACTTACAGCTCCACGTCTGTGGTTGAGTCACGGACAGTTGGTACCGATCCATGCTTTATCTTCAGGTTTTTAGCGAAGCCTGCTGTGTATGGGCCCATGTTGAGAAAGCAGTCCTCCGTGAAATGCTGGGTGCACACATGCAAAACTTTGGGACGTTTTGTTGGTAAATTTCCAGCAAAAATAAAATCGATCCACTGGGTCTTCAGAGGCTCAGATGAAGGGAGTAAAAATAGACTTCTGTGCTTGTTGATACAGCCAACAACAGAGCAACTGCCGTGCTTTGCTCGTACCTTTGCCATGTCTGTTTTCCAGTTGCGCTTGGGAGGAGACTCGTAATTTCAGAGGGCAGAACTCATCTACCTGTGGGAGGGTCAAAGGTAGTATCCACTACCAGAGGGAGTGGTTATTTCCCCAGATGACGTCATGAAGGGAAAATATCTGATTTGCCTGTTTGAGCACACTTTGACTGAATGGTAGAGCAAGCAAGTGAGGGAGATGACAGACTTTCTTCACTTCTGGGCCTCATACACAGGCTATGGGGACAAATATTACTGTTAGAAAACCATTGTAAAGTGAATTTTGCATAATATGGGACCTTTAAGTTTTCATTAACTAGGGCTAGGTCCACCTGTTTTACTAGTTAATGTTAGGTCACGTCAAATGATTTGTTTGCACCATCCCATCCATGCAGGCCGGATGGTGATTTTTGCTATGGCTGAGTCAACAGGTTGAAGAAAGAAATGTCCATTTACATATTATTCCTGCATTCAAAAGTCGAATTCACCAAATGGAAATTTTTCCTCCAGATTTGTCTCCTCATTCACTCCTTATGCTAACGCCGATGTCAAGGTTAACCACGCTAGCTAAAACTTAATATCTAAATAACAAACGGTGCAAAATACACATAAATGGTAGCTTTGTGAAACATGATAACCAGTGGAAAAACAATGTTATTCAATTTCTTACTTTATTTGTGGCGCAGCAGAGCAACAGGCTTCCCTCAGAGGCTTGTGGACTGCAAAACTCCGCCAAAAATAACAATGTTTTTGTGCGTGAGGCTAAAGCCTCTGTTCAGTTACGTCATCACGTAGGATCAAATGCAGACGATGTAGAGTCACCTAACAAATACACACTGTAGGGTTACAATAAACACAACATCAACTCTGCACCAACAATATATAAATAATTATCACCACACAGTGTCACTGTATCAGTATGGCAAGAGTACATTACACCTGCTCAGCTCTAAAGTGAAACAGAAACTACACTGCAAAGGTGAACTCTGAAAATTATTAAATTTGCTGTGTAATAGCTTCGTTAGAGACTCCTCAGCTCTGATTGATTGTTTTTGTTCACATGTAGTAATGCTATTTTAAGCAAAGCAATAGGGCAGAGGATTTTTTTTTTCACAGATTAACTGTCTCATGTACTGCTGTGTGATTATAGTGACAGTTTCAGCAAATATGACAATAAGTTATTTCTATAAAAGTTTCTCACCACAACTTTATTATCATAACCTCCTATAATACACAGAGCCCCTTCTCTCCTTCTCTCTCTCCCTCTCCTTCGCTAACATTCATGTCCTGTTACTGCATCTCCCTAACTCGGCTCTACTGCATGTCATTAACTCGGCTTGTTCTCCGGAGCCTTTGTGCTCCACTGTTTCGCGGGTTAACTTGTGTCGCAGCTGTGCCTGGATGATGTGTCGTGGTTGTGCTGCTGCCGTGGTCCTGCCTGATGCCTCCCACTGCTGCTGTTACTATTAGTCATACTTGTACTATTATACACATATCATTATTGTCACATACATACATAATCATATTATTGATATAATATCTGTCTCTCTTTATGTCTCATTGTGTCATATGGATTGCTGTTAATTTATTATGTTGATCTGTTCTGTACAACATCTATTGCTCATCTGTCCGTCCTGGAAGAGGGATCCCTCCTCAGTTGCTCTTCCTGAGGTTTCTACCATTTTTTTCCCCGTTAAAGGGGTTTTTTGGGGAGTTTTTCCTTATCTGCTGTGAGGGTCCAAAGGACAGAGGGATGTTGTATGCCGTAAAGCCCTCTGAGGCAAATTGTGATTTGTGATATTGGGCTTTATAAATAAAATTGATTGATTGATAACCTTTATTTAAACTTGAGAAAATCATTGAGGGCTGACCCACATTTACAATGATGTCAAATATAAAGATAAAAAAAAAAAAAAAAACTCAAATACAGTTCATGAAAGATACAAGATGCAAAGAACATTTAATCATTAAAACAAGAGTATGAATTGAAAAAATAAAGTACAAGATCTGAAATTTAAAAGATAATCAACCAAGACAAGTACAATATGTATTTATCAGTAAGAAAACAACCAATTTAAACATGTGCAAACACAAGTTATGTGGTCAGAAATCATACATTTAAATTTACCAAGGGTTAGCAGGTAACTAATTTTTAGGGTGCTCTGCAAAGCGTTTCAGGAAGTCAGAGCATAAAAACAAAAGGCAGATCCTCTCAGTCTGGCACAAACTTTATAGACATGCAGTATGAGACAGTCATTAGATCTAGCATGATGTGGTCCAAGAGACCACTGTTGCATAGACATTATATAAGATGGTTGCTTCCCAATAAGGACCATATAAATAAATGGATACATTTGTTTATCATGTCTGTCAGACAGACAGGACCCCCCATCCTTTTGATACAGGATGCAGTGATGAGTGCCATAGACATCACCAGTGATGTCTAAGAGCAGAATGGGAAATTGCATCAAAGGCTTAAAGGATAAGTCCAGTATTTTGCACTTTGAGCCACATTCCTGGGTTGTTTATGATGAAGTAGAGTGGTTAAGACCAAAATCTTGAACTCTCTGAGCATTTGATCACTGTCTGAATTTGGCTTTCCCCTGTCTGGCTTAAAGCTGGGGGTTGGTAATCTTGTTCAGAAGCACGTTCTGTTATACTGGGTGAAATGGTCCTTATGTTGTCAAAGGAATCAATACACTAGGTCTTTAGAAAAAGGAGCGGAAAAAATCAGACCTCTGTGGCAGCTGCAGGACTGAGAAAACTTCGACCAATCAGCGCACTTCAGTACGAAGGGCAAAATCCAATCAGATTGCACCCGCCCTCCCGCCCCTACCCACTGCGCGCGTTCACGCCGGTGCTCTCGTCCTCATGTGCCGCTGTTGCCGGAAAACTCAACACACTTCTTGCTGCGGATCTACCGAGTTACAGAAGAACGTTCATTTTTGAGCAATGGCGGAGCAAATACAGCCCAAAGTACCGATTCCACGGTTACTTGTGACGGCTGCTCCACAGAAAAAGCCAAGGAAGAGAAAGCCGGAGGATGAGAAGGCTGCAAATAAAAAAGCTTTGGATAAAGCCAGAGGGCAAAAAAGAGTAAACATTGGTGTAGCTTTTCAGTGGTGGAGACAACTGAGGGATCTGAAGGGGCTGAAAAGTGATGCCGAGGTCGCTCTCTTTCTGTTGGACAGGTAATTATTTGTTTTGCTTCGGGGACGATTTGTTATTTTTATGAAATATGTAACTTTTGCTAACGTAGCCACTTTGGTAGCTTGTATTAGCCTAATGCTAATATTAGCTTCTCTATGAGTTTTAAAACGGATCCGTGACGCTAGTATTGAATAGATTATAGTACATTACATTTGTAAGATATTACTCTATCGTAGTCGTCAGTGTCTGCATTGTTATTGTGATTAAAAAAGGCGTACATATATTGGCTGTTACGTTACAACTGCGGTGGTGATGTAGCTTATTTATGTTTTCATGGCCATGAGCTATGGGGCTGGAAAGTGATGCCGAGGTTGCTCTGTTTCTGTTGGACAGGTAATTATTTGTTTTGCTTCGGGGATGATTTGTTATTTTCATGAAATATGTAACTTTTGCTAACGTAGCCACTTTGGAGAGGGACTACAGTTACATCGCGGACCTACAAAGTGCAATTCTGCGGTGCAGGCTGTCGGCTACTGGGGGTTTGCCACGGACTTCAAAAAAGAGGCCAGAAGATCCCCGTCAACATGGGGTTCTGTCAGGTGTCCCAGCCCCATCAACACAGGAGCTTTTACAGACTCAACTAAGCAGAGGCCTGGGTGAGTTTTCTTACAATATTGTAGTTTGATGAAGAAGTTCCATCATAGTTATGCACCCAAAAAATGGGAAAAGCTCCAAGTATTCTTATTCATCGATTGTCTCAAAAAAATTATTGATTATTGTCAGATGTGTAACTGTGATATTCTTCCTAAAGGCAAATCACTGCCAAAGGAGTAGATCACCACAGCTGACAAACACCAAAGATGACTGATCCTCCTCATATCGTCGCCTGACCCGTTACATGAAAGCACCTTTTCCCATATGTGGACTCATATTGACAATGTACATATTTATGCAACAATAAAAGGGTTGTTCAAAGTACAAAGTGTAATCACATATTTTTAATGTGGTGGTGAGAAAATGTATTTCTTGTTTTCCAGAAATAGTCAAATGAAAGGCATTCATCATTTTCAAAGTTTTAATGAAAAATCACAAAATATAGAAAATCAAACAAGCAAATATAAATAAAAGTAAAAATATAAACAACTTTGTTATTCACATAATGTAAACCTTAGTGCAAACTGACAAAATATAGATATCAAAAGAGCAAATATGAATAAAAATAAAAATATAAACAACTTTGTTATTTATATAATGTAAACCTTAGTGCAGATTTTAAAAAGGAATCGGTAAAGTACAATACAGTATAAATGGCAGGGCTTCACTCTACTGGGGACAAAACCTTTATACTGTCCATGGGGATCTGGATAGCGGTCTCTTATTTTCCAGACACAGCAACTAGGGATTACTACTCTGTGCCCAGCACCCAGTGCCCCATATTGCCACACAACATATTGACGGTATGCTGCATGGCGGAACTGTTTGTTGCTCTCCCCGGGGTCTGGAAGATCTTCCTCAGCCCGGACATCATTCCATATCCTGCGAGCCAATCGCAAGACCCCTTTCTGTAGAATGTAGAGTTCCAGGTGAGGCAGCATGGAAATGCAGGAAGCAAGTTGTTGCCCACAGCACTTTTTTTCCAGATCTGTGGGCATCTCACGGCACTTCCTGCACACACACCAAGTAAGGAAACCTGGAGCTGGGGGGCCTGGTGGAGGAGCATCTCCTGATGCTGACATCTGCAGGATAACAAACATGAGGCTTGGGTCCCTTGTCAGGCAGATCTGAAGCAACTGATGGGATTCTTCCAAGCTCAGTCGTTCAATTCTAGCCTGTACAAAATGAATGACAAACTCTAAATGTTGTGTTCACAGTAAATGGCAGGTCATTGTTTACAATTCTTGATAATGTTGAGATCAGAAAAAAAATGATATTTCAGAAAACCTACCTGCTCATCTGCAATTCTTTGAGCTTGCAGATTCTCCACTCGTCGAATATCCTCATCTTGTAAAAGCTCTCCAGTTGCAGTCCGGCTTGCTCCACGTCCTTGACCTCGAGTTCCTCGGCCTCTGCCCCTTGCACTCCCCCTAGCACGGCCTCCCCTGGCTCTAGCACGACCGCGTCCCCTTGGAGCTGAAGACGTGCTCGGTTGCGGACTGTAGCTCGGATCTGGACTGTAGCTCGGGTCTGAGCCAGTGCTCTCATCATGTAAACTCTAACAAGCAAACAACAGAGATATCGTTAGCCTAACAGCATAGCTGGCAAACTAATTTTTATAGCCAAATCTGCATAACTGTCAGTGCAAAACTGAGTTACCGGTAGGCAGATATGCTATGTGACTAATAAAAACACAAAATACACGTTTGTCAGGAAAAACACGTAACAATTATTACAATGTATTTTAGCTGATGCTTCTGAATCCAGGCGGATCTTTAGGGAGATTCAGCAGATTCAGACCTGAGTCTACACAGACTGCTATGCTATAAAACAAACAAAGACATAATAATAATAATAGTAATAACATTGTTTACTTACAGATAAATGAGACATGAGTCTGTTTGGTTGTTTCCAAAATAATTCGAAATAGCTGGCTCACAGGTTAGCTCGCCGGTTCTCTTCTCGTACTGTGCGCGTGCCAGTGTGTGGGGGCGTGGCTTCGAGGGACACACTGACAGGAGGGGGAGGAGGGGGATGGAATTTAGAGGAGGCAGGAGGAGGTGCTATTTTCAAATCTTGCTAGCTCTCTTGCTAGCTTTCCAACATTACCAACCCCAGCTTTAACAATGCTGTCTATGGCCATGTGTAAATCTGCCCTAAAACCACCTTAAATGTTCGTTTTCAAAGCCATGAAACTCACCGAGTGGTCAGTGGTGTTCGTTGATGTTCAGACATAAAAATCGTAGCAAACTGTGGCTTCCGTCCGTGTTTTCGCTATTCATCTCGATTGTGGAACTATTTTTTCAGCTGCCTTACACCTATGTGTAAACTTCCGCTTGATCGTTCATTTGACCCTAAAGCGTTATACACTCCAGCCCACTTGATGGTGATAATGCTCCTTTACATAGGTGTTGCCAACCGGCAGGAAGCCTTTGCTATGTAATGGGACACAGAAAGAAGCAGAAGAAGAAGGCTGGCGTTGCGTACAAAGGCATCGTACTGCGAAGGTTGTTTACAAGCGAGTAATAATGGGCACTGTGGTTTCCATCCGTGTTTTCGCTATTCATCTCGATTGTGGAACTATTTTTTCAGCTGCCTCACACTCGTGTGTAAACTTCTGCTTGATCGTTCATTTGACCCTAAAGCGTTATACACTCCAGCCCACTTGATGGCGATAATGCTCCTTTACGTGAGTGTCACCAACCGGCAGGAAACCATTGCAATGCAATGGGACACAGAAAGCAGAAGAAGAAGGTTGGCGTTGTGTTCAAAGGCATCGTACTGCGAAGGTTGTTTACTAGCGAGTAATAATGGGCAAGTTTTGTGCAAGAGGAGAGAGCCGCTGAGGAGTTGTGCTGGATGTAGGTGCAGAGTAAATGGTCTGGATTGTTTGGAGATGGTTGGAGATGTTTCCAGCCAGGCCTAGGGCCTAGTAGGTCCACAACAAGTCCATCTCTTTGGACTACAGCCACAAAGTAAATATTGTTGAGAGAAAATGTAGATCAAAGTCAGGTTGATTCAGTGAACCACTGTTTGAGAGTTCCAGGCATGATTACATAGGTTCATATGAGATTTAGACAAGCCAGATTCTCAGAGACAAGGCATGGCAGCCATCTTGTGTCACAGGAAATGGCATGGTGGATAATGGTGGACATGTATGATATTGCAAATGTATGCCATAGTATAAACAAATAATGTGCACAATATCTACTTTTCGCGAGACTGACTTAAGCAAAGACATTTGAGAGCAAAAAATCTAAACAGCTAACTGGAGTTACAATAGACATTGCTTATGAGGCAACAAGTTAGAAACACTCCAGAGACACCTTTAAGGCCTGAGGCAGTGAGTGATATAAAGAAGATGGGTGTTTGGTTGATAACTCAGTAAAGGTAATGTCTATAAAAAGAGATAATTGAGATTTTGAGCCGTCTCAGTTTTGCTGCAGTTAAGGAACTGTCTCATCTTCAGAGCTGTAATGCTATATCTAAGATCAAACTAGGATGTGTAATAAGCATCATAATTGTATGCTAAAATGGATTTCTGAGAACACAACCCCTAACATCGTGACTTGAACTCTGCCAGCGTTTCTTTTCCTCTGCAGATGAAGCCTTGGTATATTTTTGTCCCTGTATCATTACTGAGTATATTTCTGTAATGTCACTGTGTACTAAAGTGTGTGTGTACTGTTCTGTGTGTGTGTGTGTGTGTGTGTGTGTGTGTGTGTGTGTGTATTTCTTTCAGTGTGTGCTGGCATGCGTGTGTTCTTTAGCAGCGGACTGAGTGTTGCGAATGTGTCACCGTGTGTATTGAAGCATAAGTGTGGGGCATGTGTATGTGTTCATGCATGCAGTGAATTAATTCCAAGTGTGTGTGTGTTGAAGCGTACCCTGTATTAATTGTACGTGTGTGTGAATTCAAATGGAGCTGAAGTTCAAACAAGAAGGAACAACTTTAAGACTCAACTCCTCATGTCTGAATACTGCATGAAAATTCAGATCAATATTTACACTGTAAATGGAAATTTGAAAGCTGTGCATGGGTAGCTGTTTTCCAAATCACTAACACTAAAGTAAAATCGAAAATATTGTTTCTATTAAAGGGGCTAGTGATGTCAGACTATAGTGGGCAGATTGCCATGGCATTTGAAATCTTGGCCTTGTCAACAGTGCCAGACCTGGCACATTCAGCACCGTGGGCGAGCCTTCTTTCTTTCAACCTAACAAAACTCACCATTGTGTTTACCACCAAACCAAACTACAAATTATTACACTTATATACTGATTATGATTATGAGGCTGAAGTTCTTCAAGTGTTGAAATCCTCCCACCCTTCAAAATGCCTGTTGGACTACAAACCAACTAATGAAGCACTTGTCAACCAGCAGATTATTGCATCTTGCTCCTGCAATGGGTAATTTTCTGCTCGGTTGTCTTATAGCTGTGCTCACTGAGGTGGCTTCACAGTGTCTCTCTCTAATTACGAATCTCTCACTGGTAGAAGCTGTGGTAAATAAAAGTTTGTGTCCAACTTTCTAATTATTTATCTGACTTCAATATTGTTACTGTGAATGAATGACCTGCCTTCACATCATAATAACACGGAGAGCAGAGCCGTGGAAAATGTCGATTTGACGTTTAATCAATTTGTGCTGTGAAGTGGATCAGAAATCATCCAGTGTGTATTTCGTTACTTCTATTTTAAATTCCAACATTAAAAAACACACTTATTATTGACTGCTTACATTAAGGTTTCTCTTATAAAGAAATGGTGCTGCAGATTATATAGGAACAAATAAAGAATCAGTGAACAACTCAACACAATAATACATATACTGTAACAACATTTAACTTCATCATAGCTGTATTTAACTGAATGTCCTACATAAGTGAAAGTGAATTAACTCTATAAATCTCACACTGAAATTTTCTGGTTAGTATGCTTATCAATATCCTGTATGAAATTTGACATTTTAAATGTAACATGTCCCAGAACCACATCTGCCTGTATGGAAAAGTTTTAAACCAAAGTGTACTTTCTTGAAATTTTAATCTTTCATATTAAATAATAATTTTATTACTTTAGTCAGATATTTATTTCAGTTTTTTTAAGCTTTGTTTCAGTTACCCTACCCTCTTTTTTTTCCTAAGTGAACAAAAGTTGTTTACATTGAGTTTTACTCACCAAAACACATTTGGTCTCATTCATGAAATGTTAGTAAATGTGTGAGTAAAATTTTACGTTAAAACCCTGTTACTGTAGGAGTGACCTGGAAGGAGATAATAGATGTTGTTAATGCCATGTCCTCTGTTGTACCAACCATCCAAGAAGTTAAACGAAAATGGTTCGATATGAAACTTGATGCAAAAAAAAGTCATAAGCACACATAAAAAAACCGTTACAGGAGGAGGCTCTTCCCATTACAGCTTTCCCCTGCAGATGAGCGCATTGCTTGCATCATCAGAGAGACCTCTCTGTCAGGGGAGACAGAGACATGCCTCCACTGGAGCAGTCAATAGCAAACAAAGGTAGGGTGATGTACGTGTTATATTAAGTGTTAAATCGCTGTACATTCTGACAGTCATCACTGATACCTCAGTGTTTGATCAGTAACATGGGTCTCACAGTCTCGCCACTCAAACAGAAGATACATTTGTGGAGTTCTCTCTTGTGACTGATTCCAATGGGAACGAAATGCCAACAATTCAGAAAACACATGTATTAAGTCGATTTAAATAACCCATCCACATTTTTAAGAAACCTAATCTCAAGCTTAAATCTAGCTAATTTAGCTAAATGTGTTATATTTATAATCTATTGTCATGTTTAACTTACTTGTTTCAAAGGCTTCTGCATATTGTGAACATAACAGAGCACAATACAAATTAGAATTGTAATTTCTAATAACGGAATGCAAAATGTATGTGTCGTCCCTATTTATACAAGCTTTATGAGCAGTCAGAAACAGGTGCAGATTTTGTTAGTACCTTCAAAAAGATTGGAGCTACTAACATATTGATGAATGCCGAAATACACTTGAATTTCCTTCTCCAAAACAGTTTAAACACAAATTTGTTCTCCTTATGTTTTATGTATGAGGCCCATAGTGTGTATTCTTAATGAGGTCTAACAAATGTGCCGAGTGTATTTTCTCCCTCATAAAACATTTGTAAAGCTGATTTAAACCAGCATTGTTTACATCCATGTTTACTAGCTTGCATTCTCCTCTGCATCTGGTATTACATGCACTGGAGAGTGGCATTTTTTGACACTCTGAGCAACTACAGTAGTACAAAGATGCTGAAAGTCTTCTTCAGGTGGGTGTGTCAAACAAACTCCAGACACAAACACTTGAGTTCATGTCTTGTATGAAACCAAAAGTCAATCAAATTATTTCATTAATAATGTAGTGTGCTAGTATTTGTATACTACACAAATGACATCTGTCATGAGACGTGTGTGACATGTTAGGTAACGTTACATTACGTGAGGAACAAACATACTTATTTTTAGGCAAACTATGATGTTTGTTTCTAAACTTAATTATTTACTTTTGTTGCCTAAACCAAAGGAAGTAACCCTAAAAATGAAGGTGAATTATTTTCTTTGTTGAATACTCAACGAAGAAACCTAGAGACGCTTGGGAGCAGAAATTAGGAACTGTATCACCAAATGACCAATAGCAGCATATTTTACGACTTCTCCACTCTTCCTCCATCTGTGCGAGCCACAGTCTTTTTAGAATAAAATAGAATAGAATAGAAATCTATTTATCCCCAAAGGGAATGGGCACAGAGTCGATTACACGGATGCAAGGCCATCCAAGATTTATACTGATTTAACACTCATTTAATAGGTGCTGGAGTTCTCCGGCCAGTCATCTTTACAAGTTCTGATCTTGGTCGAAGCTTAATACATTCAGGTCCGAAGTCTTCAACACAATTAATACAGTGTATAACACTGATATTATGTTCAGCACTTTCTTGGTCTTGTTTGGAATCTCTCTACAGTACTTCTAATTATTATTATTATTATTATTATTATTATTATTATCATTGTTATTATTATTGTTAATGATAATAATAATAATAATAATAATAATAATAATAATAACACAAAAAACAACCACCACCAACAACAACAACAAAGTTACAAAGTGTTACTAAGTGCTTCACAATATAATTCCATACAATATGAGAAATAAAAGAAGTAAAAGAAGAACTTAAAGAAGCACAAGGCATGTAGTATGTTCACCTTGTTGGCAAGACTCATACTTCTTAAAAGGAAGCATGTTCACTTCTGACTCACAATAGGAGGTTAAGAGATATTTCACTGTCCATTAGACTTGAGCAACTTAGATTTTTCTTTCAGGGTTCCCTACCTTCTGAAAGACTTGGAAACCTCTCCTACGCCATATTGGATCTCTGACCTCCTTGCATGTTTGTGACAGCTTAACCTCATTATTTTTTATTTATTTGCATATCTATTTATTCAGTTTTTTTCTAATTATTTATTCATTATATATTTTATGTGTGTAGTGTTTTGCTAATTTTGGTGTCACTGCTGCTTTTAAGTCTTGTTATGATTGTTGCCATTAGTATGATATCAGTTATTGCTTTACTTTATTTATTGCTTTATACTTTGGACTAATACAGTTGATGGTGAGGATATGTCATTTAAATAAACTGGGTGAACTTGATTTGGTTCTCTATTTTGATGGTTGTGCACAACCCTGAAAGCAGCATCACAGTGGTATTCCCCGGGGTTCACTGAGGTCATTCTTGATTCTCTCAGTTTGGTACCTTGGTGACTCACTCTGTGCCTAAATGAGAGGAGAGGTGCAGTAGAAGGTGTGGCGATGGTAATCCAGCAGTCCACTGCCTGCTTGCTCACACAGGTTCACAGCTAAGTGGACTTGAATTCCATTATATTTTTGCTCATTTTATTTGGTGAAGGCATACGCACATAAACCTCTCTGGAATCACATAAAACCTTTATCATTTTTACTGTTCATCTTTCCAGTTTCATTTTACAATCCTTAACCAGTGGGCAGCGATCCCACACACACACACACACACACACGTTTTATTCCACTTATGAAGTCAGCCAGACAGAATAAATATCAATTTGTGATTCTTACGAGCCCTGTAATCCACAACTGTTCAGTCCTGACAGGCTCACCCTGGTGACTCTCTTAACAGCTATCTGAGGACAGCAGGTATCTGTTCCATCTGCAGTCTCTAACTGAAGTGATGGCATACAGTGTCTAGCCACAAGTCGTGCCAAGGTACTTACTGGTGCTCCATATCTTAATTTACAATACAGGCAGATTGGAGACAGTGATCACCAATTTTACATGATAGATGTAGCCAGTTTACACTCAGAGTGCTTTGTTCTAATTGACATCATTATGATAACTAATTAACTCAGTGTTGCTGTCAATATAAAAGCATCACAGTCTAATGTGCATATAGACTCTTTAACCATACAAATAAAATAAAATTAAAACATAATTTGCTTCTTTATATATGAAGCAAAATGAATAAAATAATTTTCCATTGCAAACTAAATTGGGATTTTCTCAATGTATCAGTCAGCACTAACAAATTCTAAATCTAACACTAAATTAAAGGCTATGAAAATAAAAATGGTTGCAGGTCTGATTTGATCACAAAGACCAACATTTATATAACATTTATACATTTAATATTTGAAAAACAGTCGTGGAATGTGAATTCATTCACATTTTGTTTTGATGATTTGGTGGGAATACATTACATATTGACAGTTCATATGGAAACTTGCTGTGATGGTCTGCTGTCATGTCCTTTTGAGTTTCACTGTTTTACCAGGAGCCTCAATCTGCATTATATGTTTCAACAGTGTTGGCTGTTTTTATTTTTATTTATTTTTTGCAGTCCGGGTACAGCCAGACAGCATCTGTTGAAGTGGTACAATATGCTGCTGGATGGCGTCAGTTTGAAACACTGCTAGACTGCCAAACTGTCACCTGTGAGCCCAGTGTTTGCTTCCCACATGAATGTGGACACAAACCATGATGTTTTTTTTTTTGTCATAAACTTAATCATGTGCTTTTGTTGCCATCCCAGCATTGGTAGCAGCATCTTGGAATGTCAATAGCAGAGGCAGGATGATACCTAGTGTGTAATATGTAGACATGAAAGTCCACCGACAAAGCAGCGACATGTGACGGCTTAATGTGAAAACGTGTTGATTTTATCTGGTCTTCACTGATGTTCAATGCTTTTTTGCTTTTATTTATGTTTTTGCTGTTTAAATCCTGATATTGTCGGCCTACACTATTTAATCTTGTTCTGTAAAGCCCTTTGAAACTGTGTTTTGAAAAGTGCTCTACAAATACATTTTATTATTATTATCTATCATTAAATCTGAGTTGGAAAAACTTGGTACATAGTAATATGAAAAAAAAAAAGTGCTTGTAAGTTGAAATCCCCAAATAAATCCCTTGACTCAGTTCTTCTAAGCTGAGAAGGCTGTTCAGAGCCCTGGTATCATTATACTGTAATACATCCAGCACACAGTTTGTACTGTGGTTTAGTTTCTACAGTTATGGTAGCAGAGACAAATGAAGCGACCATTTCTTACCAAACTAGAGTGTCTTTGTTTTCAATCACACGCACAAACTTTCTGAAAGCTCTAAGTGCTCTGACACACAGACACACAGACACACACACACACACACACACACACACACAGATTGATCGACGCATTGTCTCCTCTTCCTCTCTCACACACACGCATGTACACACACACACACACACACTCACACTCACACACACACATACAAATACAGAGCTAATGAAGTGTAAACGATATTCTCTCCAGACCATCGCTACAAAAATGGAATTTGCACTTTATGAAACCGTCACCGCACATACATTTGACACACACAGTCACACACATCTCACAGCTTTAAAAGGTGTCATTTGTCCGCTTCAGTAACCAAGGTGAATATTCACCCTGACAGCTCCCAGAAAAGAGACAGAGACAGAGCTGAGAGGCCATTGTCAGGGAAAAAAAGAAAGAAAGAAAGAAAGAAAGAAAGAAAGAAAGAAAGAAAGAAAGAAAAAATAGATCATCAGTTAATTTTATGTTAGCTCTACTGATGTAGAGAGGGGACAGAAAAGAGAGATGATGATTGCTGGACTCATACTCTCACCTCCTGGTCACATAAAGAATAGCAGATTTGTGTGTGTGTGTGTGTGTGTGTGTGTGTGTGTGTGTGTGTGTGTGTGTGTGTGCGTGTGTGCGTGCGTGCGTGCGTGCGTGCGTGCGTGCGTGTGAAGTGGTACCAGATGCTCTCATTTTCACCTCCAAAGCTGTAAGTGTATTATCACAGTAGTGTGTGTGTGTGTGTATGTGTGTGTGTGTGTGTGTGTGTGTTTGTCAGTATTACAGTACTCGCAATTGGTCTTTGTTTTGAGTTTTTTGATCTTAAGACAAATTTTCGAGTGTTTTGGTCACGTCTTGGTAGCAACCACATTTTGGTCTTGGTCTCAGATAAAGAGGAGTCTGGATTTTTTTTCAGTCAAGACCACAACGGCAGGGCCTGAGCAAAAAAGGAGTCTCCAGTAAAGATGGTTGGGTTGATTTCAGCTTGTTTGCTCCTTAAAAAGAAAAGAAAACAAACAAACATAAAACATAAGATTCACCTCTGCAATGTGTTTTGTTATTTTATTAAGAAATCACTGCTGCAACTCTTTTAAAATGTTGTATCTTACTTGATTTTAGGATTTATGGTTTTACAGTGGTAGATTTTATGACTGTTTGTGATTTATTTCATTTTATTTCAAGATTGATGGTTTTGCTGTGATTAGTTGGTGGCAGATTTGACGGGGAAAGACTATGCTGAGTGCTATTTGATCCACAGTGCCACAGCTGGGTGGTATATTCTGTGGCAGCTGAGAGACGTAACCAGCACAGACAATACCTGTAGTGAGGTTAACTCTTGAGAAGACATTCTGGGATAATTTGAAAGACAATACACTCACTCAATGTCTGAGAGAGAGTTTGATTCAATAGGATCAAAATCTACCCAGCACAGACAGATTTTTGGATCAATAGGATCTCAAATTATCACCAGTTTTAAATTAAAAGTGTTGTATCAGTTAATCCTCTCTTTAAAGTGTATTTAAATGTTCTCTTATATTTAATTGCCCTGTCTGTTTGTTTCATGTCCACTCTTTTTTCAAATGAAGCACATATAATGCCCTTATTGTGAAGCACTTTGTGCTGCATTTCTTGTATGAAAGGTTCTATGTAAATAAAGTTAATTATTATTATTGTTAGTATTATCATTTTTATTAAATGTCTCATGATATACCTATTCTCTCTCTCTCTCTCTCTCTCTCTCTCTCTCTCTCTCTCTCACACACACATACACACACACACACACACACACACACACACACACACACACACACACACACGCACAAAAGAGTAAAAACGACACACACATCCCATTGTCCAGTGGAGTGGGTACTGGATGGCAGAAATATCTGGAAGAGTGGAAACAAATAGATCCACACACCAACTTGGTGTGTGGATCTATTTGTTTCTACACTTACACATACGCACATACACATACGGTATATACAGTATATACATTAGGGAAATAAAAGAGGTAAATGAGGAGGAATCTACATTTGGTTTCTGTCAGTGTTTTTATGGGAACTAGTACAGTGCCTTTTCAAAACCTTCCCTCTAATGAACGGGCTGATTGCTCGGCCTGTGCTATTGCTGCTGGCAGTTTTCTTAAGAACTGCTCATCCAAACAACTTCTCACTCAACACTGTGGTTCCTTGGCTCATGGGCAACACACCTGGACTCCAAACAGCTATAGATTCATTATAATGTCCGATATGAAAAATATTAAATTATGTTGATATTTTAAGTTATTGTATGCTGAGATATCAAAGTCCCCATGGTCCCCAAAGCACTTAAAAATCTGCAGAACTTACTGTGTAATTCTACTTCAGGGGAAAACATTGCACTATTACATTTAGCTGACAGAGACATGTTACTGGTTAATTTTTTCAATTTAATTTTAATTTGATATACTTTATTAATCCCCACATATACACACAGGCCTGAAATACACACACATGCACAAACAGGAGCTACACATGCATTAAATGGAGGGATGTCAGGGTGAGGGGGCTGCCCATGGACAGGCACCACAAGCAGTTGAGAGATCAGTGCCTTGCTCATGGGCACCTCAGCAGTGCCCAGGGTGAGCCGGCATCTCTCCAGCTAACAGTCCACGCTCCATGTTTGGTCCGGACAGGGACTTGCACCGGCTACCCTCCAGTTCCCAACCCAAGGCCCTACTGCCGCCGTTATGTTGCAAATTTAGAATCTGGGCTACTCACAAACTTTTACTCTGCATTTGAATGCAGCAGTTACTTTTGCTCTGTGGTATTTATAGTTTTACTATTTAGAGTTAATAGGTTTACTTAAAAAAGGTACATCTTCTATCACTGCAAATACCAACACCTCCAGTTAGAGGAATGGTGGAAAGTAAACAGGCTGTTCTCACAAATTTGTCGTCTGTTTTCCTACAAAAAGCAATGCACCCAAATTCGTACATATTCAACATATTTTGAAAGGGTGCGATCATGTGACCTGAATGCAGCAAACAAGGAAGCAGTCCTGAGAGCTTGTAAGGAGGCGGGTTTGGCTGGCGGAAGGGTCACAAAAAACTAAAACTAAAACTTTCGCCCAGGACTTTCCCCTGCAGTTGCATGATCAGATCCATGTGAACTTTTAGTCATTTTAAGGTACATCCTCACCATGTTTCTTTTCCTAAACCTAACCACAGTAACTTTATGTTAATTACATAACTGTAGGTTAAGCATGTGACATCATTTGTGAGGTGAAAGATATCATTAAACTGTTGTGCATGAGGTTTTCATAGGGTATCATATGAACCTTTCAATGAGAATGCGTTGAAGTAAAGCAAGACAATGTTTGCCTGGGACCCCCAAATCACTATATCACTAATGTAGCTACTCACAGTCAGAATCAAAGCTGAAGAAGCTTTCGATAAGCAGATGTATCAATTTTCAAATACGCCTAGGCTAATGGTCACTTGCTCTAACCATCATGGTTATAAAGTAAAATAATACACATCATTGGTTCCCCAGCAATACACCGCCAAGTGTGAAGTAGATTTAATGAACATTTCTTGAGGTATGCCAAATATACACACGCAGATTTTTTGCTCTATAGTTAAGATCAAAGGAGTGCCTATGGTTTGCATGTTTTACATTTTATCATAAGTGTGTCATCCAGTGTGATACTCACGGTGGTCATTTCTCAGTCTTGATGCACTCTGGTCTGGGTCAGGACTTGGTCTCAGCTTAGGTGGTCCTGACAAAAATGACAAATCACACACTTTGATTTTACTGAGAATGAGCACGGGAGTGTTTAGGGCCACTTCCCCCCAAAAAACACCAAACAACAACAACAACAACAAAAAAAACCCTTGGTTTGATATCTGTCTCTGTCTTGCACCACAGCAAGATAGAGGAAAATGGACCTTCATCCAGCTAGTTTTGTCCTCCTCCAAGGCAGCATTTCTTGGTGGTTTTGGGAAAGCTGTTGGAATAGGCAAGCCTTGTGAGCCATCTTTAATGTAGATTTTTTTCTTCTCAAGAAAAAGTGAAACATACTGCTTGAAAACTCTTCTAACAAAACACAAATCTTTTTTTGTACTGTAAGTTTTGGAGTGTGCTGTCCTGATCACCTTTTTATGGTTCTGCAGGCAGGAGTGTTTACTTTTTCCTACTCCTTTTTTGAACTTGTATAATGCTTTATTACTTTTTTTCTTTGTTTATGAAGGTCAATTTTCTGCTTTTATTTTTTGTATACATGTTCGAAAATAAATGAATAAATAAATGAGCTTACTGCCTCTTGTGGCTGCCAACTGGCACCATGATTTCCTGGGTCTTCTTTATTTGTAATTTGTTTATGCTTGATGTCTACAGATGTAAGCCCTTTTCACACAGAGATGGTGCTATAGGGCTGCTGCAAAGTCCCTTCTTGATGCTCCAGTGTGTGATTTTAGACAGCATGTCGGTATCACGGAATCAAATGAGGCGTGATGGGCGTGATGTAACACAACAACATCAGCATACAACATACAACAAATGCATTGGCAGCACTTTATAAACAATAGCAATTACATAACATGTCAGTAACAATCATTTACCGTCCCTGTTATATGGCGGCTGATCTGTGTCCTCTGTTTGAAAGGTAGGTCTTCTTTGAGTTGGCTGCTAACTGCTATCAGCTGTTTTTTTTTTAATCTCCTACGGCGGGTCACACACATAGCACATCAACAAAACAAAACACCCATGCTGCCCATTATCTCATCTTGCCGGCTGTCCCGTTTATACAGACATCATTTTGGTGCTTATATAGATGAGGAGGCATAACATTGCGATACTCCCGCCTTGAGCAGGGAGTGTAAAAGGGGTTATTGACATTCATATTGACTGAGCTGTTTGACTTTCTAACAA
Source organism: Cephalopholis sonnerati (assembly GCA_019142605.1). Taxonomy (NCBI): domain Eukaryota; kingdom Metazoa; phylum Chordata; class Actinopteri; order Perciformes; family Serranidae; genus Cephalopholis; species Cephalopholis sonnerati. The sequence continues at coordinate 3,794,335 of JAGQAX010000005.1, read as the reverse complement.
GAAATACTGGTAGCAGGCACTTGATAAAGAGGCAGTGACGTAGGGGCCCCAGGGCCCCTTGTGCCTGTTGTCCATTGTAATGTGAGAAATGTTGATGCTTCAGAAGAATGCCTTCAGAAGAATTGCCTGGATGTGTCCAGGCAAAAATACACTGTTAGGCTCCAAATAAATAGTTTAAAAGTCTAAAATCAATCAATATAGTTTTCTATCTGCCTGTCTGTCCTTCTGTCAGTCTGTGTCTGTTGTATTTCAGACAGAGTGGTAATCATTGGACAGCCTAACACTATCTAAAGTTAAATTGCTTGGAAACAGCATCAGCGCCCTCAGACAATACACACGTCCAAACACACAGTGCAGCCTGTGTGTGTGTGTGTGTGTGTGTGTGTGTGTGTGTGTGTGTGTGCGTGTGCGTGTGTGTGTGTGTGTGTTTATGACCTGTACTGTCTGCTTGACTGGCTGCATGTTGACTTGACAAGGCTCTTTGTCCTTTTGAATGAAAGCCTGTGAACACACACACATTCAGAGGCACAAACACACATCCACATGTCACAGCAGGAGGTGAGAGAGAAGCCTTTTAGCTAATGAGCTTTTTTCATTCCTCATTTACTCTCACACTCTCTGCCTCAGCAGATATTTCTCCCATCTGTGTCTCTCCTCTTTCTGGTTTAGTTTTTGCCTCTGTTGCTTCATCTCTGTTTTTTTTGTTTTTTTGTTTTGTTTTGTTTTGTTTTGTTTTTTGTTTTTTATTAAAAAAAAGAAAGAAAAAAAAGAGTCCCTTTAGCAGCCACTGTGATGGACCTGTCTGACTGACATCCCTCAAAATCAGTATACCTTAAAACATGGGTGCTGACCCAAAGTGGATCCAGTGCCCTTTACAGGTGGATAACAACACAATCTTTTGTTAGTATGTTTTTTGGCTTTTCTTTCTTCTGAAGTGTATTGTCACTGTGAGATCCAGCCAATCCACAATCAAGCATTATCAGCTCAAACGAAACTCATATCAAAACATAAAGATGAATACCTTTTTTTATGGTTTTGTCAAAGCACTTCTTTCAGAACAAAGCAGAAACCCTCAAAACACAAAGTGTTTTTACAATGCAAAGGAAGTTATTTCTCATTAGAGGGATAAGATTTCTCAGGCTTTGATAGACAGACAGAACTTGTTGGAATATTGAAATCTATTCATCGTTGGTTTGGCTCTGCAAATCGGATTTGTTGACGAGAAAAGAATAGAAGGCCACTGGACCTACTCTTTAAATGTAGCCAGTGGAGTTTTTGACAACCAGTGGAGTTTTTAACCAACGCAACGCATTCTCACTCCGACCTCGTTACAAATTGTCGTTTGGTCATGGACCTTCCACGTCGTGATATGACGTGCAAGGTACCTTGGGTGTATTGGCTGTTGATGTTCAGGGACATTGTGTCAACTTCAGCCTGTTAAATTGTCTGTTTTCAAAATGCACTTTAGTTTTCACTCTCTTTCAAAATAAATGCACTACGTCTGTACAACACTGCAAGTTTTTAACTTCAACAACAAATGCACGTGGTTGGGTTTAAAAAAAGAAAAAGAACAGGGTTTGGCTTTACAATCTTACAGGAAATGAACACTAGCCTCCAGGGTGAAAGTCGGTGATTGTTGGACCCATCCACCACCCCTGCAGCCCTGCAGCCTACCCTACTTGGACTTTTGCCCCCTTAACTTATGTTGTTGTCACGCCGTGTTTCCCACTGACACCACCAGGGACCAGTAGAGAATAACGGCAGCTGGCCACATATCATGCCAATGTGAAAGAACAGCTTTTTTGTTTGTGTCTGATGCTGAAGTCACTGACCAAGCACCGGTATCTGACAACACTGGGGTAAGACCAGGTTGTATGGAGCATTGTTTTGATGAGAGGGTCCCTGTTTTGTGTTTATCCTGCAATCTGCTAGCATGCAGTATGACATGTCCACATTCCTGCTGATGGCTGAACACTGTTCAACTCAGTAGTCTCAGTTATGAACCAAGAAATTTGGCAATGCACAAGCCAAAGGTGCAAAACTTTTAGGTTAAAAAAAAGAAAGAATCTGCTGTGCAAATTCTTTATAAACAACAATGATGCACTTAGTACCTTTGCTAGACCTCAAGAACATGCACAAAGAGCTTTGGTGACAAAAACATAGACACAATTGTTTGTTTACGAGAAAATCAATCAGAAAACCTTTAAGGTCCAGTGTGTAAGATTTAGAGTGATTTAGTGGCATCTAGTGGTGAGGATTGCAGATTGCAACCTCCCAGTTAGATTACCTTCAGTGTTCATTGTTTAGGAAGTTTTAACCAGGAGTCAAAATATCCACAGAGGTCTCTTCCTCTCCAAAACAAAGAGACGGTGATTTAGAAACATTGAATAAAGCAGTTTCATGTTAAAAACAAAACAAACAAAAAAATCTGTGTTTTTATGACACTGCTCATTGCAGATGGGCTGCTAACTGCGGTGACCAACATGAAAACAAGAATGTCCCTATCTAGAGTCAGGGTTTGGTTTGATTGTGATACCCATGTGTACTCTTCATACCCACTAAGAAACCCACTTAAAAATGCGTAAGGATTTGTAACAACATGCAGTAGTTTTTGTGAGACAGCATTCACTTCAGCTATTTGTTTTTGCAAATAGGAGGTTGGGAGATGGGACAGCAAGAACAAATGGTGTAGAACATGCAGAGAGACTACTGTCTTTCCTTGTTCCTAACCTCTTGAACTCAGTGTGCAGTGGGGATGCACTGAGAGCAGACAGCTGTTGGCGATCAGAGCAGAGAGGAAAGTATTAAGTTAGTAAGTTGTAAAGTAACAGTGAATGTACAGTGTAGGATTTTAGTTTGTCCATAAACAAACAGTTCAGCTCCGCAAGACCCAAGTAAAGTCCCTGTGTCTTGCCTCTCAGCTGCTAGGTAAAGCAAAGCTTGTTAGCATTGACCTTGACCGCAGAGGCAAAACAATCAGCAATGTCCCCATACATTTTTCACAGAGCTCGCCAGATGAAACCACTGAAAATCTTGGGGTGGCACACCAAAACCCAAAGCTATAATTCTATTTCAGGACCTCTATTATGCTGGTTGAAAACTATGAGAGTTAAGGAACTGCATACCAAATAGTTTGATTCACTGAATGTAGACTGTTGTGATAAGCCTGCCATCGGCCGCCTATTTAGGCAAAGATTCTCTTTAAAATCCCCTTCACTATGGGAAACAACAACCTTGAGCTAACACTATAAATGAAACATTTTGACAAAGATTTGGAACACGCAATAAGGCATGCCTGCTTTTTTCTTTGAGTGAATTGCTGTAAAGATCTACCACAAATAAAACAACTTGTGAACGCTCCTCTGAAAAGCTCAGACTCTGTCTAACAAGACTCTCTTGCCTGATGTTGATCTGTTTTTTGATACGGCAAGTCAGAGTTGATTTGCCACATCTTTTAAAATGTCGCTAGTCAAATGATATCTCAATATGATCCTTTGTGCACAGCGTGTCTGATCCTGGATCGTCCTGACTCCCCACCAGATCAGCAAACTTTCTTCTGCCTCTGTCAGCGGAGCCGCTCTCCTCCAGAGACTGACCAGTTAGCACAAGCTAACACTACAGCAGTGCTAACATCTAACGCTGAGCCAAGAAACAGTCCCAACAAACTAACATTGATACCAGGCTTGACTCATTCTGTAAGCCTGTTTAAAATCATTTGGTAACTTTAGCTGTGTGATGTGTACAGTTAGCACTAGGGGTGCAACAGTACAAGTAGCCCACGGTTCGGTCTGTACCTCGGTTTTTGGGCCACAGTTTTGGTTTGGTTTCGGTATGTGTTTTGTGTGTAAAAAGAACTATTTTTTCCCCAAAATTATCTCTTTATTTTGCTTGTCAGCAAAAACTACATTTCGCAGTAAACAAATTCCAGTATCACTGGTGTACTGAATAACACTTTTCCAAATGCAGACATACTGTAATTCATTTAAGTTAACAGCCTCTTAACCTTGACAACTCGTACAGTATACACTACAGTTGTTTTTTTTGCTGGTGTTACCTTCTCGAGTCCTCGACTGTCTCACGCTGAAGATACATGCTCATATTGCTCGTGTTTCCTTTTATGCATGGGACATGTTTCAAGCAACGTTTGCAGACAGTGACATTTCTGTTAACTGTTTTCACTTCCTCGTCATTGTATTCAACAGCGAAACCGAAATGATGGCACACAGGAGATTTGTATGAAGCCGGTGCTTCTTCAAACTTTAGTCTCTCAACTCCTCCGCTTTCGCTTGCCATGGCTCTCTGTTTGTTTGTTTTTTCACTTCTTTTCTGTGTGAGGCGAGCGTCACTTTCCCCGGCTGTAGTTACAACAATGTGAGGGGGTGAGTGGGTGGAGCCACAACAGTGATTGGACATTAACTCGCAGGGAGGGCTTTTCTGCAGCAGGCTGACTCAGCCGTTCTCTACACATCCTGTGGACAGACACACACACACACACACACACACACACAGTGGCCTGTAAAGCATCAATGCAAAACTAATGGCAGAACCGAAAACCCGCGGTCCATAAGGGTGTATTGACCCGTGCAGGGCGGACCGAACGGTTCAATATTTTACCGCGAACCATTGCATCCCTAGTTAGCACTGTCCCCATGTTAGTTTTCCCACTGACACTATTTTGCAAGAGCTCTGCTACTGCATCTTGGGCTCAGCCCTACTCTGGATGACTGCGATTGGTTTAGAGAAGCAAAAACAAGCCAGGGTGTATTTTAACCTATAGCAGAACAGTACTATGGTGATTCCAGTCCTTTCTCTAGTGCTGACACAACGCTGTGGAGAAAAGTCTGGCTACGTGAGACTACATACTGATATACTTATTTCACAGTTAATATTACTCATTATTTAATATGCAAAACCTAATGAAGCTCTAGCGAGAGTTCAGTCAGGAAGACAATACTTGTCATGCTCAGGCTGTAAGTTTTCTTTCTCACTCTGCTATACATTCTTTGCACTCATGCTCCCTCACTATCCCATTGTCTGGGTCTGTCAGTTGAGACATCAGTTGTTCTTCACAATGACACACCTTCTCTGTCAGCCTATCATCTTAATGCTCCTCATTTTAAAGTTGTTTCTTTCTCTGCCATAGTTTCTTGCTGCAGATTCATCATCCTCATCTGTCTCAGCAGTCAGCAGCCTCAGAGTCATCAGCCACCACCACCACCACCAGTGTCTGGACTCCACTGGAACGATTCATTTTGCTGCTACACAGATGTCCCTCAATCACAAAATATCTCCCTCTGGTGTCCAAGCACCAGACTTCTGCTAAATCAGCACAAACCATCTGTTAATCTGTACACTCATAGTCTGTATTAAATATTATCTTTACTTAATTCTTCTGTCTCTCATGATTGAAATACTGGTACAGTTAAAATTTTATGTTCCACAACAATCCTGTTTTAATGTGTTATGTACTTATATATACATGTGTAACATTATTTTTTTAATAACCTACCTTAATCCTAGCCCCCATGATGCCTTGTGTGAATTATGGGTGTGACCTCCGGTGCTGAACCGCAATCGGCATTTTACAATGGTAACAGTATGCTAACGCTATGCATAATCCTCTTTCTTTTGAGCGAATGGCAAATAAAACATGCGGAACACATCACCTGTTACATCTCTGATGGAATAAGATATTACCTCTATTGTTGCTGATGGCCATCTTAAAGCAGTGGTCATCTTCCTTTAAACAATTAGCTTGCCTTGCAATGTTAATGCATTGTTAAATTTGATAGAATTCGAACTCTCTTGTATGATTACAACTCATAAACACTAACTCTTTGAGTGGACTTTTAACATAATACTGTATTAATTTTAGCTTCACGTAAAGAGAATAATCATGATGTTTCCCAGCTAATGCTCCACTCATCTGCCTCAACAACACAGTTTAGACATTTTGCAACATCATCAACTGCTGATGTAATAAATCAGTGACTGAGTGAAACGAATTTGTGAAGAGACACTGAATTTAGCAGCAGACTTCCAGAAATATCAGTAATAGAAAGACGTTAGATAAACAACTTAAGATATTCATTTTATATGATATGAAGGAAGCGACGAACATTAAACACAATTCAAGATATTCTGTTTTATAATTTGCAATCTCTAATGTAGGTTGAGAATGCAGTCAAAGAGAGAAATACAGGGACATCGTGCAGACGTTGAGGAACAGACCTGTCATTCCAGGTGTCATTCTCCTCCACAAATTCTGATTTAATACTTCTCCATTCTCCAAACTCTTTTGACTTTATTATTTATTATGTATGAAAATGTGGTGGATGCATTAGAGTAGGATGTGCACAAAAATACAGGTGTAGGAAAATTACCTGTAGGTTAATTGTGCACTAGTTTGGGCACCACCCTCTCTATGGAAAGTGACTGTAATCAAATTAATAACTATGTAAATCAATCATTAATTTGTCGGTACACTTATTATAAATCAGTCTCAATATCTAATTTATGAGTTCTCTATACAGTGATCATAGTTTCAGTTCAAAGGACATACATGGACAACGACTTGGCGATAAATGAAAATTTATTTGATGAAATGTTTAACAACTGAGGAAATTAATCTTAAATGTAGATGAGATGAAATTATGTAAGATCACAGGAAGTGTAAATGGGTGGAAGCAATAGAATACATTTTGGCAGTTATTCAGTTTGGCGATAGTGAGAAGAGTGTGTAACTTTGGATAAATTGCAGACGCAAAAGTATTTATCTAACGAAACCTAAATTAGGATCCGAATAATTAAGTCTCCTATGCGACATCAACTCTTATCACAACACAGCGGCTGCATCAGGTGAGGGAAGGCTTGCTTACTTTCTTTGCAGCATTGACCCAATCGGACGTGTCTCAGGGAACCCCAGCCGTCGCTTACCACTCGGCTTCACTTCACAGTCTCCCCGCGGAACGATGCCAACGGGAACCAGTGATGGGGCGACGGTCTGACGGCGAAGTCCTTCTGGTAGTCCTCAAACATCCGTTATCTTGAGCTGCTGAAAGTCTTAGTTTGGCAAAAGAGTCAATGCCTGGGGAATAATTCCGGCAGGTGGCTGGCTGCTGGACCTGATGGATCTTGGATGGAGTTGCAGGTCGAATAGAAGCTCCGTTATGGGACCGTAGCTACCCGCTTATGATAAAGTTGAAACAATCTCGTCCGTACGAGATTATTTCTAAAGTTCTTATTAATACTCAAAAATAGAATTAATGCGATTGGTGGGCTTCGTCACCTCAGGTTCGATATTACTGGAGGCCCAAAGAAAAGAAAAAAAAGAAAAAAAAAACTCAGGACTGGCAAGCAATCCTCGTGCACAGAGCTTAATATTGCCAATCACACGGAGTGGGAAAAATTACGCAGAGACTGAGACTAAGAGCGTAACGGGTAAAGCATAAAAAGTCTCACAAAAAGAAAAGTCGGATAAACAAAAACAAAAAAACAACAAAAAAGAAACAGGAACTGGAGAAGAAGAAAAGAAGAAGAGAAGAGTGTGAAAACTGCCGAGCTATTGAGTTTTATCTTACAGAGTTGACTGGGCGTGTTTCACGCAAGGCGGGTCTCTCAGTTTAAGCATGACTTGATTTTTCCAGATCATATGCTTTAATATTTTACTCGCGATAGCCACATACTCTTCCCATTATGGTCAAAAATCAGCTTTATACCATCACATTTAGACAGCATATATTCATTCTATGACATACATATATATCCTTGAATCAACAAGAAAAGAACAAGAAGAAGAAGACAGAAAAAAAGAAAAAAAAATGTTTTGTGCACAAACATTACCAATTAGTTTGCAGGTGCATCAACATACTAAGTGGGATAGCATATACTAATAACACTGGTTGATTAATCAAGCTACTATTCTTGTACTCAAACTATGATACAGAATCAGAATCAGAATCAGCAATACTTTATTGATCCCCAGGGGAAATTGTTTTCGTAACAGGTGCTCCTTACAAGTGTAAAAGAAGAAGATATAGTGCAAACAAGTGTAGAAAGAAGATATAGTGCAAAAAGAAGTAAAATATAAGAAATATAAGAAGATAACTTACAAAATATATATGTAGAGACCACACAGCATAATTTACAATATATACAGGAACCTTATAGACAGACTGAACAATGTAGTCAGTTATTGCATGGATTATTTAGTAATAAATATGTAATAATTTATTATGAGTTGGTGATAGTGTTGAAACAGTCCAAGGGCAACTCAGAGGGAGGAGTTGTACAGTTTGATGGCCACAGGCAGGAATGATTTCCTGTGGCGCTCAGTGGTGCATTTTGGTGGTCTGAGTCTCCCACTGAAAGAACTCTTGTGCCCGACCAGCACATGGTGGAGTGGGTGTGAGACATTGTCCAAGATAGTTCGCAGTTTAGACAGCATCCTCCTCTCTGACACCACCACCAGAGAGTCACACGCCATTCCCACAACGTCACTGGCCTTGCGGATCAGTTTGTTAAGTCTGTTGGCGTCCGCCACCCTCAGCCTGCTGCCCCAGCACACAACAGAATAGAGGATAGCACTAGCCACCACAGACTCATAAAAAATCCTGAGCATAGTCCGGCAGATGTTGAAGGACCTCAGTCGCCTCAGAAAATAGAGACGTGTAGAGAGCATCAGTGTTCTTAGACCAGTCCAGTTTATTATCAGTGTGGACCCCCAGGTACTTATAGTCCTCCACAATGTCCACACTGACCCCATGGATGGAGATCGGGGTCACCGGTGTCTTGGTTCTCTTCAAATCCACCACCAGTTCCTTTGTCTTTGCCACGTTGAGCTGCAGATGGTTCTGCTCACACCATGTGACAAAGTTATCCACAGCAGCCCTGTACTCATCCTCATCACCCTTGCTGATACATCCAACTATGGTAGAGTCATCAGAAAACTTCTGAAGATGGCAGGTCTCAGTGCAATAGCTGAAGTCCATGGTGTAGAGGGTGAAGAGGAAGGGAGAGAGGACAGTCCCCTGCGGGGCCCCGGTATTGCTGACCACTCTGTCTGACACACAGTGTTGCAGGCGCACGTACTGTGGTCTACCAGTCAAGTAGTCCATAATCCAGGACACCAGAGAGGCATCCACCTGCATAGCTGTCAGCTTGTCACCCAGTAGAGCTGGACGGATGGTGTTGAACGCACTGGAGAAGTCAAAAAACATGACTCTCACAGTGATCGCCGGCTTGTCCAGTTGGGCGTAGACGCGGTTGAGCAGGTAGATGGTGGCGTCCTCCACTCCAAGTCGGGGCTGGTAGGCAAACTGGAGGTGGTCCAAGAGTGGCTGGGCCATGGGCCGGAGCTGCTCCAGGACAAGTCTCTCCAGGGTCTTCATGATGTGGCAGGTCAATGCCACGGGTCTGTAGTCCTTGGAGCCACTGGGACGCGGCGTCTTTGGCACAGGACCGAGGCAGGATGTCTTCCACAGCATGGGGACCCTCCGGAGACTCAGGCTCATGTTGAAGACATGCTGAAGTACTCCACATAGCTGGGGGGCACAGGCTTTGAGCACCCTGGGGCTGACACCATCAGGGCCTGCAGCCTTACTTGAGTGGAGTCTCATCAGCTGTCTCCTCACATGTTCGGTGGTGAAGCACATTGTGGAGGTGTCAGGCGGAGGAGGGGTGTAGTCTTCATGATGAGGAGTGTGGTCAGTCTGGCTACTGGGGGAGGAGGTGTGAAGGGGGCTCACACTGGAGGGTAGAGGGGTGTAAGCAGGAGGGGTGGGGGAAGGTGGAGTGGCTGTTGGTTGCACAAGACAGTCAGCAGAAGAGTCAGTGGGGGGGTGGGCGGGACCAGCAGTGTCAAATCTGTTAAAAAACTGATTCAGTTCATTGGCCCTGTCCACGCTGCCTTCAACTCCTCTGTTGTTGTTGGTCCTGAAGCCAGTGATGGTCCTCATTCCACTCCAGACCTCCCTCATATTGTTCTGCTGGAGTTTCCACTCCAGCTTTCTCCTGTACCTCTCCTTAGCCTCTCTGATCTTCACCTTCAATTCCCCCTGTATCCTTTAAATACGTTCATACGTGATTCCTGCGGGGGCCTTGCTTAACTATCGTCATAGGATGGCAGTATGATGCTACTTTTAAATGAGGGATTAAATGCATGAAATTATAACTGACTCATTTTATGGCCTACGAGCATGGGATTAACCCTAATCAGAACAAGGATTATGAGGAATTACAATGTTATAACATGAGTAACGTGTATACTTCACATTTAGGAGACATATTACTTTTGGTTGACCAGAGAAGCTTATTCTTTGCTTAGGAATGTGTCTGGATCTTTTGGCTCTCATAAAGGTGTAAAGTAACAGATAACGGAAACGAGCTCAGTCGAGAGGAGAGAGTATGGGGGTGGTATTTCCTTGAGACAAACAGTCTATGCGAACTGCTGTTCCTGCTGCTTTTGATCTCAGCAGGTCAGTGGGCTTACAAAGCTTACTTGATGGTCCTGGTCTGGCTGGGTGTCATGCCTGCTGGGTTTTACAGGAGGCAGGTCAGTGACCTGGAGCTTGAAAGGTTTCGGAACTGACACCCAGACCTCTTGTCCATATATTTGCAGTTCCTGTTTTCAAGGTTAAAAGTTCACAAGGCTGTTCCTCCTACACAGGACAAACCACATTCCGAATTGACTCAGTAAGGGAAAGTGCATTTTATTGCTCAATACGGACAATCCGGTCTCAACATTTACACGGGTAGGGTGGTTATCTATTCCTCTCTGTTGATAGGTGATGAAAACTGTACTGCTGGTTACAGGAACAATCACTGTTTGTTTTGGGTAAATATTCAACACCCATGTTGTCGTTGAAGCCAAATATTTAGTTTATTCTGGCTGGTAGTAATATTACAGATGTGGACAGCGCAACAGAGCTCCTCTGGGACATTTTAGAAAATGCTAATTTAATGTTATTAAATATCTGTTAAAACAAAGCAGTGTTTGCTATAATAGTGGTGAATTACTTTAGATAAGAACCGCTGTTGGTGGGTAGCCACCAAAATTAGTCACTGGAACAAATTATAGATAGTCAGTGTGATTAAATAGTTTGCTGCCACTTCCACTCTCTGTCCGGCAGTTGCACCCATATTCATTCCTACAGTAGCGCCCTCAGAAATAAGGTGGATAGTTTTCCTTGTTCTTAAAAAGACAAAAAACTGTTTGAAGAGTACATTGTAAGAAACAAAATGTTTACTGGAAACATGCCTAGTCAAGTTGAAAAACACTACACAGAGGCCTCTAATCAATGATTACTTTTTCAAGGGGGTTGGAGACAATTGTGGCAGGGTGGCAGTGGCCCCACCACCCCTTGGCGGTCACAGTATACCCACTACAATAAACTAGACCACACCACTGCTTATTATTAACAAATATAAAGATAATTCACATGAGAGTATGTAGCTTCCAGAAATGTACCAATAACCAACCTGCAGGGCTGAAAAATGAAGCCAATAAGGAAATGGCAAAAACTGCAGTCCCTCTAATGGCCACTTGAGGCTGGCTCCTAAAGCCAGTCAATCTCCATAGATCCCTATAGCCCCTTTTCCACCAACATTCCCAGGAACTTTTATTACCTGGAACTTATTTACCTGGGTAAAAGAGTTCCTGGTAATCTGCGTGGTTTGCGTTTCCACTGCACCTCAAAGTTCCGGAAAATTTATTCAAATCAGGCTGATGACGTAAATGATTCAGCGTGTGCCCTCCGCCAGCTTGTTGGCTGGTAACATAACATTAGTGCTAGTAGAGAGAGGAGCCGTTTGTCTGAGCCAGCAGCTCAGTTTAAAAGTATTTTAAGATATGAGTCAAACTAAGTTAGTCTACATACAGACAGCTGTCATTGGAGCTTATTAGTAACAATTCGCTGTTAGCCGAACTAGCGTGCTGTCTAAATACAGCGTGTAAGACACAACGTTAGTGTCGGTGGATGAGAGACTGTGGACAGAGCATATTGAATATCGCTGTCTACATGTTCACATGTTGATGCTTGCTGAACACATGTATTATAAACTACTGGCTTCCTACTCGCAAAGGTTTAATTCCACTTACAGTAACGAGTGTAGCTGCCGTCAGCTTGAGTCATTTTACAGTTTGTTGCGGCCGCCGATCGGCTGTTCACCGGTTACCGTAGCGTGTGTGAGTGTGTGTGTGTGTGTTGAGCGCTGGCACAGAGCGCAGAGGAGAGGCTGCAGGATGATAATGAATTAAACCAAAATGTGTCGTTAAAAGAACTTCTTCTTCTTCTTCTTCTTGTAATTTCCGGCAGGCTAGATGCCTTGCGGCACATTGCTGCCTCCCACAGGCCGAATCTAGAATGCACTCAGTCCATTATCACAAGTGTAGTCCTGTGGCAGCGATGAACTCAAGGACTGCTTTCACAGCCCTTGGCTGGTCTTCAGTGGGGTTTAAAAGGCTTTTCAACGAGACAACACTTGTAGGCTGGTCTGCCACTGCTTCATACATCTTCTTTCTCTCTTCTGTGTACTGGCTGCACTCCATCAGGACATGCCTCACAGTTTGTTGTTTCTTACACTCTCCACAGAGTCCATCTTGGTGTTTTCCAATCTTGAACAAATCCCAGGCCAGCCCACAGTGCCCCAGTCTCAGCCTTGTCATAGTCACTGTATGTCTCCTCCCTGACCCCAGGTAGCTCTGTCCCTTTTTAGCACTGTTCTGAATGCTAAAATAATGTCTCCCCCTTCTTTCCTTTTCCCACTGCTCCTGCCACCCTGCTGTTATTACTCTTCTGATGCTTGACCTATACTCTTGTACTCCTATGGCTGTCACCACATCCACCTCCCTCCTCAATGCCCTTTTCGCTGCCCCATCTGCCACCTCATTCCCCTCCACCCCAACATGAGCTGGCACCCAGAGAAACACAACTTCCCCTCCTGCCTTCTCAATTTTATATAACAGTGCCAACAGCTCCACCACCAGGTCTGATCGGACTCCCAGCTTACCTTCCCCCAGAGTCATTAAAACGGCAGCACTGTCTGAACATACAACAACCTGCCCTGGCTGCACCTCCTCCACCCATTCCAATGCCCATACTATGGCCATCAGCTCTGCTGTGAAGACTGAAACCCCCTCTGACAGTCGCCTGCTCACTACAATGCCAAGGCTTGGAACACAAAAAGCAAATCCTGTTTTCCCCGTTTTTGAATCTTGGGACCCGTCTGTGTATATTTGAAGATGATGTTGCCAGGAGCTTTCTAGTCTGTTTGCCACCAGATCACTATAGGTTGTACTTCCACCTGTTTTGATTAATTCCAGTAAGCTGAGGTCTATCTCCGGAGTTGGTAATAACCAAGGTGGTACCACTGGCGAGTGCACACTAGGGGCAACTTCCAGCCCCCCCCAACCCCAGCCCCTCCATTTCCTTACTGACCTTAAAAATGAAGCACTCCTTCTTAACACTCTCTCCTCCCCACTCCCATGCATCCTCCAGGACTGATTTTGCTGGGTTCTCCCCTTTAAGCCCCCTCAGTTTAATTATGTACTGCATTGCCAATTTTATCCTCCGACTTTCCAGAGGAGTCTCTTCCATTTCAACCAGTAAGGCTGGGATTGGGGTGGTGCGGAGGGCCCCACAGCACACCCTCAATGCCTTTGCTTGCACTACATCCAGACGTTTTAGATTTGTTTTGGCTGCTGTACCATAGCTCAAACATCCATAATCTAGTCTTGATCTTACCATCGCTCTGTATATCATTAATTGCGTATCCTGGCCAGCGCCCCAAGTGCTTCCAGAGAGAGACCTCATCACATTAACAACCTTTCCACATTTATCTACAATACTGCCGATATGGTTTTTCCATGTGAGCCTTTCATCAAAATGCACTCCCAAGAACTTAAATACTTTTACCCTCTCAATTGCCTGTCCATACATAGATAGACCTTGACATTCAGCTTTCTTGTTACGTCGTTAAAAGAACCGATACTGTTAGCGCTTATCAATACTATGGTAGAAATGTTTATTTGTAGAAAGTCTGCAGCCACACTAACGCGGAAGTGCGGAACGCTGCGTGTGTTCCACCAATCAGTGTTCTTCAGCACACAGCCCTGCCCCTCAAAGTTCCGGGTAATCTGAAAAGTCCTACCCCGCTACCAGGATCTTTTTTCAGGGGAATTTGGGGGTAGGGGGAACTTTATTTACCCGGGTAATTTCGGTTGAAACGCATGGAGGCCTTTCAATTACCCGGGTAAATGAAAAAAGTTCCTGCGGTGGAAAAGGGGCTTATGTTAATGTGTCAGTACAGACATCAGTGGGTTGTCATGCCTAATTGGCAATGGCACAGCCAACCACCGGAGGCGCACCCACCTATAAGAGGGGCGATCCCTCCCTGCCAGCTCTCTCTCTCGCTGCTCCTGACGGGTGACGTCATTTCCGAACCGGACGCTTTGCTTCGGACAGGTCTGCTCACCTGCTGCTTTTGTCTCACGTAGCAGGGGGCTAATGATTTTGTGTTGTGCTGCAGAGTGGCCAACTTGGTGCTCCCCAGGCTCGTGTGTGTGTCATCTTAATGGCCTGCTGTGGTGAGTGTCTCCCTCTCTGCCTGTTACACGGCTGATAATTACCGCGGCTAACCATAGCCTGATTGTAGGTGGACGCTGCTAGCTGCGCTGTACCCTCTCCCTCTTTCTCTGGTGTGCGTGTGTCATGCTGTGGTTGACCTGCTAACTGGTAGGTAGCTTCCTGCATTTCCTGATTGTTGTATGCACACGCGAACTTATTGATGACAGATTTGTCGGGTCCTCAGATCCCTCAGCTAATGGTGCGTGAGTGACGTCTGCTAATGGTGCGTGAGTGACGTCTGCTAATGGTGCGTGAGTGACGTCAGCACTAGCTGACCAGGGTTGCGGCCAGAACTTCACATAGCCACCAGCTACGGGGGACCGCTGCTGTTTTGTCTCTGTTTCCTTTTATGTTTTTTTTGCTTTTGGTTCTGCTTTTGGTTGCTGCCTTGTGCTGCTTTTTCTTAGTTCCTGCTTTTGTATCAAGGTTTCAATTGGCATTTAATGCACCTATTTTAATGTGGTGGTTGTGAAAAGTGGGGTTAGATCCCTCTCCACATTTGTTTATTTCTTTCGTTTTTGTTCTCATTAGTTACTTTATTCAGTTTCTCTGCCTGTTTGCTTAATTTGTTATCTAATTTCTGTGGTTTTGGTATTGTTTGGGCAGAGGATTATTCTTTCAGTATCTGTCTTTATTTCTTTCATTTGTGGTTGGTAGTTTGTATTTAGTTTCTGATTTGTATAAGTTTTGGATATTTCGGTTCATTGAATTTTGTTGTGACTCCACTAATTTCCTTTTGTTTTCCTCTTTAGTTGCTGAGGTCCGGTGGTGGTGGTGGTGACGACCTGGTGGCGGGGTTCCCCCCCTTCTCGTGTGCTGTGCTTCCCTGGGTTCTGGGTCTCCTCACTGAGTGTGTGCTGTGTGTGACTGTCACGTGTGCCTGGGTGTTTATATTTTTTGGTTGGGGTTTCTCCGCATCAGTCAGTAGTCCACGCACCCCGGTAAGCCTCAGCTTTAATTTAGTTTCCCCCGTTAATTTGTCCCTGTGTGAGTGGTGTTGTTTTAGTGTTTTAAATTGATTGTTAAAATAAAGAATGTTCTTTTGAATGGAACCGTGTCTCCTCGCCTTTTGAGTAAAACGAACTTGTGTGTCTTAAAGGTGAACTTGGTGTGAAACTACTTCCTGGGGCGAAATTCCCCAGGTGGCGTTGTTGGCAACAATATAGTTAGTGTATAATCTGACCAAAAGCTCGTATATTGCATCACTCCCCGTCCCGCTCGCCACATTAAAATGCCCAATTTTACAGCAGATTAAACATGTTTACAGCCTGGTACAAAAAATGGTTTTGATCTTGGTTTAATTTCAACATTTGTGATGACAACTGTACTGAGAGTGAATTTTCATATAACTCACCCATTTACATTTTATCAGGGTTTAAAATTAGGCAAAATTAAGGGTGGAGCTGCTTTCAGTAACAGGCTGATGGCTGATAGTGTCCTCGGCTTCTCAGTCAGATCCACCCCTTGCTTCTCCACAACGACAGCTGCCTCTCATTCAAATATGGTCACTTCTGGCTCCTAAAAAACAAGATGGCGACAGATATAAGGCCAAACTCGAGGCTTCAAAAGTTCACAAAAAATGGGCGACGTCACAGTTGCTACGTCCATTATTTTTACAGTCTATGGTCTACACTTACCAAGCTGACAGCCTGACAGCTAAGTCACAATGATCTGAAAAGGTTACATGACAGGTCAGGTCACATGACTTCCATCCTGGCAGTGGACCCATCCCCAGCAGAGCTCTTCAGCCTCTTTTGTGAGAAAACATGAAGTGTTTTAGAGCACACTTATGTTTAAGTTTTAATGCACTGAAAGCAGACACTGTATTGAATATGAGCTGTGTCTGTGACCTTCTCTCTAATGACTGGTCATTTGTGTGACAAACCACATCATGAATATCTGAAATGAGATGACCTGTGAATCTATGTCTGTTGACACAGACACAATGAGTGTCAGTGATGAGAAAGTTTTAGCAACAGGGAGTGTAAAAGCAGGAGTGTGCAGCCAGGCTCTGTGAAAGACAAATACAACTAAAAGTTTAAAAACATACTCCCAGAGGCTCCGCTGCCATTACCATACCCACTACAGAGCAAACAAACTGAGCATTTTACTGTTCACAGAGCCTTAGGGTGGCACAAAATGGGAGTAATGGGGTCATTAAAATCAGTTGGGTTTATCCTCTTGAAAGCAATAATATACTCAAAAAAGTTCACAGTTAACTTCCGGTTGTATCATGAAATACCTTGTGTGAAAGGCTGACATGTTTTCCGAGGGATGGCACTGTAAGGAAGCCAATGGAGTGTTTAAATGGAAAGTGTTCATCCTCTAGAGAAGGAAAATGTAACAATTAAATTTAACGGCCATCATAACATCACATTTTGATAGTCTATGAGGAAGTTTAGGATTGACCCTGGTGTTTGGAGATAGTTCATCAAAACATTAATTATAGAAAACTGTATTGCACTCTGGCATTTACTCTATGTGATACCTGGTCATATGAAGGGTACATTTTTATCCTGACTGTTGTTTTAGCCACTTTTAAGTTAGGTGAATTGACCCTTTAAAGGTAACAGCAACAAAGCAGTATTTCACTAACCACTCTGGTTCAAAGTGTAAAGTAAAAAAGACAGGAAATTTATCATCGTAAAATACCCCTAATTCAAAGTTGACAGAAGCAAAATAAAACTCAAAAAAGCCATCTTGTATTTCCTTTCCACTGTTTAAAAAATCGCCAACTCTGGTTTTGTTGAAATAAACCCTTGATTCACCCAGTTAGATGTGTAAATATGCTGGCTCTATACATGCTAAAATTACTGTATATTTAAATGGAATCTGGTGGGTTTCGCGATTGCAATTTTGGGGCTGTTTCTGGTCAAACAAACAGGATTTTATTCTCTTACGAACAGGTCAGTCTCTGTAGGGATGTTTTTCATAATTTTGTCACACACTCGGGATAACAATCTGAGCCTGTCAGTGGCAAAACAATAACTTTTGTTGGACTTAAATTGACGGTGTTCAGTTGTGAGCATGTTTTGCAGCTGCCAGCTGCAGCGGTCTTGGTCAATGCTGGACCAGTTTCAAAAACTGTTGTTCCCACTAGTTCCTTAGACACAAAAATCCAGATTAAAAAATATTAAAGTTACCCTTACTTGTGGTTTGGTCAGTACAGAAGCAACTACAGCAGAAGCATGTAAGTGATCTTTCAATCATTAAATAATGAGGTCACACATGTTGTGTCAGGTTAGGTACAGAGATGTGGACTCGAGTCACATGATGTTTGTGATTTATGACCTTCATAAAGATATTGAGTTACTGAGTTCCTTCATAAAAGCATAAATGTAATTTAGGCAGATATAATACTGTTTAATGACTAGTGTGCAGAAACTTAGGTCTGCTCTCTCCTCTGCTACATACAAAAATGATTCATAGCTGACAATTACTATTGTTAGTAATGTTACAGATATATTATTTCAAGTTTAACAGTTATGTGTTAGGGAAGAACAAACAACCTAAACAGGAAATTATTTTGTACTGTGAAATTCTTAAAGTCCAACAGATATTGATAAAATTCAACATCTCTGGATGTCAATTGCCATAAAACAAAAAAAAAAGGGTAGAAGACATTCCACCAGAGACAATTACCTATGTTGAAGGCATACCTGACGGATCTCCAGGAATACTGTCGCCTGATGGGTATGTTACAGTCCAGTGAGCACCTCCTCTTGTACTGCCTTAATATGTGCATTCAGCGCATCTAATGCATCAAAACATTGTTTTCTAGTTGGAGCTGCACCTCGTTTTCAAACTGTATGGTTTGCCTAAAATAAACAATGCAGGCAACATATTGGGGGGGGGCTATCCTAGCTGACATTGGGTGAGAAGTTTCAACACAAATATGTATGCCATACACAAAAGCATGTTTGGAATGTTTTCTGTTTGATTTAAATGTTTAAAAGACATAGAGTGCCTGATGGTTGTAATAGTTAGGATTGGTAATATAAGAAACCTCACAGTTCCAGAACATTCCTGCCATTTTAATTTTCAATAAAACATGTTTAAATCATGAAGGCTATTTTTTGTAATTCCTGTGGTAAAACAGGACATGATATTGTGTGAAAGAAGGTGTTTTTTTACCTAAATGAGTAAAACCTAAAAAATGCACTCTCTGGAACATTAACCAAGAATTACTCACCTGTTTATGTCAGTTTGGCTATTTATATATCTAACTATAGTTATACTATTTATATAACAGATCTGTGATGTGCTTGGGATCATACTGTGAAGGTATAGAATATGAACAGTTTAAGTGTGCTGGTGTGTGTGTGTGTGTGTGTGTGTGTGTGTGTGTGTGTGTGTGTGTGTGTGTGTGTGTGTTGAAATTCTACTCCAAGATGTTTGTGTTATAAGGGTTTATTATAACTAAATCTGGCTCTCACCACAGCTAGTTCCTTCAGTCTACAATGCACATTACTGGGAGAGGAAAAGAGAGATGGAGACAGAAAGAGAACACAGTGTGAGTGCACATACAGAGGCAGAGTATGATGAGGCAAAGACAGAAACTTAGGAGCAACTAATGTAATCTAAAATGAGGGCAAATAGTGAAAGAAAAGTGAAAGACCGAGACAGATGGGAGAGTGTGGTAGATGGAGTGGAAGAGGAGGGGGTTGATAATTGTGTGTCTGACAGAGGGAGAGAGAGAAAAGAAGAGGTAGAGTTGCTAATAGTGTGTGTGATGTTGGTATTGATCAGTCACACAGACAGAGAGGTGGGACATGACACCATGACCTGACACTGAGGCTAATCGAAAACTAATTCCCCATCTCTATCATCATCATCATCATCATCACCATCGTTTTTGACATCATCAATCTATGACACACACATACACAGACACAGACACAGACACAGATACAGACACACACACACACACACACACACACACACACACACACTGTGATCGGCCATTGTCCAGCAGCTATCATCTTTGCTAGGGTTCCATCTTCAGGGTAAATTGTAAGAATATGTCAATATTGGATTTATTTATTGTTAAATTTTACTATCAGAACCAATTTTCAGCACTTTCAGCTTATACAGATCATCATCTGCATATC
Organism: Cephalopholis sonnerati; assembly: GCA_019142605.1. NCBI lineage: Eukaryota > Metazoa > Chordata > Actinopteri > Perciformes > Serranidae > Cephalopholis > Cephalopholis sonnerati. Next base: position 3,774,600 of record JAGQAX010000005.1, on the reverse strand, counting down.
TCATCCTGTAAAATGGTCTACTATATTTTTATATTATTTTTCATTATTTCAAGTAATACATGCACAAGGGGCGACAGGGTGGTATAGTGGTTAGCACTGTCGCCTCACATCAAGAGGTTTCCTGTTTTAATCCCAGGAGGGAGTCCTTCCGTTCAGAGTTTGCATGTTGTTGTGTGGGTTTTCTCCGGGTACTCAGGCTTCCTCCCACAGTCCAAAGACATGCAGGTTGGGATAGGTTAATTGGTGACTCTAAATTGCCTGTAGGTGTGAATGTGAGTGTGAATGGTTGTCTGTCTCTACATTTTAGCAATCTGTCCAGAATGTACCCTGCCTCTCGTCCAGTGTCAGCTGGGATAGCCCCCCTGCGACCCTCAAGAGGATAAGTGGTTACGAAAATGGATGGATGTAATACATGCACAAATGCAAATTAGTTCCCTGTGCTCTTGCAAAGCTAAATTTGCATATATAAAAGCACATTGTACATTTATAACATTACTACTGTCTGCTGTAAAATTACACATTTCATGTAAAAACAGTGAATCTAAAATACTACTACATGTTACTGATTAATTAAATTTCAGGAGAGGTGTGGTGATATTCTTTATTTGTCCTGTTGTCAACAAATCCAATATGCAGACACAAACCATCAATGAATTGATCCTAATAACAAATATTGTATGCATATCCAAAGTCTGATATATTTTAGCCATCTGTGCCATAGACTAGAGGTCCTCAAACACCCCTTCTAAACCTTAAAGTCCAGCAGATAATGATGAAATTCTGGATGTCAATTGCCATAAAACAAAAAAGTGGAGAGGACTTGCTGCGCCAACCTTGAATCATGCTGCTTGTCTTTGCGTTTGGCCTCCCCGGAAAAGTTTTCAGGGGACTCGGGTAACTGCAGAACTTTCTTAGTCCAGTGTGACGTGCACTTTAGGCACAACTTGGCAGCTTTTGTGTCAGACCAGGCTAAAGTGGCCTTCATTGTGTCACATTTTAACTGGCAGAACTGCCGCTTGGGCCACTGCTAAATGGTCCAGAGACGCTAATATCTGCCAGCCACTCCTAGCTTTCCAGGATACAATGAGCAAAATTTTTGATCACACCTCACCTGCCAGTGAAGCCTCTTGGGTCCTCATGCAGATCATGCAACACCACCATCAAGTAGTCGATTATGTCATTGAGTTCCACACTGTAGCCGCAGATAGCGGGTGGAACACACCAGCGTTGATAGACGCATTTGTGAATGGACTCTCTGAACCCAATAAAGATCATCTAGCCCCATTAGAGCTCCCCCAGGATCTAGAAGCCATCATAGCCATGTCAATTCGTGTGAACAACAGACTCTGAGAGAGGGAGAGAGAGCGGCATCAAACTGCAGGGATCCAATCTTCAAAGACTTCTTCATTCCCCACGTTGGCAGGTTCCAGAAAGACAGCACCACCATGTGCATCGGAGGAGCCTATGCAGCTGGGGAGGACCAAGGTCTCTCCATAGGAGAGACGGTGCTGTCTGCAGGACGGGTGCTGCTTCTACTGCGGACAACTGGGTCATCAACTCACCACCTGTCCGGGAAAAGATCGAGCTCACCAGCCATGAGGAGGGCACTGGTGAGCAGGTTTGCCTCTGTCTTTCCTCCTCGAACACTGACCCAATTAAAACTGTCCATAAATAACCTGACTGTAACTCAGGGGGTGTTAATTGACTCTGGGGCAGATGAAAATCTCATGGACTGGAATCTAGCCTGACAAAACAAGGTTAAGACTGTTCCACTGACCCCTCCTGTTAATGCCAGTGCCTTAGATGGTTGTTTTTTGTTTAAAGTGACTCATTGTACTGAACCTATTGAGGTAACAATAAATGACAACCTCACAGAGTTATAGTAGGTTTACATGTACTGCTCCAAATGTTTACTCAGTAGGTTAAAGTTAAATAGTCATTTTGGAGGTTAGCTAATGTTTACACATTGATTCAGCTATTTAACTGACACTGTAGGGTTCTGGCGAGTCTCGGCCTCCATAGGTAAGCTGTTCACTGTACGGTATAAGTGTTGTTGGGGTTGGGATGCAGTCTCTCGTTTGGGAGAGACTAGCACGGCTTCCTGAATGTTAATTTGATATCTATAATACAATGTTTCTGATGTTTCTTTTGTTAGTTTTGTTTTTGCTGTTATCCCCCCCTCCTCCATACCGAAAGTGTGAAAGCTGTCTGAGTTATAGTGTCACAGGCAAACAAGGTGCAGAGTTTAGAGCTGTAACCACCCTTGTTAGTTGGAACGTCAGGGGTCTCAACCACCCAGTCAAGCGCAGCAAAGTTTTTTCCACTCTACATAAATCTGTGTATCTGCAGGAAACGCATCTGCGCCTCACTGACCACTCCAGACTTTAACGGGATGGGTTTTCTCAAATTTTTCACTCTAAATTACAGAGCAAACATAAGGGTACAGCGATCCTAATACGGAGACATGTACAGTGTACTAAATCCAGAGTTATCGCAGATAAAAGTGGCCGTTATATTATGTGTCTATGTCCCCAACTGGGACGACCCTGATTTTTTCAGTAATCTATTCTCTTTACTTCCAGATTTGAATTCCCATCACCTCATTTTAGGCGCAGACTTTAATTGTGTGCTTAACCACACTCTGGATCGCTCTGTTATACCCACTAGACCACTGTCAAACTCGGCTCGTGTTGTGAACCCTTTCGTTGAGGACTATGGGATGGTGGACCAGCCCCTAGTTAGAGATTTAAGAATCCTACGGCGACGCAATTCTCTTTTATCTTTGCTGCCCAACAGTTGTACTCGAGAATAGATTACTTCCTCTTAGACAAAAAGTTACTTTCATGCCTCAAATCTAGTGATTATGAGACTATTGTTGTTCCAGATCACAGCCCAGTGGTACTGCAGCTCTGTTTCCCTGACCATGTACCCCCACAACGAATTTGGGGTCTCAACCCACGCTTATTGTCAGACAAAGATTTTATTAACTATATCTCTACACATACAGATATCTTTCTGGAAACTAACCGCCAATCAGGGACAAGTATGGGCACAATGTGGGAGGCTATGAAAGCGTATCTTTGCGGCCAAGTTATATCTTATACAATTAGTACGAATAGGAAAAGGACAAAACATATGACAGAACTTGTAAGCTTGATCAGCGACATCGATAAAAAACACTCAACCAAGCCATCTGCTGAGTTAAGGAACGCATCAAGTTGCAGTTGGAGTATGACTCTTTGACATCTGTTTATATAGAGGACCTGTATTTGAGATCTAGACAGACCCACTATGAGCATGGAGAATGTGCAAGTAAACTACTTTCTCACCAGTTAAGACAGTCTGCAGCAGATACCTTAATAGCAGGAATCACAACAACAACTGGAGAAACTATTTCAGATCAGGGGGGCATTATTGAACAGTTTAAGAATTTGTATGAGAATCTTTACTCTTCAGAGGCTACTGATGGCCCTGCTATCACAGACTTCTTTGAGGACCTTAAACTCACAACACTGTGCCCGGACGGTGCTGCATCTCTGGAGGGGGATATCTCGAATTCTGAAATTTATTGTGCAATTAAAGCTATGAGAGCCCCAGGGCCCGACGGCTTCCCCATTGAATTTTATAAGAAATTTGCCAGCAAAATAACATCTTATCTGGGGTGTCTCCCCCCTACCTTGTCACAAGCTGTTATATCTGTCCTCCTTAAAAAGGGTAAAGACCCAACAAAATGCGACTCATATTGGCCAGTTAGTCTAGTCTGCTGTGATAATAAAATACTTTCCAAAGCTCTAGCGCTATGCCTGGAGACTGTCTTGAATAAAATTTTCCACCCTGACCAGGCAGGGTTCATGAAAGGCAGGCAATCATTTGGTAACCTTAGACGCCTATATAATGTAGTTTATTCAAACCCTGGCCCTACTGCAGAGGTCCTCATATCACTAGATGTGCACAAAGCATTTGACTGCATTGAATTTGATTATCTATTTACAGCTCTTGGCCAATTTGGATTCAGCCCTGGCTTCATATCCTGAATAAAAGTCTTATATTCAACACCACAAGCAGCAGTTCGTACAAATAACCTTGTGTCAAAATGTTTCCTCCTCCAGAGGGGCATGCAGCAGGGTTGCCCCCTGTTGCCCCTGTTGTTCAACCTTGCAATCGAACCTCTAGCGGTTGCTCTTAGAGGCCAGGTTAACTTTATGGGTATTAAGAGGGGGGGTCATATACATCAATTAGCTCTATATGCAGATGACCTCTTATTGTATTGCACAGACCCACTTAGGTCAATTCCGGCTGCACTTGATACAATTGCATCCTTTGGCTCTGCATTGGGATACAAAATCAGTGTAACCAAAAGCTTACTTTTCCCTATTAATACAATGGCACTGGAACTCTCCTATACTCAGTTTCCCTTCAGAGTAGTTACTGACTCATTTACTTACCTGGGGGTATGTGTAACACGGGAATTTAAAGACCTGTTCAAAAAGAATCTGCAGCCAACCCTTGAGAAGGTGAAAGAGGACCTCAAACGCTGGGCGTCCCTTCCCATCTCACTTGCAGGCTCCCCAAATCCCTCTTTAAGGAGTTGGACAAACATGTTTCCACATGTATTTGGAATAAGAAAATTCCTCACCTTCATAAATCATTTTTAGAGAGATGTAAGTCGGGGGGGGGGGCTCTCACTTCCCAATTTTTTGCATTACTACTGGGATTTTGGATGTCCCATTTTAGGGATGGGAATGGACCTGTTATGTGCTGCTCTGCCACTCAGTAGAAAATATCACTCAAATAATCCAGTGGTTAGTAGCTCTCTTAAGATATGGTCACAGTTCAGGACACACTTTGGATTTAAACACATGCTTCTGTCCACCCCCATAGTCTGCATCCCTACTTTCATGCCCGCCCTGTTGGACTCTGCATTTCATCTGTGGTACTAAAAAGACCTGAAATGTGTAGCTCACCTCTTCCAAAATGGTGCATTTGTTTCCTTTGAACGTCTAGTTAAAGAATATAACATCCCAAAGAACCATTATTGAGACTACGCTCGGAAGCATTTCTTCTCCTTTCCAGCGCCCCCACCAGGGGGGTAGATGGAAAACTGCTTTAGCCTTAACCTGTACCAAGAGGGCAATGTTTCTAAGCTGTATAGTATGGTTCAAGATGTTTCTAGCCCCTCCCTCGATCATCTCAAATGCACCTGTTTTTCTCCTCGTTAAAGGGTTTTTTTGGGGGAGTTTTTCCTTATCCGCTGTGAGGGTCCTAAGGACAGAGGGATGTTGTATGTTGTAAAGCCCTCTGAGGCAAATTGTGATTTGTGATATTGGGCTTTATAAATAAAAATTGATTGATTGATTGATTGATTGATTGATTGATTGACCTGGGAGGAGGAATTTGGGATGACGGTATCATGCGGAACCTGGCGGTCTGCAATTGAGAGAATACATAAATCTTCATTTTGTGTGAGACACAGTGTAATGCAATTTAAGGTGCTTCATTGCCTACACCTATGCAGAAGCAGGCTTGCCAGGTTGTACCCTGAGGTCGATCCTACCTGCCAGAGGTGCCATACTGCCCCTGCTACTCTATATCATATGTTTTTCTCCTGCCAGTCAATTGCCCCATTTTGGTCCTCTGTATTTGAAACTTTTTCACAGATGTATTGCTGTAAGATACCACCAAATCCTATTACCAATGTGTTTGGTGTAGCTCCAGAGGGGGTGTCCCTTACAAGCAACCAATCTAACTCCCTGGCATTTGCCTCTCTTCTGGCCCGCCGGCTTATTCTTCTTAAGTGGAAGGTCAGGACTCCACCTTCACATGCCCGGTGGGTCAGAGATGTAACATCACATTTAAAGCTAGAGGAGCTAAGATACTGTAGTCAGGGCTCTGTTGTAAATGTGACGGGTGTGTGTGGAACCCAAATGCAGCACTCTTGTAATCAGGAACAGTTGGAAAATATCACAACAGCTAACAGGCAGCGAAGCAGAGAGAGCTAACACCGCGTACAGTTCAATCTTTAGGCTGAGCACCCTTACAGAGTCTCTGAAGCACAGATGAGGAAAGGCGATGAAGCCGAATCTAGCCACAGAACCGAGGGGAAGCACCAGAGACCCTGGATCCGAACAGTTCAGTTTTCTCTCAACGTACGGTGAAAAGAGGAAGCTTACTTCAGCCGCTGATGATGGAGAGAGGGATCTGAAGCCTGAAGATCCAGCCAGTCGTGCAGAGGTGCCATTGAGGAGAGAGCTGGGGAACAGTCGGTGACGGGCGAGGGGGTCAAAGCCAGGAGAGCAGTCCACATAGACAGAGGTACCAATGGCAAGTAGGCAGAGGGAGAGCCGGGGCCAGGTAGAAGAGTCGAAGCCGGGAGAGCAGACAGACGACAGAGACGCTGAGGCAGAGCACGTGGTCAGGGACGGAAGGCAGGTGAGTTTACCAGCAGGCAGGCGAGGAGAGCAGGTCGGGGACAGGCAGAGTCGGTACCGGGTGATCAGACAGGTAAGGAACGCTGGAAAGTCTCGCATGATGCTGAAGAACAATCTGGCAATGAGTGAATGTGATGGAGAGGCTTATATACCAGGCTGATTAGAATGAGCTGCAGCTGCATTGACAGGTGAGTAGAGTTGAGCTGATGAGATGGGAAAAGGTGGAGTGGAAAATTACTGAGGACAGGAGGGAGGCAGGGAGAATGGAGCTGTGACAGTAAAATACTACAAGGTGTGGCAACCCTTCCTTGATTACTTAAATAGCCTATCAGGTACCAGTGTGGCTGATTAGAGCCTAAATACCCCATCAGGCAGGCATCAGGCAGGACCACGGCAGCAGCACAACCACGACACACCATCCAGGCACAGCTGCGACACGAGTTAACCTGCGAGACAGTGGAGCACAAAGGCTCCGGAGAGCAAGCTGAGTGAGTGACATGCAGTAGAGCCGAGTTAGGGGGATGCAGTAATAGAACATGGATGTTAGCAAAGGAGAGAGACAGAGGAGGAGAGAAGGGGCTCGGTGTATTATAGGAGGTCCCCCAGTAGACTAGGCCTATGTGAGTCTAACTAGGGGCTGGTCCAAGACAAGCCTGAGCCCGCCCTAACTATAAGCTTTATCAAAAAGGAAAGTCTTAAGTCTAGTCTTAAAAGTGGAGACGGTGTCTACCTCCCGGACAGAAACAGGAAGGTGATTCCACAAAAGAGGAGCCTGATGGCTGAAGGCTGAAGGCTCTGGCTCTGGCGAGCAGGCAGGCGTTCTGGATTAGCTGGAGAGTTTTTAGGCACTTATTAGAGCTACCTGATAATAGAGAATTACAGTAATCCAGCCTCAAGGAAACAAACGCATGGACCAATTTTTCTGCATCTTTTAGTGACAGGATAGGCCTAATTTTCGCAATATTACGCAGATGAAAAAACGTAGTTTGAGAGGTTTGTTTTAAATGGGAATTAAAAGGGAAATCTTGATCAAATATTACGCCGAGGTTTCTTACAGTGGTGCTAGAGGCCAGAGCAATGCCATCCAGAGAAACTATATCATCAGATAAAGTGTTTCTGAGGTGTTTGGGGCCAAGAACAATAACTTCAGTTTTGTCTGAATTTAACATTAGGAAATTGGAGCTCATCCAGGTTTTTATATCTTTAAGGCATTTCTGAAGTTTAGTTAATTGATCTGTTTCTTCTGGCTTTATCGATAGACACAACTGTGTATCATCCGCATAGCAATGGACATTTATAGAGTGATTTCTAATGATGTTACCTAAGGGAAGCATATATAGAGTGATTAGAATTGGTCCGAGCACTGAACCTTGAGGTACTCCAAAACAAACTTTAGTACGTGAAGATGATTCATTATGAACGTGAACAAACTGAAAACAATCATATACGTAAGATTTAAACCAGCTTAGTGCAGAACCTTTAGGGCCAATTGAACGTTCCAGTCTCTGTAGCAGAATTTGATGGTCAATTGTGTCAAATGCGGCACTAAGATCTAGTAAAACAAGTACAGAGACGAGTCCTTGGTCTGAAGCAATCAGAAGATCATTTGTAATTTTAACTAGTGCTGTCTCAGTGCTATGATGCACTCTAAACCCTGACTAAAATTCCTCAAATAAATTATTATCATGGAGAAAGTCACACAGCTGGTCTGCAACTACTTTCTCAAGGATCTCTCAAGGAAAGAAAGGGAAGATTTGATATTAGTCTATAGTTGGCTAACACCTCTGGATCCAGGGTGGGCTTTTTTAACAGAGGTTTAATTACAGCTACCTTAAAAGACTGTGGTACATAGCTTGTTAATAAAGATCTATTGATCATGTCTAGTATGTAAGTGTTAACTAAAGGTAAGACTTCCTTAAGTAGCCTAATTGGGATCGGGTCCAAGAGACACGTTGATGACTTGGATGAAGAAATCATTGAGGTCAGTTTTTGAATAGAAATCAGGGAGAAGCAATCTAAATATGTATCAGGTCTTATAGCTGTGCTTGAAGGCAGAATAGTACTATTAGAGGGCAGGAGGTCATGAATTTTGCCTCTAATAGTTAGAATTTTGTCATTAAAAAAGCTCATAAAGTCATTCCTGCTAAGGGCTAAAGGAATACAAGGCTCAATAGAGCTGTGACTCTCTGTCAGCCTGGCTACAGTGCTGAAAAGAAACCTGGGGTTGTTCTTGTTTTCTTCTATTAATGATGAGTAATAGTTTGCTCTGGCATTTTGAGACTGTCTAACCAGACTAAACTAAAATCTTCCAGTTTGGTTAATCGGCAATTCCTTTCAAATTTTCACGATAGATGTACTACATGAGAGATCTGTATGGACTTTATGTAAAACTCAATAAAAAAACAGTTGAAATATCAGAAGGATGGCTCTCTCAGGCCATGCATTGACTATAGCCCCCTAAATGACATCACAGTAAAGAACCAGTACCCACTCCCATTAATCTCTTCTACCTTTGAACTGCTCCAAACAGCCACAGTCTTCACCAAGATAGACCTCAGAAATGCTTATCACTTCATCAGGATCAGAGAAGGAGATGAATGGAAGACAGGTTTTAACACTCCTAGTGGACATTATGAGTACCTTGTCATGCCTTTTGGACTTTGCAATGCTCCAGCAGTTTTTCAGACATTTGTGAACGATATTTTGAGAGAGTTTCTGAATGTGTTTGTGTATCTCGACGATATTCTCATTTTCTCACCAGATACTGAAACTCATGAAGTTCATGTCCGCCAAGTCCTTCAGAAGCTATTGGATAACCAACTTTATGTCAAAGCTGAAAAGTGTGACTTTCATGCAGCTACTGTCTCTTTCCTGGGCTACGTTGTCTCTGCTAACCAGATACAAATGGACCCGGCTAAGGCCAATTGGCCAACTCTGAACAGCAGGTGAATGGTACAGCAGTTCCTGGGGTTTGCCAACTTTTACAGAAAGTTTATTCGTAACTTTAGTTCTGTTGCCGCACCCCTGCATGCACTCACCTCTTTCAAGGTAGCTTTTCAGTGGACCCCCCATGCCGAGAAAACGTTTCCAGTGCCTCAAGGAAAGGTTCCCCACGGCACCGGTACTTACTGTTCCTGACCCCCAGTGGCAGTTTGTGGTTGAGGTTGATGTGTCCAACAAGGATATTGGGGTGGTGTTGTCCCAGAGGTCCGCCAAGGACAACAGGATTCACCCCTGCACCTATCTGTCGCGTAAGTTCACTCCTATAGAAAAAAATTATGTGGGGAACAAAGAACTATTGGCTGTCAAGGCAGCACTTGAGAAGTGGAGGCACTGGTTGGAGGGGGCAAAGCAACCTTTTCTTGTATGGACCGACCATAAGAATCTGGAATACATAAGGAAAGCTAAGAGACTCAATTCACGCCAGGCCAGATGGACCCCGTTCTTTAACAGGTTACAATTCACGCTATCTTTTCAACCAGGCTCACAAAATGCAAAACCAGATACTCTGTCCCGCCTCTATGACCCTGAACCCATTGCCAAAGAACCAGAAACAATCCTTCCACTGAACTGTGTGGTTGTAGCGGTTTTATGGCAAATAGAATAAGATGCTGTGAGTCCGGCACCTAGTGAATGTCCACATAACTGTTTGTTTGTCCCTGTGTCATTACGCTCCAAGGTAATCCACTGGGCTTATACGTCCATGCTCACATGCCATCCTTAGGGAAAGCGAACCATGAACGTGATCAACGTTCTGGTGGCCGGCCATGGAGAATGTAGTCTCTGAGTACGTGGCGGCTTGTCCAGTATGTGCCCGAAATAAGATCTCGCCTCGGGCTCAAATGGGCCTGCTTCACCCGCTGCCTGTTCCTCAATGGCCATGGTCTCACATCTCCATGGACTTTGTGACCGGACTGCCACCTTCAAGAGGTAACACAACCATCCTGACAGTGGTTGACCACTTCTCTAAAATGGCCCACTTCATTTCCCTTTCCAAGTTACCCTCTGCCAAGGAGACAGCAGAGGTCATGATGACTCTTGTTTTCAGGAGCCATGGTTTCCCCAGTGACATTGTTTCAGACAGAGGGCCACAGTTTGTCTCATATTTTTGGAAGGAGTTTTGCCAGCTCCTCACTGCCACTGTCAGCATGTCCTCTGGCTACCACCCACAGTCCAATGATCAGACCGAACTGTTATACTGTTGTGTCTTGTCAAGTGTGTTAATTTTACTTATGTTCATGTTTAGTGTTTCATGTTTCATGCCATGTCTTAGTTTACTTTCATGTTAAGTCCTTTGATGTCATGTGCATTTTATGTTAAGTTAAAGTCACTCTGTCTGGTCTTGTCATGCACTTCCTGTTTTATTTTGTACTTACATTTTCCCTCTCGTTTCAGACCCTGACTTCCTCCCTTTGTGTGAATTTCCCACCACTGTGATTGTCGACCCCACCCCTGATTGGTTTCACCTGTTCTCCCCTACCTCATATATGAATAGTCCCTGTCTCCCTTTGTCTTGTTGCCAGTTCGTCTTGTTCTGTCTATGATTGTGTCACATTCCAGCCAGGTTTCCATGTCTTTTTTTTTTTAAGCTTGTGATCATTTTTTGACCCTCCTTGCAAGCGCCTTTCATTATTTGTATTTTTGACCCTCCCTGTGAGCGCTTTTTGTTATTAGTATTTTGACCCTCCTTGTGAGCACATTTGTCATTTGAATCTTGATCCTCCTTGCGAGTGTTTTGTTTTGAACTCTGTGCCAAGTAAAAGACTATTGGTAAACTACTTCGGGTTTTGAGTCGTGCATTTGAGTCCACCAGTTCTGTGTCTGAGGTCGTAACAAATATGTACATTCAGTGTATCTAATGCATCAAAACACTGTTTTCTAGTTGGAGGTGCGTCTTGTTTTCAAACTGTATGGTTTGCCTAAAATTAACAATGCAAGCAATATATTACACTATGACCGGCACTAAAATCAACCCACGTATTTGTCCCTCCATTGTGACATTAGAAAGTGTGCCATTTGTCTTGCAAGTGTACTCTCAACATTTTGTTGACTTCCATATGGAAATGTTGACCAACCAAGAGAAGCTTTCTTATGCAAGGCATTTGATCTGGTCTGCTTGCAAAATTTGGTCTGCTTGTAAATGCTGCCATGAGAACACAAACCAACTCTCGGCAATTTTGCAACTTTTTAACAAAATTATAGTCCCTGATTTGGACCAACGCAGGTGGAAAAGCACCCTATGGGCGCATTCACACTGGTGCTATTTGGTCCGCTTTAAAAGAACCCTGGGCCGCTTCCACGGATAGTTCAGTTCGTTTGGAGTGGTGTGAATGCTCATTCGAACTCTGGTGCGGACCAACAAGCAAAAAATAAAAAAACTGGGAGTCTCGATTCACTTGCAATTGAACCCTGGTGCAGTTCACTGAGAGTGGGAAATGCATCCGGACTATCCAGCGAACCAAAGAGAGAAGGTGACGTAGAGTGCAGTGCATTCGTATGATTTACAGACATATATGTGATCTGAAAACTTTTAAATCCTTGCACTACCTCGCTCGGTGCTTTGATCCACTTTAAAAAGTGCAGTGTGAAAGTGAACCGAACCAAATGAAGGTGTGAAATTTTTCAGCATTCCCCGCCCAATCGAACCGAGTCCCCCGAACTATCACGGTATGAGTGTGCCCTAAGACATCAACAATGCAATTTATTTTGTGGTGTTTGCCATTTGAAAGTTGATGTCTTTTATTTGCTTAGAATTTTCATCAAAACTAGGGAAACCAGGTTTTTAAAAAATAAAATAACCGCCCTAAGAACTGTGAAGTTAGCTTTTTAAAGGAAAAGTTCAACAACTCATCCAGTCCTTGCATGTCATCGTCCTGAACAAAACTGAAGAAAAGGCCAACAGTGAGAAGACAAGCTGATGATTAAAGTCTTGGCTTTCCACATCACTGAAGACGGGGATTTATTTAGCTCTTCTTCATCTCTGTAGCTGAAACAGAGAACTGAGAGTCCCATTCACTCACTCACTCATTCACTCACTCATGATGTTGTCACAGTGGCTGTAGAGTTCAAAGAATGTCCACTGTGATGGTGATGATAATCTTTTTGGGTTTGGCAGTAGGCCTCCATCTATCTGCTTTTCTCACTGTCTCTGCCGTCAGTCGCATTGATTGTGTGTTGAAGGTTTTTACCCTGTGATTTTTGCTCATTATTTTGACCGCACATTGTTCTTCAGACAGCGATCTGATTACAGCGTACGTCTGCACTCCGCCTCGCAACAAAGTGCTTCAAAACACCTTTTCATCTCCAAGAAAAGCTCCACTCCGCCCCCGGCAAATAAACACATTTATTGACAGTGTAATCACTCAGTGCTCTAAGTCTGCTGTGTGCACAAAGATTCATACACACACACACACACACACACACACACACACACACACACACACACACACACACACACACACACACACACACAATTCCCCTGAGCTTGAAGAGGGGTCAGAGGTCATCTGGGAGTCATAAGGTCTATGATTGGATGTTTACAGAGTAGTGGGCGTCCCCTGTTGTCACCCCACTAAACATCGACCCAAGGAGACACCTTCACTAATGGAGAGCTGGAGACAGACAGCAGAAAGATGGAGGCAGATGGACAGATAGCAGACAGGGTTTAGTTCCTGGCTTGTTTGAAGCTAGGGCCTAAAAGTGTCATCATAATGCCGGGTTTAGACTACACGATATCAGCCTGCATAAAGCCTGACGCAGCATCATACAATGTCAACTCGGATCATGAAAAACAATAAGTGTCATATGTAATAATCCATCGTTTTTTCCCATGTAGTGTGTCATAGTAGACAAAAACCAATGCCATATCTGGGACACCTCACAACGTCCAGACGGAAAGTCTAGCATGTTTGATTTTCTTTTTGTCTTCCTCGACTTCTACTATCACAGCTGTCAATTTGACCACTAGAATCACAGAGCAATCTGCTGCCATGGACAACTGTATGTACCCCAGCCTTTTTGATGTTTCCTCTAGGGACATTACCACACAGAGTATAAAAGGAAAAATGATGGCATCAACAGCAGAGGCACTTATGCAACCCAGTGAGTGCTGCCATTAGCATCAAGCTGGCAAAGAATGTTAATTCTTTATAATGCAGAACGTAATTAATGAATATAATTAACAAATGGTGTTTTGGCAATTACTTACTGCAACTGCAGAGGGTACCAACTTTATTTGAAACAGACTACAGTAGACACAGGCCTTTATTTCTCATTCTCTCTGTATATTTCGATTTTTACTTTTAATCAGTTCCCATTTGCCCTGTTAAAGGTAATGCATAGCACAGTCATTTCAAACTCAACACTTCCTGTGTCCGTTTAAAATTAAAAGCGCTTTATAATTTTGGTTGGGAGAATCCCTTCATTTTCTGAAAAGGCTTTTATTCTGAAACATTTGCAGGAACTTGTTGCAGAGGATTTGGTGACTTGCATAGTTTGCATGTGGTACTTCAAATGTAGCTCCTGCCATCTGGTGACACTTTTTTTTCGACACTACAATAACAGTTTGGCAGGAACATGAACAGCCATAATGACTGAAATAATAGTAATAATAATAAAAATAGGACAAGAATAATCTGATGACATCACACACATCTTGAAAGACAACCAGGGATGATTGGCTGTGGACCAACGTGTAGTCTGTCATGTCTGTCTGCCAAGTCATGGTACAATTTAATGACTCCATAACTGCCTAATCTGACATAGTGACTGTCAGAATAGACAAAATATATGTTTAGACTGAATAGACTGAACAAACTTTTTTTTTTCCCCAGCCCTGGCAAAGAGGCCAAGATGGGACAGAACAACACAAAAGAGTTTTGGAATGAGATGAAGAAGATGACAGGTTGTGGGAAAGTCACACCTGGAGTCAAAGGTGGCCCAGACACACTGACACAACCACAGATACCCCCCCACCTACCACCCACGGCCTCACCCTCACTTCCAGCCAGGTACAGAGAGAGTTCTCCATACTGAGGCAGAATAAAGCCAGTGGGCCGGACAACACCAGCCCCAGGATCCTCAGGGTGTGTGCTTGGCAGCTTGCTGGAGTCTTTCAGCACCTCTTTAGCCTCTCCCTGAGTTTGACGAAGGTGCCTGACCTATGGAAGGCCTCCTGCATCATCCCAGTACCTAAGAAAGGACTTCCCAGCACTCTCAATGTCTACAGGCCAGTGGCGCTAACGTCACGTCATTGTCATCTGAGAGACCTGTTCTCCAGCACCTGAGGCCACTGCTCTCTGCTTTTCTGGACCCCCTGCAGTTTGCTTACCAGCAGCACATTGGTATGGAGGATGCCATCATCTTCCTCACTCAGAAGACTCTGTCTCACCTGAAGAGTGCTGGAAGCACTGTGAGAGTCATATTCTTTGACTTCTCCAGTGCCTTCAACTGCATTCAACCCAGCCTCCTGAGAGACAAGCTGCTGGATATGCAACTTCACCCAGACATCACTGCCTGGATTTTGGATTACCTCACGGGCCGGCCACAGTACATCAGGGTGGATGGCAGCTTATCTGAGGTAGTGTCAAGTAACACCAGGGTGCCCCAAGGAACTGTTCTGGCACCATTCTTTTTCACCCTCTACACCTCTGATTTCTGGTTTAATTACGGTTCCTGCCACCTCCAACAGTTTTCCGATGACACTTCTATAGTCGGATGCATCAACAATGATGACAAGGAGGAGTACAGAGGACTGATTGAGAGCTTTGTTGCATGGAGCAACTGGAACCACCTAAAACTCAACATCAGCAAGACTAGGGAGGTGGTAGTGGACTACCGGAGGAACTGGAGGCAACCTGCCCCAGTCATCGTCCAGGGTGAGGAGGTGGAGTTGGTGGACTCGGACAAGTACCTTGGGGTCTACATCAACAGTAAACTGGACTGGACTCATAACACAGATGCCCTCTATAGGAAAGGACAGAGCAGGACAGTCTTTCTGAAGAGACTCAGATAGTTTGGTGTCTGCAGTGGGCTCCTTAAAACCTTCTACCAGTCTATGGTGGCCAGTGCAATCTTCTTTGCTATAGTGTGCTGGTGGGGTGGCGTTAAGACTGGTGAGGCCAACAGGCTCAACAAGCTTGTGAGGAAAGCCCGCTCTGTGTTGGGACTGGACCTGGACAGTCTGGAGACAGTTTCTGAGAGGAGGGTGAAGGACAAAATCTGTGCAATCCTGGACAATTCTTCTCACCCCCTGCACGATGAACTGTGGCTGATGGGCAGCTCATTCAGCCAGAGAATCATCTCACCCAGGTGCAAGACTGAGCGATTCAGACACTCCTTTGTGCCCACCGCAATCAGACTGTACAACAGCAGTTTGGCTTAACTACATCCAGCTCTGACCTGACTTATTCTACATCTGGTCAATATGACACTTTATCTGCAACTTGTCACTTTATTTTTATTCAACATTTGTCTGCCATTTTTAGTCACTTTATTCATCTTATGTAGCAATTGTATTTTATTTTACCTTTTTATTATTTATTTTCTTTTTCTTTTTTCTCTTTGTTTCTATTCTATACAATGTCTTTTTTGTCTTGTGCTGCTGAGACATCTGAATTTCCCCTCTGGGGGATCAATAAAGTATATCTTATCTTATAATACACCCTTACAAATTGGTGGAACTGATCAATCAGTCAATCAATTTTATTTATAAAGCCCAATATCACAAATCACAATTTGCCTCAGAGGGCTTTACAGCATACAACATCCCTCTGTCCTTTGGACCCTCACAGCGGATAAGGAAAAACTCCCCAAAAAAACCCCTTTAACGGGGAAAAAAAAATGGTAGAAACCTCAGGAAGAGCAACTGAGGAGGAATCCCTCTTCCAGGACGGACAGACGAGCAATAGATGTTGTACAGAACAGATCAACATAATAAATCAACAGTAATCCATATGACACAATGAGACATAAAGAGAGACAGATATTATATTAATAATATGATTATATATGTATGTGACAATAATCATATGTGTATAATAACAGTACAAGTATGACTGATAGTAACAGTGGCAGTGGGAGGCATCAGGCAGGACCACAGCAGCAGCACAACCACGACACACCAATCAGGCACAGCTGCGACACGAGTTAGCCTGCGAGACAGTGGAGCACAAAGGCTCCGGAGAACAAGCTGAGTTAGTGACATGCAGTAGAGCCGAGTTAGGGAGATGCGGTAACAAGGCATTAAGGTTAGCAAAGGAGAGAGAGAGAGAGAGAGAGAAGGAGAGAAGGGGTTTGGTGTATCACAGGAGGTCCCCCGGCAGACGAGGCCTATGTCAGCCTAACTAGGGGCTGGTCCAAGACAAGCCTGGGCCAGCCCTAACTATAAGCTTTATCAAAAAGGAAAGTCTTAAGTCTAGTCTTAAAAGTGAAGACGGTGTCTGCCTCACAGACCGAAACAGGAAGGTGATTCCACAAAAGAGGAGCCTGATAGCTGAAGGCTCTGGCTCCTGTTCTACTTCTGGAGACTTTAGGGACCACGAGTAACCCAGCATTCTCAGAGCGCAGTGTTCTGGTGGGATAATAGGGCACTATGAGCTCTCTAAGATATGATGGAGCCTGATCATTTAGAGCTTTGTAAGTTAGGAGAAGGATTTTTAATTCAATTCTGGATTTTACAGGGAGCCAGAGCAGAAAAGCTAAAACAGGAGAAATGTGATCTTGTTTCTTAGTTCCTGTCAGTACACGTGCCGCTGTGTTCTGGATTGGCTAGAGAGTTTTTAGGCACTTATTAGAGCTACCTGATAATAGAGAATTACAGTAATCCAGCCTAGAGGTAACAAACGCGTGGACCAATTTTTCTGCATCTTTTTGTGACAGGATAGGCCTAATTTTCGCAATATTATGCAGATGAAAAAACGCAGTCTGAGAGGTTTGTTTTAAATAATAATAATAATAAATAATAAATTCTATTTATATAGCACTTTTCTTAACAATGTTACAAAGTGCTTTACAAAAGACAATAAAACCAACAAGACAGATAAAATAAGCAAAGAGGAACACCGAGGTAAAAGTAGAAGTACAGAGTAACAATAGAAGATGCACAATAATAGTAATAATAGGACAATAGATTACACAGGAGTAAAACAATGATAAAAAATAAAATAAAGAATAACATCAATTAATAGGTGTAAAAACAGTAAATAAAACATCAAACATTTCCAAAAGTTTTCACAAAGAAAAATGTTTTAAGAAGAGTTTTAAAAGAAGCTAGAGACCTCGTGTGTCTGATTTCAGTGGGCAAGGAGTTCCAGAGAGTGGGGGCTCTGACAGCAAAAGCCCGATCACCCTTTGTCACAAGCTGTGACCTGGGAGTGACCAACACGGCTCCGTCTGAGGATCTTAAGGGTCGAGGGGGCACATGCCAGTTCAATAATGCAGATACGTAACTGGGAGCAAGGCCATGTAATGCCTTAAAGGTAAGTAATAAAATTTTAAAATCGATACGAACCCTAACTGGGAGCCAGTGTAGGCCAGCAGCATTTTGGACCAGCTGGAGACGGTGAAGGGCACCCTGGCTGATACCTGAATAAAGCGTGTTGCAGTAGTCGAGTCGAGAATATATAAAAGCATGTATATTTTTTTGAAGATCAGCAAAAGATAAAAATGACCTAATTTTTGAGATTATTTTCAACTGATGGAAACACAACTTGACAACATTTTTGACTTGGTTCTCAAAACAGAGGTTGGAGAATATTACCCCCAGAATCCTGATTTATTTTGGAAATATGAAGCTGAAATTTTGTACTGGTTGTTTGAAAACAACGTTTTTGCTCTGGCAAAATTTGTGGAGAAGGCCTGGTATCTGCGGCAAAGTATTTTGTATCCCATATGACAAGCTATTCTTTTTTGTATGTATCCATATTGTCATAGGTCTTATTATGTTATGCTTTGTTCTGTATTTTGCCACGTGGCTATTGTACATTATTTGATAAAGTGTCTAATAAGCCCATGAGGGCTGGGCACCAACCATGGTGTTTGACACTTAAATAAACAATCAATCAATCAATCAATCCTAGCAGCCTGAGTAATGTTCTTTGATAGATCTGCAAGGTTTGCTCCAATAGAGCTGACAGAATTTGGGACACCAAATAGAATGACCTCAGATTTTCCGTCATTGAATTTGAGAATTTTAAGTTGAGAGAGGCATGATTTAAGTTTGACTAGGCTGCTAGGATCGGAGGGTTTTAATGGTAAGTATAACTGTGTGTCATCAGCATAAAAATGATAGCGCACATCATGATTCTGAATAAGCTGGCCAAGGGGCTACATGTATATGGAGAACAGAAGGGGGCCAAGAACTGAGCGTTGAGGGACCCCGCAATTCAGCTGCGCTATCATGGAGGTGGAGTTACCCAGACTGACAGAAAAAGTTCTATTGAGCAGGTATGATTACAATAGAGTAAGAGCCAGGCCCTTGATGCCCACACAGTTCTCTAGGCGATTTAGGAGGATACAGTGGTCGACAGTGTCAAATGCAGCACTTAGGTCT
The DNA here is from genome assembly GCA_019142605.1 of Cephalopholis sonnerati. Taxonomy (NCBI): domain Eukaryota; kingdom Metazoa; phylum Chordata; class Actinopteri; order Perciformes; family Serranidae; genus Cephalopholis; species Cephalopholis sonnerati. The sequence goes on along the minus strand of JAGQAX010000005.1, from coordinate 3,755,622 downwards.
AAAAGGACTAAAATCGAGCAGTCACCTCTGTCTCTAGCTAGAAGTAGGTCATTAGTTACCTTAACAAGAGCTGTCTTGGTACTATGAAATGCTCTAAAACCAGACTGGAAGCAGTTAAAAACACTATTGCGATTCATAAAAGAAAGCAATTGAGAAAAAGTTACTTTCTCCAGAACATTAGATAAAAAAGACAGTTTGGAGATGGGCCTGTAGTTGCTTAAAGACAGAGGGTCCAAATTAGGTTTTTTAAGTAGTGGGTGGACAATAGCGTGCTTAAAACTATCTGGAAAAGAACCGGAGGTCAGGGAATTATTACCAATGTGCAAAATAACAGTGGGAAATACCTCCTTGAGCAGCTTGGTGGGGATGGTGTCTAAGGTGTAGGAGGAAGAGTTCATGTGGGAAACTGTACTTTCTAACTCTGCCATTGTAATGGGTTGAAATTGGGTAAAAATAGCAGGATTATGATGATGAATGGAGGGAATGTGGGAAGCAGGCTGGATTTGGGACCTGATGTTCTCCACCTTGCTAGTAAAATGAGCAAGAAAACTGTTAGAGAGCTCAACATCCAGTTCAGGAGAAGGGGTGGAGGTGTCACAAATAGCAGAGTTAATAACTGCAAAGAGAACTTTAGAATTATGATTGTTTCTGGAGATTAAGTTTGAAAAGTAAGCTGATCCTTTACTGCATTCTGGTAAGTTGACATTAGGTTTTTGAGGGTGATAAGTGTTGATTTTAACTTTTTGGCCTTCCGTTGTCGTTCAGATTTTCTGCAAAGTCTTCTTAGTGCCCAAATGAGGTCATTGAGCCAGGGGACATTATTTGGTTTTTGTGTCCTTGTTTTAAACGGTGCAATATTGTCTAAGATTGAGAGGCACTGATCATTAAAATAATTTAAAAGAGCATTAGGATTAAAAAAAAAGATAAAAAACAAGTTAAAGGATGAAGAATTAAAAGCGTCACAGAATTTAGTATCGGTACCAGCATTAAGAATGCGGGAGGTTATTGTAGTGTAGGGAGAAGGAGTAATCCTTCATCACACAAAAAAATAAGATCAATAAATGAAATACAGTATGTAAACACAAATGTAAATTGCACAAATCCTCCATCACACAAAAAAGATCAATAAATAAAATGCAGTATGTAAACACCAATGTAAATTGCACAAATCCTTCATCACACAAAAAATAAGATCAATAAATGAAATACAGTATGTAAACACCAATGTAAATTGCACAAATCCTTCATCACACAAATACAAATGAATAAAATAAAATGAATAAAATAAATAAAAAAATGACACATGGATAAGCATAGATAATTTGAATATTTGAGTCTGAGGATCTATGCTTGAAAAATCCCTGAGGAAGACGTTCTTCCTAAAAGCTAAAAAAGGCTCCTCTATGGAGCAAAAAAAAAAAAAAAAGGTTCATGGTTCATGGTCTTTCACCCTGTTTAAACCTGGCATTAATATGTGTTTTGGAAGATTGGATTGCTATCGGGTAGTGCTTAACCACATGAAAGTACAGGTGTAAAGTGCAATCTAAAACCTGACTTTTCTAGCCTTCTTTGATGCACAGTCTTTTTGCAGCTCTTCGTCTGAAAGGTTTTGGAAATTGGAGAACACTCCAAACTTCTCTCTCACATTCTCCAATGTGGAAAATCTTTCCTGAATGGCTGAAGTTGCAGCATCAACAACAACATTGAAAAATGTGACCTTCAGCGTCTTCAGAGCATCACTCAAAGGCTCATCAGATGCCTCATAGGAGAAGTGGCGCTTTGTGGACCTCAGTCTCTTCTATTGCAGAACAGCCTCAACATTCATTTCTTCACAAATATCCTTGGCTGACATTTGTGCTGTCACAAAGCCTGTTGCCCTGTAGCTTTAAAGATCTTTCTTGATCCTTTTGAGAAGACTGACTGCTACATCAACTTGCATGCTGGGAGACTGCATCAACTTGCTCACATGGTGTGTCCGGCTCAAGATGTCGCACCACACCACTGTACAGATGCTGAAGCGGTAGGATCCCACTTCCTCCGACAAAGACTGGGCCTCAACCTTGATCATGGGGTCTTTAGTGTGACCTCTCACCTCAATCAGTGCCTCTCTCACAGCAGCTGCCTGATATCTCAGGGGCTCAACACTCTTCACTTTACTTTCCCACCTTGTGTCAGTAATTAGTAGACACTGGTAATTCATAAAAGTAATTCATGGCATCAGTGGAAGCCTTAGAAGCATCTGCCACAACCAAATTCAGGGTATGAGCCCCACATGGCACAAAAAGAGCTCTTGGATTCATTTGTAGAAGCCTGGCTTGAACACCCTTGTTTTTCCCCTTCATGTTTGCCCCGTTGTCATAAGCTGTCTTCTGCAGTCCTCAAAAGGAACTTTTAGCTCCTCTAGTCTCTTTAGAATCAGAGATCCCAAATGCAGACCTGTTGATTCTTCTGCCTCCAAAAAACCCATGAAATGTTCCTTTATGCAGGGCTTCTCCGTCAGTGACACCACACGAATAACAACTGACAGCTGTTCAGTGTGGCTGATGTCTGGCGTGCAAACAAGAATAACAGAGAAATATTTTGCCAGCTTGATGTCACTCACCATTTCTGAAATTATCTTGCTGCTCAACAAATTAACTAATTCATTTTGTGTGCTGTGACTGAGGTAGCTGGTTTGACCAGAGGTATTTTTTTGGACACGGTTAAGGTGCTCTTTCATTATTGGGTCAAATTGTGCCATCAGTTCAACCTCTTTGAGGAAATTGCCATTAGATGGTGTGTACAGTGTTTCTGTATGTCCCCTTAGTGCCAAATTTCTCACTGCCAGAGACTGCACGATCGCAGTCAAACGTGTCAACACTGCTCTCCATCTCATCTTCTCAGCCTCTAGAAGTGCCATCTCCTGATTATCGATTGTTTCCCCCTTTCTTATCCTGACTGCCAGTTCTTTCCATACTTTCATGGAGGTGAGGTGTTCTGGACTGTTGTCATGAGAGGTGAGCATATAACTTGCATGTTTCCAGTCTGTCAGGCCTGAGCTTGTTAAGTTAATTGTCCTCTTCAAAAACAGTTTGCAGCAGAAGCAGAAGAGGCTGTTGCTCTTCTCTGAATAAACTAACCAGCTTCGGGAAATATTTTCACCATTAACTAATGTCTTTTTGAAATATTGGTGATGGTAACTTCTTCCATTCACCTCATTCCTGGGGAAAACAAAGTCAGCCGGTACCTCACTTGGTCCTCTGCAAACCAGCTGTGTTCTAATTCTGTCGGTCAGAACTGAAGGCCAATTGGCAGGGTCAGACTCAGGGGGCAGAGGCTCATCCTCAGACACAGGATTTGGTGGGGATTCTGGTCGAGGCATTTCTAATAAAGAGCATATGGTACTGTCATTAGTATACACATGTTATTCACAGCATTTATAGTGTTTACAAAAGTAAAAATTTATGCAAGAATGCACACACACACACACACACACACACACACACACACACGCACACACACACACACACACACACACACACACACACACACACACACACACACACACCTGATGAGTCCTGCACAGAACATGTGGCTGAGGAGGAAGATGGCTCATCATAAAACTCCAGGACCATCTCTGAGGAGGCCTGGGCCTGTGTGGCTGTGGAGGTAGATGGCTCCTCATCAGACTCTAGGACCATCTCTGAAGAGGCCTGGGCCTGTGTGGCTGCAGAGGTACCAGTGGGTGTCAAGTTTCTGGTCTGTGCAACTTCCCAACTTGAAAGGATGTGACTTTCCACTCGAAATAAACTGGATTTCACTCAAATACTTTTTTTCTCCTTTATTTTCGGAAGGCTCATTTAGCAATTTCTATTCTACTTAATTATGTTGGTATTAGGTGAAAAACCTTTAAAGCAGAAGAAACAAACAAAACAAAAAGGACTTATGTGCCTAATACAAACAAGCAACAAACAAACAAATATTGCAGGGGAAATACACATTAAGCAACATGGTTTACAAATATTAATTTTCCCTCATTAAATTAAATTTACCTCTGCATGCCATTTTAAACAACTTTTTTAGGCTTTTAACTTAACCAACTGTTAACTGTTTTTTAATATCTTAGAATTTTAACATGTTTACTATTTTTAATCAACAAATATCAAACGATTTATACGTTTTTAATCTATCACACCCATAAAGTGCCCGACCCATAACCAATATATGCTTATTTAATACAAACTATGACTTCATCCTACTAACCGCACCGCATGTGACAAACCCAGCATCAATCAATCAATAAATAAATAATTCAAACAAAGACCATCACCACGGCGTGCCTCTGTGTCTGTGTGACATTGTTCACAACGTGCTGGTATTTCACGACTTCAAAACTCGACACAGGTTAAACAGAGAGTGCGCTCCATATGAGTCCAACAAAGTTTGCGTGTGCCCACACAGTAAAAAACAGTGTCAATTTAACTCTTAGAGAGTTTAATTTAACTCTGTTTCAGATAACATTTGATCCCACTCAAAATCAGAGTAAAATTTACTCTATGGCCAGTGTCAACTTTTCAGACTTAATTCTACTCAATTCAGTGTCAAAATTAACAATGAAATGTGTACAAATATTTAACACTGCGGTTTGTTCACACTGTTCAGAGTAATGTGATTACACTTTACAGAGCTAATTTTACTCCAAATTTAGTTTTTAAAATTACACTCTAATGTGCAATAATATTTCATTATTTCATTTCATTTCTCTACAGTGTTATTTTTTACATCTAGGTGATATGCTATTTTACTATGATGTTATATGTATTACTGAATTGCTGTGATCTAACCTATCAAATGGAAATAAACACAAACAAACAAGGTTACAGTAACAACTTGCTTTAATGCTCACCAGATAAAGCAATATGGGACAACAAAGAGAGCTGTGTCATTCACTCCATATGACATTTGTATGTCAAAAGGCCTGGGATAATGCAGACTGTCAACATGAAAGACAACAACGTCTTGCTTTGTCCTGGTCACTTCATATGCATGGAAATGTTCTTGAAAAGTTACTGTAAACAGAGGCACAGTGAGCAGCAACAATTTCTCATGTATTATCAGAATTGACTCAATCCTGGAATCATTTTTCCAGGACCAGTGTCTAACCGACTAAAAGTTGTTGAAGATCGCCAAATATGTGCCATATGATGCTGGTGTTTTTTGGCCAGCGTTTTGGTGATATTTTTAAATAACTTGAGCTGTTTCTTGAAAAAATTGTGCTTGCCTTCATAGTGCATGCACCAGCTATGAAGTACAGGTCCTATTTTCTGGATGCAGCAGGGATAATGGATAAGAAAATGGTGCTGTGGTTAAAGTTTTTTCTGAGCATACAACATCTTGAACAGTTTGTGGTGTTCCACAATCAAATGTTTTAAATATACACACAGACCCTGAGTTAACATGGGAGAAAATACAATGTTCATTATTTGTAGTACTAAAAGAAGTAGGCCCCAATGTTGGTCAGTAGAGGTTACCAAATCTCCAAAGAGGAGCGGAGCATTCCTCAATAAGCACCATGACTGAGCTGCATTCAGTGCCAGATCATTAGACTCTCCACCGAAATTCACAGCCACTGGCCTATTGTTTCTCTCCATGAATCCATAATCAAAACTTTGTATTCTCGAATTCAGCACCCCCAGTGTAACATGTTGTTCTTTAAAATACAAAAACAAAAGCTTCAACTCGTAATGGGCCACCCCTTCCAAAATGTCATGCATCACATCAACTGAGAAGTTCTCAGTTGTGTGAAAATATGTCAAAGAGTTCAATAAGCTTGACCTCTTCACACCAAAAACATATGGAAGAGATGGATTTTGAGCCATTTCTTGACAGTGACCAGTGTGGGTGTCTTTGGTGCGCAACACTATTTTGGAAGAATCTTCAGAGAATTCTGTTTGAAATTCATCTTTTTCAGCTAAACAAAATCTGCAACAGTACCTTGCACTGAAAGACTCCCCCAGACCAAACAAGCTATGTAAGACTAAATTATCACCAGTAACCTGTACCACACTGCCACGAACACGACCTCCATACAGTGGAATATCAATACCATCAGTCTCTAAAACTTTAATGTCTCGAACAACAGGAGCAAGAATTTCACTAAAACTGTACCGTTTAAGATCTTGTGCATGAAATAAGGCACACAGGTGTATGTTTTCACCCAATTTATGAATACCTCTCTTGGAACCAAGAGGATTCGCAACCTCGAAGTCATCATAGAACATTTGGATCTGCACTGTGTGCTGTTCAGTTGAAAACAGAGGGTGAGTCTTAAATAAAGATCCATCACAAATATCTCTGAGTCTCGAGTCTTCAGTGTCTGAGCTTTTCAACATTTCAGCAATATACTGACTTTTAAATATCAACTCCAATGTAGATAAAATTGGAACATACATGAATTTATCTTGAACAACAATCTGATCATATGTTCCAGTCTTTTTATTTTGCCTTGTGTCAAATCTTGAGCCAATTACACATTCAACTGGTTCTACAGTTTCCCACTTGCCTGTTAAAAATTTTGATCGCTTGTACTCTGAATTAAGAATTGTGAAAGGATTCTCTAACTCCTCAAAACATGCTTCAACTTTCTTGCACGTTTCAGTTTCTCTATCATCGCTAAATACATGCTTAATGACAGTTTCTTTAGCATGCTGCTGGATATCTTGAACAATCTCTTCCATGGAAATCACAACAGAGTTCAGAACACTTTGGCCTACACCTGCTGCCTTTAAATCTGAAATTACAGATGCACAACTATTTACAAGGTGTGTAGAAGACACTGTGGACTCTGCCTCCAAATGTTCAGTTGACACATTAACATCAGTGGCATTACACTCAACACTTTGGTGTGGTAAAAAATCACCTTCTTCAACAGAATCAAATGAACCGCTTACATGGCACTTATTCAGATGTTTTCTGAAGCCTGAAAAGCTACCAAAAGAACGTGAGCATCCCTCTTGGCCACATTTAAGATGAAGAGTCCGGCCAGTACAAAGACCATGAATTACTTTAAGGTGCTTTATAAGGCTGTTTGGTCTCCCATGGTCACTTCTGCAAAGAAAACACTTCATCGTTTGATCTAACGCACCATTCTTGCTCGCAACTCTGCAACTCTGGGAGTTTCCTTCGTTTCCCCAACGTCAATATTGTAAATGGTTGTTTGCAGAAACGTGAAAATTTGGCCAGGGAAGAGCTGTATGAAGTACCAAAGACGTAATGGGCCTTAAAGAGTTCGTCAAGGGCTCCCACTGAACCTGTTGCCTTACATGGAAGTGCATACTTATCAATCACAATAAAGAAGGTGTGAATGCTGCTTCTTGCAGGCCCCTGAGCGAGGAGGTAGGGCTGGCTGCTTTGACTGATGTTATCGAGGTGCTGCTGTACACTGGTTCCAGCCTACAACCAAACATTCGACAGAAATATTTAGTGATCAACCTCTGACAACAGAACACTGGGCATGAAATTGAGGTGATGAAAATTATCTCAAACAACTGTTCGGCATACTTTTATGAATTTGATGGTGTTCCACAGCCTGACATGCTGACATCTTCCCTGGCCTCTTCCTTCCCTGTGCGGATGGTGGCAGGAGATGGAGGAGCAGCAAGATGGCAGACATGTCACTGTCCCAGCCTACAGACCAACAAACGTCAGGTTAGCATGAAGATAAGATGAGATAAGACTTATTTGTCACATACACAATTATACATAAAACAATGCACAGTGAAATGTGTTATTGTGCCTGTTAGAAGAAATAATAAAATAAAAATACAGTGTAAGATATAATAATATAAGATACATAAAATATGAAATTTTTATGTCATGTACATTTACATTTTGCATTTACAATTGCCACAATTACAAACAATAGCAATTAAAAACACCCCCTGTCATACCATTCTCAACCACAGCAGTTGACTCAGCATTGCGCATTAAATCCAGCAGCTCTGTGGTGGGTACCAGTCCTTGGCTTTCTGCTATCACTTTTGTCTTGAGATTGGTGGGCCACTTCTCCAAGAATTTGTTGGCTGTGGCTTCCCCAAACAGCAGTCGGAAATCTTGTTCTATCTGTAAAGCAAAAATACAGTGCATAGAAAGGAGTGATGAGAGACACTGCATTTGTGATGATTTTGTTTCTGTGTTTTAGCCCTTTGGGACAATATCTGACAGTACAGCTACACACATACACACACAGGCCTTGCCACCTTGGTCTCAAAAAAACAAACAAACAAGGAAAACCCTGACTGTATGTAAAATGTGATGGTGGCAATGCATTTAGTTACTATGTTATACAGGCAAAGTTAACATTATGATTTTGGTGGCTCAAGTGTCTCTGTTTTATGTTGTCTCATGGCTTGAATAACAAAATATGTGTGAGAACTCGACCGAAGCAGCCATGTCCTGCAAATGGTGACTCGTTTTCTCAGTTCACAGACACAGATACAACTGTTAACGGGCATCTGCAGCCAGTACCCGTAACACATGCTGTATATATTTCAGTGATTCAGCTAATGAAGATGTCTTACCAGTCCTGGTGTGTCTAGAAATCTTGGGAAGACTGAGAACACATCTGCTGTTCTCTTTTCATCGTTGACCATTGAATGACGATAACTGAAGGTAGCTTTCATCTTCTCACGGACAGTATCTTCATCAGCAGAGTGTTTCAAAACAGCAATAGCTGCTTCTATCTCCTCATCAGATAACACTTTGTCAGCGGTGAAGGTGGTCTAGGTTGACCATGGCCTGGCCCACCACCTTAAGACAAAACACAATTTTATTGAATCCTGCCTACACAATTCATCAATATCATATGTAACTGATAAGTAAACTTACTTTTGGAAGATCTGCTGACAGAGGGACCTCTTTCCTCTGCAGCTTTCCTTTCAATGGTCTTCAACCGCCATGCAAGGTATCCTGAACCGCTCTCTGGGTCGTAGTAATGTTCCTATGTAATTAAATAAACACAGACTGACTATGCTATCAACATTTCTAAGGGCAATTTTGTGTTAAATGTTGTAATAACCCTTTTACTTACATATCCGTGTTGTGAAAATGGGTCTTCCAGATATGGAAACAGAGCAACTATCCCCTGTGCGTACATCACTCTGACACTTTTAGGGGGGGATGTCTTAATGTATGAATTCAATGATGACAGTCAATTAAGTGGACACAATTAAAGACAATCCAAATAGTAACAATGTTTCTTCATAGCCTACATGTATGATTCTTACCCATGTGTTTGTGTCATCTCAGCAGAAAGTATGTTTATCATCTGTCTTCTGGTGGCATCTCTCAGAGATTTAGTTTTTGCATACTCTTGCATGATGTGTTCACCGCCAGGCTTTGTTGTAAGGATTTTTTCAATCAACTTAAATGGAAAAAAAAACATGCAATCAGAAATTTGTAAACCATATGTACGACTGGAAAATGATAACATAAAAACACTTCCCATTAAATGGAACAAAATCCAGATTAGACTTAACAACAATGTCCACTACCCACCGCTTTTGCCTCATTGTTTATGTGGCATGGCCTTTTAGGTTCAGGTTCACTTCCTTCGGCAGCAGCTGCTTCTTCAGGAGGGTCACACATCATGAAGTTCAGAATGACAGTATCATCAGATGAGCATGATGATGATGATGATAGAGAAGCATCTGTGCATTAGGGAAAACGAACAAAACAGAAGCATATTAAATGTAACTGTTATTACTCCATCCCAGCCTTTAGGTTTAACATGAACACATCTGTGAATGGTCAGTGATTACCAAGTTCTTCATTGATCAACATGACTCGGAATGTTCCAGGTGACTCCTTCACTATTTCTTCAAAGACCTCTCTGTCAACTTCTGTGTCAGATTGGTCTAGCACCTTCATATCTGGCTGCCTGCCTTCTGGTATGTTAAATTTTAGGCACACTGAAGTAAAGGAAGGAAAAGGAAAAGGGTATCACAGAAATCGTAACAAAGCTTGAAAGACCATTTCCTTCTGATGAGAATTAAAATGTTAGCTAAGTAGAGTAAGCCTCATGTTTTCACAAAATGTTGTTGTGTTGAAACTTAAGTCAATAGGTCATTCCCATCCATTTTAAGGCATAGCAGAAACAATTATCAACTCAACCAAGTAAAAAGTTGTGATGTTGTTTTATCCTGATGTACTCACTAACCTTCTTTTATGAAGGCATCTAATGTTAGGTCAGACATCCTAACATACTTCTGCTCCCCTCCAAACAAAACACGCAGCAGCATATTCTATTAAAACAAGAAAAGGGAAAAAATAACAACCAAGAAAAACAGCTGAACAAAGAGTAACCTATTAATGTGCTTATACTGTTCCATAACCTGAGCCTACTTACAAACTATTGGTCCACTCTGATTGCAATTCACTTGATTACTGTGAACAACAAGGCAAAGTTTATATAGTTAAGTTGTGATGAACAAATCCATCATGCTAACTAAACTATCGGTTTGGAGGGAGTATGTGGGTATGCTAACCCTAGCAGAAAATGTGTACTTTTAAGTCAGATGGCATTGTGGCAAAATTTAATAGTCTATGGCAAACACAAAATACTTCCATTAGGTCGTAGAACAGAAAGACTTAAAACATGTCTATTTTAGTAGGAGTCCAAGTCCTTCAGTTATATTTGACTGGGAAATGACATGCTCAAAGTTGTCCAGTTCCTCTCCAAGCAGTGCCTCTTCATCTTAAGTTTTCCACAAAGTTAACAGGGGGATATCAGATAAATCGCTGATTTGAGAGCCCATGCTATACAATTTACGACGTTCCCTAAATGTCCCATAGTTACTGAAGCGGCTATAGTAGCGTGAGAAGAGACTACAGCGGCTCACTACCCGCTGTAAACGTCCGCTATACTGAAGCACTCCTTGTCGCTTTATGGATGAGCGTGTCTCGCTGTGCATAAGCATCACTTTACAACTTTATATGTGGCGCCACTGTCTAATTTTAGGCACCACTTTGGCCACTTCAGAAAAGGGACAAACTGACCATTGAGACGTCGGGTATTGAGGCCACACGGGGGGGGGGGGGGGGGGCGCAACCACGGCAATTCTCGCTATGCCGCGGTGGTATTTGCTTCAAGCTAATTAGCTATTACAATTAGCATACTAATAAACAATAAGATATAACTTTGCCATAAGGCAGGCAGCATGTATATTCTCACCGGCACTTAGAAAAAATACGTAGTTAACATGTTACATACTGCACGTGCATCCTAACTCAATGAGAACATGTTGAACTTACGAACTGCTAGCAAGTTAGTTGCTAGTTGTAGGTATGTTGCAGTCATTGACAACATGTCCTCAGTCGACATCTATGAAACTATAAAACCGTGTTTAGTTGAAAAACTATTATTAAACGATGTTGCGGACACGGGAATAATAATGTTACTTACCCGACTGTGGCACCACTCCAGACAACTCCAGCTGCATGTGACGGCTCAGCAACCAGCAGTCAAGACGTCACGCAGACTGGCGCGTAATCATCACTCTGCAGAGTTGAATTTTTCACTGCATGTCTGCAAAATTTTACACTGACTTTTAACTCTACTCTTAGAGTGGGTTTACTCTCCGTATAGTTGTGAATACTCTATCTAGGTTAAAATAGGTTGACTCTGAAATATTGACACCTCATTTTTTACTGTGCATGCCGGCACCGCAGCAGCAAAGCCGCACGGGTAAATTCTCTCTTTAAAAAAAAAAAGAAAAAAGAAGAAGAAATTTCAGCTTCTTACCGGCTGCCTCTCCGAATTTGTGGAAACACATTTGCACATTCGATCCCTCCGTGCACGGCAGGTTTACCTACCATCAGCGTCCCTGCCAGGTGGCTTTACGCACCGGAGATTGGCTTCCTTCCGGCTTGAGACTAGATATATTTGCTTCTTTCTAACTACTAATATTCTATTTATAATTTTACTAATCTCTTTAAGTAAATAATTATGTTTCCAATTGCTGAATCACATTATTTATTTATTTATTTAATGTGCGCATCTGCGCTCTTGTGACTGTGGTCTAAATGGCACAAAAGGACAATTTCAAAGGACTTTTACCTGGTCTTTTATCTTATGTATGTATTTGCCGCCTATTTATATTTATTAGTATTTATATTTTTATTTACCTGCAGATTTTAAATCGTCTAGAATATTTTAATGTTACTAATTTAACACTCTAACAGCAGTTTGACTTGACAGTGGGTGTGCCAAAATATTTCAGAAGTGACCCTGAATTTATAATTAAGATGCAATATGTAAGTTAGATCACACTTAACATGCAGCAATTTCCCAATTAAAATAATCCACAATGCACAATTTATTAACATTTGTTAACATCCTAACTAAGCATAACACACTACAAATTATTCAAAAAGCTATATCACATATAGCTTCCAAAATTCCATGTCAATGTATATTACAAGTTATTTAAGTTAGCATTGACCCATGTATAGCATTAAAATTCCACAGTTAGGACGTATTGTTTACCAAATCCCTAGACTAACAGGCCTGTGTGAACTTGCACTTGTTGTGTTGCAAACACAAACTAGTCTATGGTTGAAATTAACTGCATGACATGATGCCTCAAATTCTAATAGTAGTTCAGCAAAACTAAAAACCAAACAAGTCGTCTTCTGTGGCCAAGTTGCTACTTACTTAGCCACGGAAGACGACCTACAGGCTATTTATTAGCAAGAGGCTAATAAATAGCCTATAGGCTACTGTTTCATTACATGCACAATTAACGTCACTCATAGAGACCTGCATACCTTTATCTTTTGCCCGTTTCTCCTCTTCTTTTTTTCTAAACTGGGCACCTGATGGCGTCTTTGGTCTTTTATCCATAATTAACTCCACTCGACAACAACTTTTTTCCACCGTCCGTCAGACACCCAGAGTCAAGACTGACGTGATGTAAACAAATTCACGTAGATGCACGCACCGATTCGTGTTTTTTTTAATACTTTAAAAAAAACCTTTTCACATAACACAATAAATCCCATGTAGCTATGTGGGTCTATATTAATTTTATGAATGAAATACAATTTATTTGAAAGCAGTTTGTGTTGTGTGGCCTGGGATCATCATGAAGGTATAAACGGAGATCCATCATCCAGAGGTCAGTCTATCCCTCCCTGCCCCCCTTGCTTTTCCTCTGAGGCACACTCACACACACAGCCTCTGCAGTCGCGATCCCCCGCCAACCCACCCCTCCCTCTTTCTTGCCTCTTCTGACAGAGACACACACACAACCTGTATGACGTGATGGGGCGCCCCAGTGCCCACTCCGCTAACTTGACGTGGAAATGAGCGGTAGTCTAGAAAACTCGCAAGTTTTTTTTTTTTTCTTTTTTTGGAGGGAGCTTGTGCGCCCTCACATAGATTGCGCCCTGGGCGGTCGCCCACATTGCCCATAGCAAAAACCGCCCCTGCACACATGAATGTTAAAATCAACAGGAAGTAAGTAACAGGATGGCATTTAAGACCTGATTTATAAAACACTGCAAGATCACCTCCTCTTCCAGAGGGCCTGGGATTATTAAAATAAGCAAATCCAGGGGGTGTGACCTCATCCAGAGGAATGGTATCCCCCTGAAACAGCCATGTCACAGTAATCATAAAAACGTCCACATTATTAGAGACAATAAAATCACTAATGATAAAAGATTTTTTTGTTTTTTGGTGAGAGAGCAGTGGGAGAGACAATGGGGATTCAGTGAATAGGAAGCAAATTGCCCATATTTGCTCTGCTATGGGGCTAATAGAAAAGTGAGAGGTGCTCTGTCCCAAAGGCTGCCAAACTTCAGTTGCTTGCTGCCTGTAAGGTTTGCAATTTATAACAACAGGGATGGAGCGAATGGGAGAGCATTTTTGGCCTGCCTGGGCTTCCATACATGAGGGGCTCGCTGCACATTCAGCGGACAGTGGTGAGAGAGCTAGGGCAGTAGTTTTGAGTGCTCCTTCGGAGGGTCGGGATTAATCCAGAGAAAATGTAAATTTTGCCAAGGCTTTCAGTCGTCACAGCTAGGAGTTCAAAGTGTTGCTGGAGCTGAATTGATTGCCTGCACCTGATGTCATTCGTACCCGCATGTACAATCACGGTGTTGGTGGATGGATTAATTAAAAGACAAATCTTGATCAAATATTACGCCGAGGTTTCTTACGGTGGTGCTACAGGCCAGAGCAATGCCATCCAGAGAAACTATATCATCAGATATAGAGTTTCTGAGGTGTTTGGGGCCAAGAACAATAACTTCAGTTTTGTCTGAATTTAACATCAGAAAATTGGAGCTCATCCAGGTTTTATATTTTTAGGGCATTTCTGAAGTTTAGTTAATTGATCTGTTTCTTCTGGCTTTATCGATAAATACAACTGTGTATCATCCGCATAGCAATGGAAATTTACAGAGTTATTTCTAATGATGTTACCTAAGGGAAGCATATAGAATGAATAGAATTGGTCCGAGCACTGAATCTTGAGGTATTCCAAAACAAACTTTAATACATGAAGATGATTCATTATGAACGTGAACAAACTGGAAACGATTGGATAAATAAGATTTAAACCAGCTTACTGCAGAACCTTTAAGGCCAATTGAATGTTCCAGTCTCTGTAGCAGAATTTGACGGTCAATTGTGTTAAATGTGGCACTAAGATCTAGTAAAACAAGTACAGAGACGAGTCCTTGGTTTGAAGCAATCAGAAGATCATTTGTAATTTTAACTAGTGCTGTCTCGGTGCTATGATGCACCCTAAATCCTGACTGAAATTCCCCAAATAAATTATTATCATGGAGAAAGTCACACAGCTGGTCTGCAACTACTTTCTCGAGGATCTTTGAAAGAAAGGGAAGATTTGATATTGGTCTATAGTTGGCTAACACCTCTGGATCCAATGTGGGCTTTTTTAACAGAGGTTTAATTACAGCTACCTTAAAAGACTGTGGTACATAGCCTGTTAATAAAGATATATTGATCATGTCTAGTATGTAAGTGTTAACTAAAGGTAAGACTTCCTTAAGTAGCCTAGTTGGGATGGGGTCTAAGAGACATGTTGATGACTTGGATGAAGAAATCATTGAGGTCAATTGTTGAAGAAAAATCGGGGAAAAGCAATCTAAATATGTATCAGATCTTATAGCTGTGTTTGAAGGCAGATTAATAGTGTTAGAGGGCAGGAGGTCATGAATTTTGCCTCTAATAGTTAGAATTTTGTCGTGAAAAAAGCTCATAAAGTCATTACTGCTAAGGGCTAAAGTCAATTTGGGAGACTTTAAAGTTGGTGCGGGAAACCTCAGTTACAGAAGGACATGGTATTAAATTTAATGCCGATGGAATCATTTCCTTAAATTTTGCTACCGCATTATCAGATAAACACCTAGTATAGTAACTGTTACTGAGTGGTGAGTAATCGAGTAGAAAGAAATCAAGAGTTATTAAATAATGATCTGATAGAGAGGGATTCTCTGGAGAGACCATTAAGTTATCAATTTCAATTCCATACGCCAGAACTTGATTGAGGGTGTGGTTAAAACGGTGAGTGGGCTTATGTCCACTTTGACTGAAGCCAATGGAGTCTAATAATGTGATAAACGCAGTAGCGAGGGAGTCATTATCAACGTCCACGTGAATATTGAAATCGCCCACAATAATAACTTTATCTGATTTTAGGACTAAACTGGATAAAAACTCTGAGAATTCAGATAAAAATTCCGAATACAAGCCAGGAGCACGGTACACTATGTTGTAAATTATAGTACTAGGCCTTATCAAGGGGCACCAAAATGTTGGGAATCCACACTTATAGGCTTAGTATGGCGATACCATTAATGTAGGGAATCTACATTAATAGGCTCCAATTGGCTATCAGAAATAATTAATAATTATTAGTAATAATTATTAATTATGTTAAATAACATGACTTAATTAACATTAAATCACCTCGTGGGGCACCATTCCCGAAAAGGGAAAATGATAGCCAGTTAATGATATCAGTCTCATAAAGTTCACTAAACTATTAATTTGGGGAAATTGATTAATAATTAAATTAATAACCATAACCAAATTAATAATAAAGCCTGAAGGATTTCGGAATTCTTGACGCAGCAGAGGTTGACTATTCATTCACTGTTGTACAACATTAAACAGACAGCAGGTACGATTCCAAAATTATATTTATTCATAAAGTAAAGCAAAGCAAAACCAAAACACACAAATCCTAACTAACTATATACAAGCCTGTGTGTGTGTGTATATGTGTGTAGGTGTGTGTCTGTGCGTGTGTGCAAGAGAGAGAGAAAGATAAAGGCGGGTGTGGTGATCGAAGGGCCGTTTGGCCTACAAAACAAAATGGCGGACAACAGAAGACTACAAGATGGCCAGATCAAAGCTAGCTTCAGATCGGGGGAGGTATTTGTCTGGCTGTGTGGTCAGGACAAAGACAAAGGAAAAGAAGTGGGACTTGAGCGGCCTGCTCGGGTGTAGCTCTGTTTAACCCTATTCGTGAGTGAGTCTATGCGAATGCGATTTGTGTTGCAAAGGGTCTGGATTAGTGCAGAAGATGTTTAGTTACATGCAAGTCATCTGTGAACAGCATTAGCACACTAAACATGACTTTGCTTGGTAAGACCAACTAATCAATAACCTAATTGCAGACAATCACAACAATAACTCAGTTAGCAGCCTTATATCACAAACAACAAGTTAAACAGTCTTGCTTAGCCTGTAGTTGGTTTGATGCGTGCTGTCCTTGTTAACCAGTGAAGAAGGCTGGAAAGAGCTGTGGCTCTAGAAGCAGTCTTTGTTGTGTCCTTGTTCCAAAGGTGCAGATCCGAGGAAGCCGGTCGCTCGGGGTCCTTGCAGAGTTAGACGTTGGGGTGCTAACTCAACTTGATTCTCCTTATTGCTGGAAAGTTAGTTGCAAACCTTGTGTTTGCCCTTCTAACCTCTGTGGTTCCAGTTATGCACCTTCCTTGAGTGAGGGCATGAGAGTCTTAGGAGAAAAGGAACAAAACTCTGTGGAGCAGTTGTTCCACCCTTTTGATGGTTTGGGACAAAGAGCACCTCTGGGCTGGTCCAGGGCCCAGAAGGGAAGAGGTGTGGGCGGCTTGCCACCCAAGAGCCAAGAGAGAGACTGTAGTGAATGGAAATCAACTCCTACAATGTGTCTGATGACATCACAGAGTCACATGGCACTGTAACAGTAATGACCAATCACTTTTGAGACTTGTCTCTCACAGAGGTGTGAAGTTGGCCATTCTGCTGAGATGGGTGTCAGGTAAATTCTTTGTCTGAGAACAAAGAACATGAGGTCTTCCATCCCAGGGGGAAAAGCCTTCACATGTCCAGTTTAGATTTTAACAAATGACAAATCATCTGTGGTCCAGTGAATCCCAACAACTATAACTATAACTAAATAGAAGAGGCTGTGAGGTTTTCCAGGTCGAATGTAAAAGACTAAGGACAAGGCTTTCAAAGGATTTATATTCTAGTTTAGGTTTAGTGCTGATTAATAGACTAAAGTTAAAAATGGCTGCAACTCCCCCTCCTCGACCACTGCCTCAAGGAACATGGGTATTATTATGACTGGGAGGAGTGGATTCATTTAGACTGACATATTCATCTTGACACAGCCAGGTTTCAGTGAGGCTGAGTAAATCAATATGATTATCTGATATTAATTCGTTTAACAGTGCTTTGGAAGATAACAATCTGACATTTAACAATCCACATTTAATTCTCCTGTTTTGTCTTTCTGTCACAGAAGAAGTTTTAATTTTTATCAGGTTGTTATGTACAACACCTCTTTGTTTGACTTTAGATTTAAATAATTTAGGTGGTTGGGGGACAGACACTGTTTGTATAACACTATGGGTGGGTAACTGCACTAGAAGCTCAGAGAAGCTTTTAAGACTGCCACTCTGATTCATGGTCTCAACTCTGTGTTGTCATGGTTTTAAATTAGTAATAAACTTGTCCAGGTTTCTAGATATGAGAGCAGCTCCATCCAAATTGGGATGAATGCCATCTCTCCTAATCAGACCAGGTTTTCCCCAAAAGGTTTTCCAATTATTAACGAAGCCCACATCATTTTCTGGACACCACCTGGACAGCCAGCGACTGAATGATGACATGCCGCTAAACATATCATCAGAGGTCAGATTTGGCAGGGGTCCAGAGAAAACTACAGAGTCCAACATAGTTTTTGTGTAGGCCTAATTACACACTGAGGCATTATTAATTTTAGTGACCTCTGATTGGCGTAACTGGGTGTCATTAACGCCGACGTGAATAACAATCTTACTAAATCTACGTTTAGCCTTAGCCAGCAGTTTTAAATTTGACTCAGTGTCGCCCGCTCTGGCCCCAGGTATACATTTGACTATGGTCGCTGGTGTTGCTAACTTCATGTTTCTCAGAATAGAGCTGCCAATTACCAGGGTTTTCTCCTCAGCAGGTGTGTCGCTGAGTGGGGAAAAACGGTTGGAAACGTGAACAGGCTGGTGGTGAACCGTGGGCTTAAGCTTGGTACTACGCTTCTCTCGGACAGTCACCCAGCCTCCCGGCTGCACGGGGGTTACCGGAGGACTGCTAGCAGAGGCTATGCTAAGTGGCTCTGCGCCGGCTACAGGGGGCTGGCTAACTAGCTAGAGTGACTTTCCATGGTGCGGAGCCGAGCTTCTAACTCACTAAGCCTCACCTCCAACGCAGCAAATAAACTACATTACACACACATACCACTGTCGCTAAAGGAGGCAGAGGAATAGCTAAACATCTGGCACACCGAGCAAGAGAGAGCAGGAGAAGGAGCCATCGCTAAGTGTTAAGCTAGCGTAGCTAACAAGGCTAAAAGTGTGTAAACAAGCAAAGATTAACAAGAAAGTTGTTTAAAGAAGTGGAGTGGGTGATTAACAGAACTAGTGTGGGTTAAGATGTGAAGTGGATGTTTAACAGAGTGAGGAGAGTAAGAAAAGTAGCTGGTGAGAGTTCGCTACAGCAGCAGAGAGATGCTCACACAGAAACACTGGAAATGACACAACACGCTTACCGCAGTATGTCAGCACGTCAGCACGAGTGGAAATACTACTACTACTGATGATGACTGCATTTCACTGGTATCATGTTTTATAAATGAAAAGTGACAAATAGATTGATTGAATTGGATTGTTCATAATTCTTTTGAAACTGGACATAGTCACACTCTCGTCCTCAGTTCAAGACCCGAGGAAGTGTGCCAGGCTTTGAAGCCAATTTTACATGACAGACTCCCATGTTAGAATGTCTAACTATATAGCAGAAATTAACATATTTACAGCCTAGTACAAAAAAATAGTTTTTGGTTCGGTTTTTAGTTCCTGGTTTTTGTTTATATTCTGTTATCTTGTGGACTTTGATTTGGGATTTTCTGTTGTGTTCGTCCTTGTTTCTTGTTATTCATTCATGTTAACTCTATTTCCTGTTTTGTTTTTTATCTTATTTTTTGTAGAGTCTCTCATGTGTCATCTTTCTTTCTTGTCGTCTTTCTGTTTTTTCCTGCCTGTTTTCTGTCACACCTGTCTTTCATCAGTCTCATCAGTCCTTCCCTGTTCCCAGAGTCTTCCCTTCTCACCACTTTGTATTAGTCTTGTTTACTCCACCCTAATGTTCCCAGCTACACCCTTATTGCAGCTATGTCTCATTCTTGTGATTAGTTTTCTTTGTATATATACTTTTGTGTTTCCCTTTGTTCCTTGACACTTCATCTGTTCCCAAGTTCATGGTGTCATCTCCTGCCTTGTGTTCGTGTTCTGTTTTGGATTTCTTTCCTGGGCTCATCCCTGCATTCATAGTGCTTTCCTGGTTTGTTTTGGTTCTCCTTTCTTTAGCACTTTGTGTTTTGTTGCATACTTGTTTGGAGGACTTCTTTTTACCAGCATTAAAGCTTGCATTTTGTTTAAACCTTCCACCTACCTACTGCTCTGCATTTGGGTCCTGTCTGAACTGATTCATGACACATGACAACTGTGTGAGGGGTAAATTTTTATATACCTCATTTGTTTGCATTTTCTTTAGGCTTAAAGTTAAGCATATAAAGGGCGAGTCACTTTGAGTGACAGGCAGATAGTGTCCTTGGCTTCTCAGTCAGATCCACCCCTTGCTCCTTCACTGCTCCAGCCTCTTGTCCAAATATGGTCAGTTCTGGCTCCATAAAACAGATGGCAATGGCTAAAAATGTTGAACTTGAGGTTTCAAACTGGAATTCACAAACCAGTGGGTGATGTCCATAATTTTTACAATCTTAAGACTTTCACAGTACAAAATAATTTCCTGTTGAGTTTGTTTCTTCTTCCCTAACGCTTAAACTGTTAAACCTGAAATAATTTATCTGTAACATTACTAACAATAGTAATTGTCAGCTATGAATCATTTTTCTATGTAGCAGAAGAGAGAGCAGACCTAAGTTTCTGCATACTGGTCACTGAACAGTATTATATCTGCCCAAATTACACTATGTTTTTTTTTTTAGAGTTTTTTTTCGTTTGTTTGTGTTTTGTTTTATTCAAAGTGAAAAATGGAGATTCTAAATAACAGCAAAAGTAGCAGTGGCCTAATTCATTTAACACTATTAATTACAGAAGTTTATCCATGATAATAATCTATTGAAATGATGGGACATTTTAGCCTCGTAGTGATAGGTGGCCCTACATCAACAGCACCTGGACAGAACGAGAATGGCTCACAAATTTCAGAATGAGAAGAGGCAGTTACAATCCGTTGTGTGACACTCTCCAGCCCTGGCTGGCACACCAGAACACCAAATACAGGCAGGCAATTTGTATTTGGAGGTTGGCCACAAACCTGGAGCACAGGTCTATCTCACATCTTTTTGGTATTGGGTTATCAACCTTCTGCACGATCACCCAAGAGGCTGCGAGTGCCGAAAATGTTGTAATGAAGCCTCACTACATTAAGCATCCCTCTGCAGCTGAGTTCAGGCTAATTGTACAAGGTTTTCGAGACAGATGGAAATTTCCACAAGTGGCAGGGGCTATCAATGGAACCCATATCAAGATCAGAGCTCCAACTGATCTTGTTACTACAATCAAAAAGGAGGCTATTCGATTATTTTGCAGGGTGTAGTGGACCACAGGATGAGATTTTGGGACATTAATGTTGGGCGACTAGGCAAGGTACACAATGCCTATGTTTTCTCCCTCTCATACTTGTATGAACTGGCAGTGGAGGCACTCTTTTACCACACTGGACTGAAACATTTGAAAGTGATGACGCACCACTTTGTCTGCTGGGGAGTCAGCTCACCCTGTGGTTCCCTGGCACAATGACATTAGAAATGCACTGTGTAGCTACTTTTCTGCGCTGTAAATGTTAAAACTAGGCATGCAACTAATGATTACTAGGCATGCAACTAATGATTATTTTCATTTGTGATTATTCTTTTAATGTTTTTTTTTTCAGTTAATTAACTAGTTGTTTGGCCTTAAAATGTCAGAAATTAATGAAAATTTAGATCACCATCTCCCAGAGCTCAAGACAGTGTCCTCAGATGTCTTGTTTTCTCCACAACCACAGGATATTAAAGGAGAAGTCCGGTATTTTGCACTTTGAGCCACATTCCTGGGTTGTTTATGATGAAATAGAGTGGTTAAGACCAAAATCTTGACGATTGCTCCTTCTCTGAGAATTTGAGAAAATTTGGCTTTCCCCTGCCTGGCTTAACAAGGCTGTCTATGGTCATGTGTAAATCTGTCCTAAAACCACCTTAAACGTTCGTTTTCAAAGCCATGAAACTCACCGAGTGGTCAGTGGTGTTCGTTGATGTTCCAACATAAAAATCGTAGCAAACTGTGGTTTCTGTGATGATTTATTTGACATTTTGTCCATGCATTGATTTTCTGTAGGAAGCCTCATTGTCCGTTGGTAGTAATCTGCCACTGGAAACGGAACAGGGGTTGTTTATGACAAGGTTGTAGTCATTGTAGTCTTTTAGCTTAGCGAAAGTGATGGCTCAACAGTGCTGTGTGTGCTCCTCCTCTTCGGAGGAATTCTCCTGCAGTCGCTGACCACACAAAACTTGCTCATTATTACTCGCTTGTAAACAACCTTCGCAGTACGATGCCTTTGAACACAACGCCAGCCTTCTTCTTCTGCTTCTTTACAATGGTTTCCTGCTGGTTGGCGACACTCATGTAAAGGAGCATTATCGCCATCAAGTGGGCTGGAGTGTATAACACTTCAGGGTCAAACAAATGATCAAGCGGAAGTTTACATACGGGTGTGAGGCAGCTGAAAAAATAGTTCCACAATCGAGATGATTTGCGAAAACACGGATGGAAGCCACAGTTTGCTACGATTTTTACACCACTGACCACTCGGTGAGTTTCATGGCTTTGAAAGCGAACGTTTAGGGTGGTTTTAGGACAGATTTACACATGGCCATAGACAGCCTTGTTAAGCCAGGCAGGGGAAAGCCAAATTCTTTGGGAAATTCTTTTGGTCTTAACCACTCCATTTCATCATAAGCAACCCAGGAATGGGGCTCAAAGTGCAAAATACTGGACTTCTCCTTTAAGTTTATTGTACACAGAGGACTAAAGAGCCCAGAAAATATTCACATTAAAGAAGCTGGAAACAGAGAATTTGGACTTTTTTTTTTTTAATAAGAAAAACAGCTGTCTTGGTTAATTCATTGAATAATTAGTTGCCAGCTTGTCACTGCAGGTCTTGTTAAAACCACACAAGTGGGGCTGGCCAATATATTGTTACTGTTGTATGGCAGAAGTGTTATAGTAATGTGATGTCATTTTCTAACTTACCAGACTGTTCTAATTGTACTTTTTTTTTTTTTTTTACCAACATCTACATTATACTGATGATTATTTAGCAAAGACGAATTAAATAATAATAATAATAATAATAATAACAATAATAATAATAATAATAATAATAAAATAATTTGTGAAAGCACCAGTAGTCATCTGTACAATTTTTTGTGGTGTTACACTTCCTATATTTAACTGTGTACATATCGGTTAGCCTTATTGCAGACATATGCTCCAGGCACTAATGGAATCATAATTTAGTATACTTCAGAATGTTAAAAACTAGTTATGGAATGTTACCCCCCTTGCTGAGTTCATTTTTAGTCATCCATGTGTCCAGTTGTAAAATCTACCATATTCTGAAGGCTGGGATCCAGTTTTGTTTGATTCAGAATGGATGGAAAATTGTTTTTCTTTTAAACAGCACTTATTAACTTTTTTTTTTTTTTGTGACAATGCAGTGTTGCCAAATCTGTACATTTTAATTTATTTTGTCTTTCTTTAGCAAATTAACTCTTGTTTGCAATAAATTATCTGTGGATTGCTCAGATTTTGAGCAATATAAAAACCTAAATGGAAATTAGGTAGAATGTGTGTTGTTAATACAAATAAATCCTAATTTTACTCTTGCCACAAGTACTCAATCGGCTTCTCTTAATATTAAAAAAATAAATAAATAAAACTTTAAACAGTAACAATCAAAACTGTGTAAGTAAAGTAGAATGCATGTTGTCTGTTGCCAATAAACACTTAAATCCTTCACCTACTTAAGTCACAAATACTCAAGTGCTTCACTTTAAACAAATAAAGCTTTAAACAGAGAAAAACAACATTTTATAAAGTGGACTATGCTGTGCTAAATACAAACTCAAAATTCCTCACAAATCCTCAGCACCTCCCTCAACATGACATGTTCTCATGTGCAACTCACAAGCTTGAGAAGAACAAGACCTTTGAAATGAGGCAGCATTTTATGTGGAAATGTAAATACAGAAAAATCTCACAGTTCTTCTAAAAAATGTTTAACATTCCTAACACTAAACGGAAAACAGTTCCCTCTGTTTAAAAATGCAAACAACACAAAAAAACCAAGATCAATATATAAAAAGTTAAAAACTTATCAACTAAGCCTTGCCTAATTTGCAAAAGAAAACTTTAACAACCTACATGTTGTAGTGGTCCTGTTGACTATTATTGTTGTGCAGGATGGATGAAGTGCTGGGATGTTCACTTTGGGAGGTTGGAGATTGTGGCAGGACAGTGGACTGTGTTTGCTGATGGAGATATGGCATGGGCCAGGCATTTGGGATGGATGTTGTTGTTGGTGGTGGTGGAAGTGTGGTCTAGGGTGTGAATGGATGAGGATGACCAGGATGCAAAGCGCTTGCAAGAGTGCTCATTATTTGTAGAAACATCTGGTTAGTGGCCTGCTGCTGTGTCTACACAGCCTTTAATTTTCTCTCCTCAGCCTCTTGTTGTTCCTTCAGTACGTATCCTCTCAAAAGCCGTGGTCTCATGATCCAACTGGTTAGGCCCAACTCAGTGCAATTCCTCCAGCATATTTCCACTCTCACTCATGTCTGGTTGATTTTGCCTTTGTTTTTCAACCCTGAGCTTCAGGAATGGGCACTCTCCTTCCTTTGATACACTCTTCATTTTCCCTGCTCCCTGTGCTCTGAGTATCTGACATATCATGATTAGTAGGGTTGTTTGTGGTCTCAGTATCACAGGATACATTGCAGGAATGCCCCTCTGTTGAATGAAATGAATGATTTCTCTGTTACTCATGTCATATTAGCCCAGAAAAAATACATTTTAATGCATAACGCTGTGTACACAAAAGGCTGTAGGCCTAATGTTATTTTCCTAATGCCAACAGTAATCTAAGGTCAAATATAAACTTAAGAATAAGATCAGTATACTTATTTCAGATGCTATGAGCTAACATAGGCTATAGTATAGTAACATGTAGGCTACTGTTATGTCCCCGGTCTAGGGGAACATAGACATAACATGATGTGACTCCCCCACTCTTCCCAGTCCCAAGAAAGACCAGCTACACAGTATTTCAAACAACAAAGAAAGAAGTTTATTTTTCTTCAGAAGTGAGCCATGCCCAAAACAACAAACTCCACTTAAGTAACTAACCTAACTCCTACCATTCAAAACAAGAGAAAAGAACATGGCAGTGCCAAACAAAAAGCGGTTCTTGCTCCTACTAAAACTGCTTTAAGTGCTCTATTTACAGTGGTCAACAAAAACATAGAAGAAAACCTACTAATAATTCTAAACAGTAAACTGCTAAACACAACTCAACTCACCTACTCAAAACTGATCATATACCTTTCCCAATTAACAAGGTTATGAGACTAAACACACGAGTTTACCAGAGTCAGAAGTTTTTTCCTGCAGGTACTCACAAACAATTGCACAAATAATGTCTAAGTTCTGGCTCTGTTGGTGGTGGAAGAGTGAAAAGGAGGGACGCGCTTCTATCAGCGGGTGGTTTAAAAATCCTTGTCTTGCAGTGGACCAATCCGGTTACAGCAATCTCTTTGGACAGCCCAATGAGCACACACCACCTCCCTTGCAACAACCAATGACACTTCACCACATGCACACACTCTGAGAGGAAGAATGAGAACATCTGATAGATCACTGCAGACCAATACAAGCACAGCAATACCAAAAAAATAACGACCTGGGTCATAACAATACGCAACGTAACGTTAACCCTCTTGTTATCGATTACCTCCGAGTTTGTCGCGGATGTAACAATGATGTTACTACATCATTGTAATGGTATCTTGTAAACCCATGAGGGTTGGGCACATGTAAGTGTGCATGACACACACACAAATAAAAATACAAAATCAAACGTACAGGTGCTCACGACCTGTGAGTTAGAACTGTTGTTTTGGGTTCATTCACAGACAATAACGACCACTTTGAGCTAGCGTTCAGAAGGTTTTACTAAAGTAACAAGCAGGTGTACATTACATACATGACCCTGAGCTTTTCAGTACCTCCCTCTCGGCCCTTCACCCGGAACTCTTAACCCGCCTTATGACATCATCAACAGGCTGAATACCAAATAGATTACTTTACACCACATCCCCCTTACTTTAAATTGGAATGGAGTGGTACGTACTAAATTCAGTTCACACAAGGGGTATTCTCCATCCACATTTCCCTTGAATTATTTTGTTACCAACTTTTTCATTAATAACAAAATCACATCACCACATCTATATAACATTGCAGTTACATTTGAACATTAACCATTAGAACACATTCACCTGCTCCCATAACCACGAACAAAATTGAACTTCAAAGTCTCTACAGTCTCACAGGTTTAGCCTCTGTGGTTTTGTTACTTCTCTGTCTGACCTCGTCCTCATGATGCCAGGCATGCTCTGGGATTTTTTCACTGGTGACAAAGTCCCTGAACCTGTCTCTATAGAAGTATCCACTTCTGGTGGATGCTCGTGTTGACTCCTACTCTGAGGCTCTGGTGCTGGCATAGGCACAAGATGGCTACGATTCCTCCTCAATGTCCCTTGTGGGCCACTGACCAGGTAAGACCGTGGGCTGGGGTGTGTGGATATCACTGTGCCTTGTGTTTTTGCATCAGAGATCCAAACATGGTCTCCTGGTGACAGCTTTTCCAGATCCCTTGCTCTGTGCCTCCTATTGAAACTTTCTGCATCCATCCCTCTCTTCCTCTACTCTTTGTGACAGACTTGTTGCAGGTCTGGGAGAGCCAGCTGCAAACTCTCTGGAAGGGTGGGTAGTGTGGTGCGAAGACGACGTCCCATGAGCAGCTGGGCAGGGCTGTAGCCATTACTCAGGGGCGTGGCTCTGTAGGCTAATAAGGCACTATAGGAGTCTCTGGCCTTCTTAAGCAAGTTTTTAACTGTTTGAATGGGACGTTCTGCCTCACCGTTGCTCTGGGGATATTTGGGGCTGCTGGTTGGATGTTCAAAGCCATAGTCAACTGCAAATTCCTTCATGTCGTGTCCAGAGAACTGAGGGTCATTGTCACTTACGAGGGTCTCTGGGATGCCATGTCATGCAAACATTGACTTCAAATGAACAATCACATCAGTGGACCTTGTAGGGCTGAGCTGCGCTATCTCTATATACCTAGAGTAGTAGTCAACCACCAGCAAATAGGTATTGTTTCTTAGTGTGAATAGGTCCGCACCTAGCTGCTGCCAGCGTCTGTCGGGAAGTTTAGTTGGCACCAGGGGTTCCTTTGCATTTACTCTTTCTTTGATGCATTCTCTGCATTTCAGGACTAGCTCACTTATCTGACTGCTGAGTCCTGGCCACCGCACTGCCTTTAGCACGTTCCCTGCACTTTACGACCCCCTGATGGCCTTCGTGAATCTTCTAAAGTACCGTGTTCCTCATGGTAGCAGGTATAACTAACTTTGTGCCTCGCAGGAGAAGTCCATCATGCACATTCAGAGTTGTCCTCTCGTGCCAGTAGTGTTTGGCTGGTCCCTGTAGCTGGTTCCTGTCGGGCCAACCCTCCACACAGTATCTCATCACCTGTGTGCATACGCTGTCAGCACACAGCTGCTCGCGAAGCTCTGTCAGGTATGTGTCGCTTGATGGGAGATTTTCCAGCATAGACTCAACGTAGATATTAGTATCTTCCATCAGGTCACAGTCAGCTTGTGTGACTTCCCCGTTGAGTGGGGAGCATGAGAGTGTGTCAGCTGTTGTGAAGCTTTTCCCAGGTGTGTGTGCGATTGTGTAAGAGTATAATAATAATAATAATAATAACTTTATTTATATAGCACCTTTAAAAACTGAGTTTACAAAGTGCTTTGACAGACAAAGCAGAAGGGCACAACAGCAGGATACCCAGGAGTCAAAAATTAACAACAGAGGGCCAAACAAAGGAGGACAGAATTCAGCTAAAATTGAAGTAAAACAAGACACAAGCAGAGACACTAAAACATAGAAAAACAACACAACAGAGTGTTGGGATTCACTGGACCACAGATGATCTGTCATTTGTTAAAAACTAAACTGGACATGTGAAGGCTTTTCCTCCTGAGGTTGAAGACCTCATGTTCTTTGTTCTCAAACAAAGAAGTTACCTGACACCCATCTCAGCAGGATGTCCAACTTCACACCTCCGTGAGAGACAAGTCTCAAAAGTGATTGGTCATTACTGTTACAGTGCCATGTGACTCTGTGATGTCATCAGACACACTGTAGGAGTTGATTTCCATTCACTGCAGTCTCTCTCTTGGCTCTTGGGTGGCAAGCCGCCCACACCTCTTCCCTTCTGGGCCCTGGACCAGCCCAGAGGTGCTCTTTGTCCTGAACCATCAAGGGAGGAACAACTGCTCTACAGAGTTTTGTTCCTTTTCTCCTAAGACTCTCATGCCCTCACTCAAGGAAGGTGCATAACTGGAACCACAGAGGTTAAAAGGGCAAACACAAGGTTTGCAACTAACTTTCCAGCAATAAGGAGAATCAAGTTGAGTTAGCACCCCAGCGTCTAACTCTGCAAGGACCCTGAGCGACCGGCTTCCTCGGATCTGCATCTTTGGAACAAGGACACAACAAAGACTGCTTCTAGAGCCACAGCTCTTTCCAGCCTTCTTCGTTGGCTAACAAGGAGAGCACGCATCAAACCAACTCTTCCCTCAATCCATTCAGGATTTGGTAACGTAACAACTGGGCATAGCTTTATCACAGCTGCACAGGCTAAGCAAGACTGTTTAACTTGTTGTTTGTGATTTAATGCTGCTAATTGAGTTATTGTTGTGATTGTCTGCAATTAAGTTATTGATTAGTTGGTCTTACCAAGCGAAGTCATGTTTAGTTTGCTAATGCTGTTCACAGACACCGTCTTGCATGTAACTAAACATCTTCTGCACTAATCCAGACCCTTTGCAACACAAATCGCATTCACATAGACTCACTCACAAATAGGCTTTCTTTTTCTTTGTCTTTGTCCTGACCACACAGTCAGACAAACACCTCCCCCGATCTGAAGGTAGCTTTGATCTGGCCATCTTGTAGTCTTCTGTTGTCCGCCATTTTGTTTTGTAGGCCAAACAGCCCTTCGATCACCACACCCGCCTTTGTCTTTCTCTCTCTCTCGCACACACGCACAGACACACACCTACACACATATACACACACACACACATGCTTGTATATAGTTAGTTAGGATTTGCGTGTTTTGGTTTTGGTTTTGCTTTGCTTTGCTTTATGAATAAATATATTTTTGGAATCGTACCTGCTGTCTGTTTAATGTTGTACAACAGTGAATGAATAGTCAACCTCTGCTGCGTCAAGAATTCCGAAATCCTTCAGGCTTTATTATTAATTTGGTTATGGTTATTAATTTAATTATTAATCAGATTCCCAAATTAATAGTTTAGTGAACTTTTTGAGACTGATATCATTAACTGGCTATCATTTTTCCCTTTATGGGAATGGTGCCCCACGAGGTGATTTAATGTTAATTAAGTCCCATTATTTAACATAATTAATAATTATTACTAATAATTATTAATTATTTCTGATAGCCAATTTGAGCCTATTAATGTAGATTCCCTACATTAATGGTATCGCCATACTAAGCCTATAAGTGTGGATTCCCAACATCTTGGTGCCCCTTGATAAGGCCTAGTACTATAATTTACAACAAGAGTAAAAGAGATAAGAACAGTAAACTAGAGAAACATGATGCAAAGAATAAAGTTAAATATAATGGAATAAGACAAAATCATGTAATGACAATGTAAATGAGCATTAAAAGAGGCTAAAGTTAAATATTCAAATATTAAAAATAATAATAAATAAATAAATAAGAGGCAACATCACATAAAGGCAAGTCTATAAAAATGGGTTTTAAGAAGTGATTTAAAAGATGTCACTGATTCTGCAAGCCTTATCTCCTCGGGCAGGTCGTTCCAAAGTCGAGGGGCCCTGATGGAGAAAGCGCGGTCACCTTTAGATTTAAGCCTCGACTTCGGAACAACTAGAAGCCCCCTGCCCGAGGATCTAAGGCTGCGTACTGGCTCATAAGTGGTCAACATGTCAGCTATGTAGGTAGGGGCCAGACCCCGCCGGGCTTTAAAAGTGATCAGTAAAATCTTAAAATCAATTCTAAAACACACAGGAAGCCAATGGAGTGAAGCCAGGATTGGGGTGATGTGATGTTGTCTGTTCAAACCAGTGAGAAGCCTAGCTGCTGCGTTCTGGACCAGTTGGAGGCGGGAGAGGGATTTTTGGCTTATGCCGGACAGGAGTGAATTACAGTAATCGAGTCTGGAGAATATGAATGAGTGAATGACTGTTTCCAGGTCGGATTGTGGGAGCAGTGGTTTGATTCTTGAAATGGTACGTAGATGGAGGAAACAGGATTGGACAACTTTCTTGATATGAGTTTGGAAGGTGAGCTCTGAATCAAATATTACTCTGAGATTTCTGGCAGTGGACGTGATATTTGTGGCTAGGGGACCGAGGCTATTTTTGATGGGAATGGTAGAATTTGGTGGAGTGAACAGTATGACTTCTGATTTGGAGTTGTTAAGTTGGAGAAAATTCTGGGCCATCCAGCAGTTTATATCGCTGAGGCAGTCTGACACAGCAGCTAGGCTTCTTGGTTCATCCGGTCTCAGGGGCAGGTATATCTGTGTGTCGTCCGCATAACAATGGAAAGATATATTGTGGCGCTGAATAATCTGGCCGAGTGGGAGCATATAAATAGAGAATAAAATTGGACCTAAAACTGAACCTTGCGGTACACCACAGGCAGTCTGGGTTTTAGAGGATGTGTGATTGCCTATGGTGACCGCAAAGGTTCTATCTAAAAGGTAGGAATAAAACCAGCTAAGTGCAGTGTCTCTGATGCCGACCCAGGTTCTAAGACGATCAATTAAAATTTCGTGATCTACAGTGTCAAAAGCTCAGAAATTGTCAAAAGTTTAGAAATTGGCCTAAAATTATTAAGAACAGAAGGATCAAGGGTTGGTTTCTTTAAAAGAGGTTGGACCACAGCATGTTTAAAAGAAGAGGGAAAGATTCCTTGTGTTAATGAGTTGTTAATAATCAATAAAATACTGGGTCCAACTGTGTCTAAAACCTCTTTAAGAAATTTAGTTGGCATGACATCAAGGCTGCATGTAGCTGATTTCATATGAGAGATTATATCATTTAAAACATCAGTGAAACCGGTTCAAAATTAGTAAAATAACTAAAAATTTCCCTACTTGTATGTAAAACGCAGTCTGGGGGGGTGATTTGTTGCCTAATGTTCTTGATTCTGTTAGAAAAGAATTTCAAAAACTCCTCACATGTGTCTTGTGAGGCATCAGTAAAATGACAGGGAGAGGGGGAGGTGATAGAGTCCATGACCTTAAATAAAATTCTGGGATTGGAATGATTTGCTAAAATTAGGTTTGAATAAAAAGATGCTCTTGCTTCCTTAACTGCTTTTTGATAGTTTTTCATTGCATCTTTCCAGATTTCATAAAATATATGTAAGCCTGTTTTCTTCCATTTTCTTTCTTTTCTCCTACAGTCTCTTTTCAATTCGGCAATAGGCTCATTTAGCCAGGGCTGTGGTGAACTCTTGGACTTTTTGACTTTGTATGGAGCCACAGAGTCTAGAACAGTCTGGCAGGTTAGGTTAAAAAGGGAGACCAGCTCCTCTGAGTTAAAATTTGGATTAAAAGCAGTTAAAAAAGCAGCATTAAAAAGTTCAGAAAACTGACCAGCAGACATAGAGTTAAAAACACGACGACAGACGGGTAAATTGCGATTAAAAGGTGGTTGGGATAAGATTACATTAAATAAAATTGCTTTATGGTCCGACACACAGATATCCTTAAGCCCAAGGTTGCCAGGACTGAGACCGAGATGAACAACTAGATCAAGTGTGTGACCTTTCGAATGTGTGGGTTCTTGAACAATCTGTGTGAGATTAAAAGAGTCCAGTGTATCCATAAAATCAGTAACAAGAGACTGAGAAGGGCAGCACACATGTATGTTAAAATCACCTAAAATAAGAATTCTCTCAAACTTTGAAATAAAACCAGATAGTAACTCGGCAAACTCTTGGATAAAAACATTGTTTGGCCTGGGCGGTCTGTAGATTATTAAAATCAGCACTGGGTGTTTAGAATCTATTGTAAAACCAAGATGTTCAAATGAAGTAAAAGTAAGACCACTCTGAGAGATGGGAGAGCATTTAAAAACCTTTCTGAAGATAACAGCAACCCCCCCTCCTTTGCCTGTCAGCCGGGGTTGATGAAGGTATGTAAAATCAGGGGGCGTTGCTTCAATGAGAGGGCTGCAGTCACCTTCAGAAAGCCAAGTCTCAGTGATTATAAAAAAGTCTAATTTATTAAAAGTAATAAAATCATGACATAAAAAGGATTTACTGTTTAAAGATCTAATGTTTAAAAGGCCAAACTGTACTGGGGTAAAATTTGGACTAAAATTTGGAGTGGAAGCTAACATGGGTTGCCGAGGTACTATGATTAGGTTCTTTGAGTTAGCAGCAGAAGGATGTGTTGGTGGACGTATGGTTTGTCTCTGATATGAAATGATGGTAGGTATGACGTTTGGAAGTAGTGTCCTGTTTGTGAGACCTGGGTGGGGTGCAGAGATGAGGGATGATGCTGGTGTTGACTTGAGGATTTCCACTTGGAGGGAGTGTGATGAGGTGAGCGACCGGTGGGGGGAGCTGTGATAGGGGTCAGAGTGTGGAATCGATGTTGAAGAAGAGGGGGAGGGGGGTTCCGGTATAACCAGTCAGTCCGTTGACTGCTGCTGCACGGTGTGCTGCAGGTTAGCCGACAGCATTTGGCTACCTCGTCTGTTCGGATGGATACCGTCTCTGTTAAAAAGTGAGGAGCGGTCCCAAAACAAGTTAAAATTGTCAATAAAACCAAAGTTGAGCTTCCTGCAGGCGGCCTGGAGCCAAGTGTGAAGGCTGAGGAGTCGGCTAAAACGGCCGGCTCCGCGACCAAACGTCGGTATTGGCCCAGAAATAAAAACAGTCTTTCCACAGTCCTTTAAAACATCAAAGAGGAGGTTAAAATCGTTTTTGGTGCACTCCGACTCCCGGCGGGTTGTGTCATTTGTTCCCACATGCACCACAACTCTTTTAATAGAGCAGGGCAGTGAGGGCAGAAGGGAGAGGAGTTTATCCAGGACGTTGGGGACGGTGGCACCGGGAAGACAGTGTGTGACAGCATTAATGAAGCGGACGTTCCTGGTTATGGAGTCACCGATAATTAAAGTGTTTGGGGGGAAGAGAGGACGTGGAGTTGAAGATGCGGGTGGACTGCCTGAGGCGGAGAGGGGACGTTTAATTATCTCTGCCGCTGCTGGGTCCGGACCGGTCTGCGTGGACAGACAGGTGTGCGCAGACGAGGAGTCTCGAGGATGCCCCCCCGAATGCCTCATGACAGCCTCCTTCAGCATCCGACGTCGGTCCCTGCCTGAGGAAGAGCGGCGAGCGGCCCGACCAACACCGGCCCCAGGACTGATGATGGCCTCGGGTGGAGAGAGCGGAGAAGGCGTCGCGGCCGCGGATGGAGGAGCCACAGATGTAGATGGAGCAGCGACCGCAGGTGGGAAAGCCACAGGTGGAGAAGGCTCGGTGGCGGCAGGTGGAGCAACTCGAGACGGAGGAGGCACGGTGGCTGACAGCGGTGAGGTAGCAGCGGCGCCGGGAGGAGCCGCTGTCGTGGACGGGTCCGAACCAGATTGAATCAGGGCCGGACGGGCATCGTCGGAATGGATCGGAGCCGCATCCCGCAGGATTGTATAGCGGTTAGAGAGACCAAGGAGTGGGCAAAGTGAATTCTCACCTGAATCCCTCTTTCGGCCGCGGCGCACCACCTCCGTCCAGGACGGCCGGGACCATGAGACGTCTCTGTCTGGTGTGGAGCTGTGAAGCGGAGCCTTCGGCCTGGCTCCGGTACGAGCCCAAGGATCAACTGGGGCCGTCGGGGTGGCCTGCGGCGGCGTTGTAGCCGCCAGGTCCCGTGCAGCAGAGGCGGCGCTCATTGCCCCTGGCTCAGGTCCGGGTGCCGCCGGAGCCTCAGGGCGGACCAGTAAGGCGCCGGCATTCATCGAGGCGAACCAGGGGAGAGTGGCCGCAGAGTCATCAAGGACATCAAGGAGGAGGACAGTCGGGCTGTTGGAGTAGCCAGGACGGATGACTGCAAATATGAAATCTGCTTTGACTGGGCAGCGGCTACGGAAACAAACTCTCCGATCATCACATCCCTTTTCCGGAGCTCGGACTTCAGCCGGTGAATATCGTCCTTCAACTGTGAGTAGGCCAGCTTACAGTCCATACATACATCCATAATAGTTTCAGACACTATTAGCTTGACCGGGTAGCGTAATGCTGGTGGTGCCTCGGTTAGCCTCCTGGCTAATGCTGGTGGAGTCTCAGTTAGCCTCACGGCTAATGCTGGTGGTGTCTCAGTTTGCCACCTGGCCTGCGGTCCCTGAGCTGCTAGGCTGGTCGCCGTGGGCGCGACTCCGCTTGGGGCCGCAGTATCTCATTAAGCGCATCCTGAATTGTTGTATACAAGGTGGCAGTGAGTCCAGGGCCTGTCCACCCATTAGACTCACAAGAGGCTTATGGTCAGTTTCCAGCTCGAAATGTAGTCCAAGAATGAAGTTGCTAAACTGCTCACAGGCCCAGGTGAGAGCTAACACCTCCTTTTCCAACTGGGCGTACCGCTGCTCTGTCTCTGTCAGTGACCTGGAAGCATAAGCGACCACGCCTTTCCATTTTTCTGTAACATCACTGCCCCTAGTCTGTAGGATGATGCGTCAGCTGATATTTTCAGTTGCTTGTTGGGGTCATACAGCTGGAGCACAGGTGCAGAGGAGAGCTCACGCTTGAGGTTGCAAAACATCCTTTGTTGCTCGTGACACCAGCACCACTGATTCTTTTTGGACAAGAGGTCTCTCAGCGGTTTGTCTTTTTCTACTAGATTTTGTATGAACTTCCCTAGCTGATTGACCATGCTAAGGAAGCTCCTGAGCTCACTTACATTTGTTGGCTCCCTCATGTCCTGCACTGCTCTGGTTTTGTCTGGATCTGGCCTCATACCGTTGGCTGAGATGATGTAGCCAAGAAACTTTACCTCTCTTTTCCCAAACTCACACTTTGACATGTTTAGTGTGACTCCTGCCTTTTCTGCTTGCTCCAGGATGGCGTGCACTCTTGTGTCGTGCTGCTCCTTCGTAGACCCCCAGATGAGGATGTTGTCCATGTGGCAGACAACACCTTCAAGGCCTGCAGTGACCTCGGTCACCATCCTGTTCTGGAAATGCTCTGGGGCAGAGGAGATACCAAAATGCAGGCGGTTAAAGTGCGAACAGCCAAATGGTGTGATGAAGGTGGTGTAAAGAGCTGACTCTTTAGAAAGGGGTATTTGCCAAAAGCCCATGTTAGAGTCCAGCTTGGTGAAGTATTGTGCACCTGTGAGCATGCCTAGGGTTTGGTCTACAGAGGGAAGGATGAATTTTTCACGGCACACTGACTCATTTAAGGGTGTCATGTCCACACATATGCGGACCTCCTCTTTGCCTTTTTTCAGGGCTACAACCATGCCACAACACCAGTCTGTGGGTTGCTCTACACGGCTGATGATCCCCATGTTCTCCATCTGCTCCAAATCCTTTTTCACCTTGCTCATGAGTGGTAATGGGACACGCCGTGGCACTTTGAGAGAGAATGGCTTAGCATCTGGTTTGAGCTTAATGGTGTAAGGCTTTTGAACCAGCCCAAGTCCACCACAGAGTTTAGGATATGTTTTTCTGACTGTCTCTTGGTCTATGGTGTCGACTCTGGCCAGTAGTTTGAGTCTCACTGAAGCTGATCTGCTCAATAGCGCCATGTGTAGATCTTTGACAACAAAGACTTTCTCTGTGGTGCTCCTCTCTCCATATGAGAGTGTTTCTGTAGCTGACCCCAGAACATTTAATTTTGCACCACCAGGATCATAGAGTGGTTTCTGAGCTTTTTTGAGCTTCTCTCCTCTGTGCATGACTCTAGCAAACGCTCAGGGATGGCTGTAACATCGGCCCCGGTGTCTATTTTGAATGTTACCGTGTTGCCTCTTATGTTAACATCAGCCATCCATGGTTCATCACCTGAAGCCACCTCTCCTAGAAACAGTCCATCCATGTCCCCAGCAACCTCATTCACCGTATTGCTTGACCTACATACTTTTCCATAATGTCCTCTTTTACCACAGTTGTGGCATTCCGCACTCTTAGCTGGGCACTGAAATGCTGGGTGAGAGGGTGATTTACCACATTTGGGGCATGCTTTGTAGTCTGCCTTGTTCTGTACAGGTTTCTTACTTTTTTGTTGTCCTTGTATCTGTTCTTTGACCTTGTATTTGTGCTGTTTTCCTCTCTTAACATGCACAGCATCCATACTGGCTTTACTAGCATTCATTTCTCCTCTCAAATCAGTCTTTTGTCGCTTTATTTCTTCTGACTGTCTTGTCATTGTAATGGCTTTTGTGAGGGTGAGGTCCTTATCAAGTTGCATCCTCTCTGATAGTGATGAATCTCTAAGACCTACTACTAATCTGTCCCTCAAAAGTTCATCATGCAGTTTCCCATACTCACAGTTTTCTGCCAGTGCATATAGTGCAGTAATGAATGAGTCCACTGCTTCAAAAGGCTGCTGCACTCTCTTGTTGAACTTAGCTCATTCATAAATGACATTTTTCTTTGGGACAAAGTATGTGTCAATCCTCTCTTTACTGCTTCATACCGCTGGCGCTGCTCGCCCGTTGAGTCAAGCCCTCGTAGCACGTCGTCAGCCTCGTCCCCTATGCAGTACATCAGTGTATTCACTTGATTAGCTTCAGAGGAGTTGTTTAAATTACTCGCCAGTCTGAAACGCTCGAATCTCCTTATCCACTTCTCCCACTCCTGTGGCTTTGAGAAGTTGAAGGGTTCCGGAGGTTTAATGGTGAAAGTCGCCGTTGGAGGTGCTGCGAGTCGCGGCCGGGGACCCCCTGCGTGTGCCGCTCCCTCGTCCTCCATATTCGTCTTGTTCTCTCGCGCTGGAGGCTCGGTCGTTCACCGTGCACCGTCCATCTCGCGGCCCGCAGCTCAAAGCAGCTCCACTTCTGACACCATGTTGTGTTGGGTTCATTCACAGACAATAACGACCACTTTGAGCTAGCGTTCAGAACATTTTACTAAAGTAACAAGCAGGTGTACATTACATATATGACCCCGAGTTTTTTCAGTACCTCCCTCTCGGCCCTTCACCCCAGAACTCTTAACCCACCTTATGACATCATCAACAGGCTGAATGCCAAACGGATTACTTTAAACCACAAGAACCAAACCCACAAATTCAATCATTAGTGCCCACAGCCCATCCACGACTCACCCAACCACAAAGAAAAACCCAGAGCAAACAAGCAAACAATCAAAAAGTGAAGAGGACAAAGGAAGGGGAAAAGGAGACAGGGGAGTTCAGCTGTCCTCGGGGTCTGTCAGACTCTCAAGCTACGTATACTGTCCAGAGAGGATCTCCATACCTCATAAAAGGTTTTCAAGGAGCGTGTAAGGGAGAATCTAACTTTCTCAGGTTTGATACACTTTAGAACCTTTTTAATCCATCTATTCAGACTGGGGGGTAACACAAGTATCCATTCTAAAAGGATGAGACGTTGGGCCCATTGCTGTTGTTTCATTTGTTGCCTGGTGTTGACCACTTTGTAATATGGGTTTTGATGGTCTAATATACTGTAGAATTGCCTCCTTGTGTTGTCTGTTTTTGCAGTGTCTCTAAATGCTGCAAGTCTTGTCAGATTGGTTAAAATGTTTTCTCTGTGTGCTTGTGCTCTCTGGGGTTGCAGTGTATTAGATTCATCTTTCTACAAGCAAGCCAAAGGAAAAAAAACAACAACTAGAAAATCAGGGAGGTACTTGTTTTAAATCAGTAGTTTTACCCATGTTATTATTCTGCTGAATTACTACGCATATTGTTTTTTGACCCCCAGGGTTTGGGTTTTGCTGAGTTTTTAACTTTAAGTAGGTCATCTGATCACATAGGTGCTGCAGTTAAAAAATAAAATCCAGACCAATATATGTTTATCGTGGCAGTGTGAATGCCTCATGTGGGCACAGTGGGGTCAATGATCAGTGGTTGGGTGTAGTGTTTCTTCTTGAGTCGAGGCAATGCTAGGCATACAGATATTTATTATTCACAAATTTTTTAAAAACAGTGTGGCAGTTTGGAGCACCTCTAGCACTTGTTACTTTACCATTAGAGCATTAGAGTCTCGCCACACTCAGGTTTTTAAGAGACTCATTCCTCTGTGATGCTGCAGTAGATAGCTTATATGATGTTAGACTGTGATTGCTTCTGAAGATGTCTGAGCTTTTCATTACGTGACAGAAGCCACCTTTCTGTTTGAGATGAATTTAAAGAGAAACAATTTTATTTAAAGGGCTCACCAGTAATCTCGAGAGTGAGGGAAGCTTTTTTTTTTCATGATGTCAGAGCGGTCCATTCAGCAGCTTCATTAACCACACATGCTCTGAAGGGTTCTTACTCCAAAATGATACTTGTGGGGTAGGCTCTTCATGTAATAAAAAGACATGAAAGAATGAAGTCTACTGTTTATTTACATTCTGAAGAATGACCTGAAAGAATGACTGACACAGAAGTCAGTCAGTAAGAATTTCAACCTTGATCTGATTTTATGCTGCGCACAGCACAAGCTGCTTTCAACACAGCAGCAGAGCACAGTAAAAATGTAAACTACGTTACTAAACTGGAGGTGTACATCCTGCCACCTCTTAGGACGCATTCACACTGGCGCTGTTTGGTTTGCTTTAAATGAACCCTGGTTCGCTTCCACGGATAGTTTGGTCCATTTGGAGTGGTGTGAACACTCATTCATACTCTGGTGTAGACCAAACGAGCAAACCCTGGTCCGCTTGAAAAATGGGGGTCTCGGCTCACTTGCAAGTGAACTCTGGTGCGGTTTGCTTACAGTGGGAAATGCAAACAGACTATCCAGTGAATCAAAGAGAGGAAGTGAACCAAAGAGAGTAAGTTACGTAGAGCGCATTGCATTTTGGTGTTTGGTGTTTTTGTGGTGACCAAGCCAGCTGAAGGGAATGGATTTCCGTTTTCGGCCCTGGTCAATCAATGAGCCAGGGTTTCTTCTTCCTCATGCTTTTTGTCTTCCTGGTCAGTGGTCATTTTGGGCAATACTGCTCTCAAACAAGCAGCTTTTGTAATTGCTTGACACTGACCAGGCCATTTGGTCCACTTTAAAAAGTGCAGTGTGAAAGTGAACCAAACCAAATGAAGGTGTGAAATTTTTCGGCATTCCCCGCCCAATCGAACCAAGTTCCCTGGACTATCCCGGTGTGAATGCACCCTTACTCTAACAGCTCACTGTAGTTGCTTCTCCTGTTCCATTACTCCCTTGCAAAAATGTCAAATAATCTGCTGACAAATATGACCCTTATCTTGTTGTTTATACACATTTTGGACAAACTCTGTGTTCCTGTGACAGCTTCACAATAAAAGCCTATGTTTTGTCAGATATAATGTGAAGCAGCAGCAGTGGACATTGTTGGTTTTGTATTAGAAAACTGAGGTTCATTAGGATAAGATAAAATTAAAAACATTACTGCTGAATTACATGCTGTATTGTTTCCTTTGAATGTCTTGGGCATGTGAATGCAGTCTGAATCCAGATTGAAAGCCGGAATGATGGGCTACTACACAGAGAGGTAATTACAAAATTGAAATTGCTATTTCTGGAGAGAAGAAAATGCAGACCATGTATAATAATAAACACTACACAAAATGGTAAATCTGCATTCCCACCAGTTTGAACATGATTAACTTTTTTTTTTTTTTTTGTCTTTGTTTTTCTTCTGTGTCCTCAATATTTTACTTTGTCTTATTTTTTTATTGTATGCTTCTGTCTTATTTTGTATAATCTCTTTTTGTCTGCTTCATATGTCCCAGCACTTGTCTTCACTTGTTATCACCACATTACACACCACAAAAGAAAATGGTAAAGAGCTCTGGGGAACCTTGAATTAAATAATGGGAACAAAAGAAACCGCAATAAATGCAAGTGCTGAACATTCTACTCCAATGAGACACATTGGGAGCCTATGCTAAGCTAGCTTATTGCAATATGGCTAGTAACTAGGTTTGCCACACATTCTGGTTTTCATGGGATTGTTCTCTTTTTGAGCTACTGCCCTGGAAAATGAATATTCTTTCCCAGGAACCAAAATGTCCCGGGGTGATTTTTGTTTTTCTTGGGTTTTTCGTAAAAATATCATTCTAATTTAGAATATCAGAATTCAAGATAAAAGCAGATTTTCTACTGCTGTTCTGTTGTTACCTTTTTACGTTTAGACATCTAATCTTATGTCCCATGTTAAACAAGTAAAAATGAGTAGAAAACAGCGACAATGGCCATATGCCTATACTTCTTTTTAACACTATCCCTGCCATTGATGAGATATTCTGGCAATCCGTGTTTTCACTGTTATAAGATAGAAGGCACTGGTACACATCTTTTGAAATTGAACAACACTGCTGTGTCCAAAAACAAACGAAGAAGATCTGACGGAAACTAGAAAAAGATGTTGTTAACAGAAATGTAGCAGTGTTGGGATTCACTGGACCACAGATGATTTGTCATTTGTACAGTGTGAGGGAAACTCTCCTCTCTGAAGAAGTGACGGACTCGGTGTGAGGACTCAAGTCTCTTTAATACATGCAGCATGGAGAGAAGACCTAAAGCGTTCTCCGACAATCTTTAAAATGTGCAGACCTTTATACTAAATCTCAGCTTTGATCCTAGGTCGCACCTACCCGCTACATTTGTAAAGGAAATTGCCCCACTCCTGATAAAGGGTTAAGCACAAACAGGAAACTTTTCCCCAACCAAATGGTCATCACCTCAGGATACAGAGAATTGGAGGATGGATCACTGTCACACCTGTGTGAGAGACCAGTCCTCAAACGTGATTGGGTTCACAGTGACACAGTGACATGTAAATCTGTGATGTCACCAAGCAAACTTAAAGAGATGCTTCGAGTCTCCATAGCTCCTCTTTCTCCTGCATCTGAAAAGAGGTTTTTTTCCCTAGGCCTTGACCGAGGTAGGACCTGCCACACCCTTCCCCTGTTCTCTCATCCCTGCATTCCCACAGCAGGAGCTGCAGCCTTACTCTCAATGTGACTTGCTTCCAGCAGACACACAACCTGCAGATCAGGGAAGTTAGTGTGCAGAACACAAGGTTTGCAGCTAACTTACCAAAAACAAGGAGAACCAAGTTGAGTTAGCGCCAGACTTCTAACTCTGAAAGGACACAGGACACAGTAAAGACTGCTTCTGGAACCACAGCTTTGTCCAGCCTTCATCTGCTGTCTAACAAAAGTGGAATGCCACAAAGCAACTTTTCCCTTCATCCATTAAAGAACTGGTAATGTAACAAAAGGGTATACCATTATTACACTTGTACAGGCTAAACAAGACTGTTTAACGTTGTCACTTGTGATTTAATCCTGTTCATTGAGTTATTGTTGTGATTGTTTGCAGTTAGGTTATTGGTTAGTTGGCTTCACCAAAGCTAAGTTGATGTCAACTGTTTATGCTTTACACAGACAGAGTCTTGCATGCAACTAAACATCCTCTGTACTAACCCAGACCCTTTGGATTACATATGCTCACTCACAAATTGGATTTCAAACCAGCAACACCCAAAAAAGGAGAGTCAAACTTTCTGCTTCATCTCCCTTGTCTTTGTCCTGACTGACTACATGGTCAGGCAAAACCTCTTCTGGTCATAAGCTATTACTGATTCAACCATCTTGTAGTTTGTTGTCAGCCATTTTGTTTGTAGGCCAGATGGCCTCTGTTTCACACACACAACTTTTGTCTCTCTCTGTCTCTCCTGCACACACACACACACCCATATCGCACATGTACACACCCATGCTTGTATAAAGTTAGTTAGAATTTGTGTGTTTTGTTGCTTTGCTCTCTTTATGAATAAATATATTTGGAATCATACCTGCTGTCTGTTTAATATTGCACAAGAATGAATGAATAGTCAACCTCTGCTATGTCAAGAGCTCAGAAATCCTTAAACCTTTACTATTAATATGGTAATTTTGGTCATGGTTATTAATTTAATTATTAATCAGAATTCCCACTTGATAGTTTAGTGTACTTTATGGGACTGATATCAGTAACTGGCTATCATTTTTCCCCTTTTGGGAATGGTGCCCCATGAGGTGATTTATGTAAATGAAGTCACATTATCTAACATATTGCATAGCCATTTTGATACTTTAACTGGAGGCCTGTTACGAGGTAAGGTCCCATCAGCAGCTTGTAAACTGCACAAAATGCCAGCACCGATGAAAAATTTTATTTTTTTTAGATTTTGATGGACTCAGACTCATTTCCTGTTTTGATCAGCATTCTCAATGTGATTTGGACAAAGAAGCAAACGAGTTTTGTGGGATGAAACGGGATCTCCATGACTTCTTTGAAAGCCCCTGACTGCATGAGGCAGTTCATCTCCTCTCGTGTCTCATGCTACTGTTGGGATGATTAAGATGTCTAACGTCAGTTTGGACATCATCTGGATGCATCAAAGTCTGGATTGCTCTGAAATGACCTGACAAAAACAATTAGGTTTCTTTAAGTTTTTTGACGTCATGATCAGTGATCAGTTATTTTTCAGCCACTGATGTACTCAGTCTGTGCGTCTGTGTCCATGGCAACCAGTCTCTAGGAACAGCTAAGATACCCGTGCTTAAGGAAGACATATATATATATAAATACATGAATACACCATCATGATGCATGTTCTGACCAAGTGTGTCGTCATTCTAAACCCACACATTAATAATATATGGGAAGGGACATTTTGACACTTCAACACTCTCTCTCTGTCTCTCTCTCTCCTGTCTCTCTTACACACACACACACGCACGCATGCACGCACGCACGCACGCACACACACACACACACACACACACACACACACGAGGGTGTTGTTGCACAGTGATTATACAGTCAACACATCTACCTACATCTGAACAGTAATTATAGACAACCTGCGAAGGTTATCTCCTTCCATCTTCTCTCTTTTCCTCTTTTCTTCTCTCCCTCTCCATTTACAATTTTCTCTCCTCTCCTCCTCTTTCCAGTTCTATCCTCACATCTCTTCTTTTTCCTTTCTGTTCTCTCCCACTTTACTCCCTTCTTGTCCTCTTCTGTCCTCTCGTTGTCAACAATGCATCCTCATTATGACATCTTCCGAAAGTGAACAAATAAGCCTTTCATTGCTTGAGTGCACGCACACACACACACACACACACACACACACACACACACACACACACACCTGTACATATATGAAATGTAAAGCCCACAGTGGGCTTCCAGTATGCGGTAATTATATGCAGACAGCATTTCTATCTCAGAACATTAATTACACACTGACCTGGTCTACACACAGAGAACAGTGCAAAACATTAATTACATAGACTTAACAGAGAAATGAGACAAGGTGACATCGCAGCACTCCTCTCATGACATCATCTGAGAATTTCTGTGGCTGTAGTGTGGGTTTGTGTGTGTCCTGCAATACTCAGATCCAAAGAGTTTAAAGGTGAGGTCATTTTCTGACTAAACTAAGAACACAAGTGTGTAAGAACAAGTAATGTATGTAACATTATTTTTAATGTTTGGTCCTGCTCTTGATTGGATTTTTACTTGTAAGTTTCCAAACTCGTACCTTTAATCATCTCTGTGGTGTTTTCTCATTTAAATGTTCACAATAAGGCATAAATCAAACCTTTGTCTGCTGGGGCATGGGCAGCATAGTGGTACAGTGGTTAGCACTGTCACCTGACAGCAAGCGGGATTTGGGTTCAGACCTGCCGGCTGGCTTCAACTCTGTGTGGTTTGTGTGTTTTCCCATGTCAGCATAGTTTTTTCTCCAGGTTCTCCAGCTTCATGCAGTTTAGGGTTCATTGGTGACTTTAAATTTCCTGTATGTGTAAATGTGAGTGTGAATGGTTGTCTGTCTCTATGTGTCAGTCCTG
Organism: Cephalopholis sonnerati; assembly: GCA_019142605.1. Lineage (NCBI taxonomy): Eukaryota > Metazoa > Chordata > Actinopteri > Perciformes > Serranidae > Cephalopholis > Cephalopholis sonnerati. Next base: position 3,711,614 of record JAGQAX010000005.1, on the reverse strand, counting down.
TGAAAGTCTGACAACTAGTCTAGGGTGTACCCTGCCTCTTGCCCAATGTCAGCCAGAGTAGGCTCCAGCCCCCCAGCAACCCTAAATAGAGTAGTAGAGTAATAAGTAGTTTTGTAGGAGCCTTGTTTCTGTTGGGCTGCTTATTTGCAGGGTTTCCTGCAGTCAGTGAAATGACACATAATGGAGGCAAAGTCCCAAACAAAACCGAGACCAGGCCAAGTTATGACCTCACAAATGAATCACTCATCCACTGTCAGATCTGACCTGAGATCCTCTGGCATACAGTTACTGATTGTTTCCCATTCTGTGGTGTCAGCAGTATTACTACAGGAAGCTCTGCTTAAGTAAATGGCCAGAATGCTTCTTTCATAGTATTTACAAAAAAGCCATTACTATGCACATGTAAATGTACCATCATGTGGGTGACCAAAAGCATCCCTAAGGAACCAGGGCAACCTGATGAGAATATGTAATGCTGACTATGGAATGTAACCCCAGCGAGAGGGGCTACATGCAGACAATTTGGGATATATGGATGCTTCAAACCCAACATCTAGGTTAAAAGATTTTGAAAAATTCCAATCTGGTTTCAAAGCTTTTCACAGTATTGAATCAGCCTTACTAAGAATAACTAATGACCTCCTCCTAGCTGCTGACTCAGGTAACTGCTCCGTACTCTTGCTCCTAGATCTAACTGTTGCCTTTGACACAGCAGATCACTCTGTTCTCACTCACTGTTATGCCGATGATACACAGATCTACCTCCCCATAGAGCCAAACATCACCAGCAAACTAACTAACCGTTATAACTGTCTTTATGACATCAAATTCTGAATGGTTGCAAACTTTCTCCAGCTCAATGAGAGTAAAACTGAAGTCATTTTATTTGGACCACAGCACTTGACCAGAATTATTTCTCCTCATCGTGGCCCTTTGGTACCCTCTATTAAATCTCACGTAAGAAATTTTGGAGTGATTTTTGACTCTGAATTAAAGTTTGACAGACAAATCAATCATGTAGTTAAATTAAGTTTCATGCATTTGTGCACAATCTCCAAACTCAGATAAATTCTCTGGATTTCTGACCTGGAGAAAGTCATCCATGCCTTCATTCCCTCCCACCTCGACTACTGTAATTAGTTATATTTTGTTATAGTCATTCTTGTTTATCCCATCTTCAACTAGTCCAAAATGCAGCAGCAAGCATTTTAACAAGGTTAAAAAGAGGGACACATCACACCTACAGTATTCTTGCCTCCCTACACTGGCTGCCTGTGAGTGTCAGGATCAATTTTACGATTCTGATGTTTGTTTACAAAGTGTTAAACGGCCTTGCTCCCCTAGAGCTCCTCTCTCCGTATCACACTATGAGATAACTGAGATCATCTGATCAAAGACTTCTGTCTGTCCCGAGATCCAAGACTAAGGGTTATGGGGACAGGGCTTTCTCTGTCGCTGCCCCAAAGCTCTGGAATTCTCTTCCACCTGCCATCCGATTCCTTCCCACCATTGAGATTTTCATGAATCGTCTTAAAACATACTTTTATTCTGTCGCCTTAATTGTGCGTAGTGTGACTGTCTTTGTTGGTGTTACTGTCACACTGTGGTGACAGTATAAAGGAAAACACTATACTATAGGTACAAAATAGCAGAAGTGATATGTTGTCATTACTGTTATTATCACCCAAATGTTTGTGTTTCTTCTCATTTGCTTCTGTTCTTTCTTTTCTGTGTGTCCTGTAAGAGCACTTCGGATCAACTTTGTTTGTGTTTAAAGTGCTATATAAATAAAGTTGCCTTGACTTGACTTGACAAAGAAAAAACTCCTAGCCTAGTGTTCCAGCATCCATAAACGGCAACTGTTATTGCAGCTAGAGATTGATGACATACAACAAACATGCTATGGCAAGGGGGAGCCAGAACGACAGGTTAAGTGGGGATGTCATTATTATCCCCTCACTCTCATATTGCCTTTATGACACAATCAATTCAATCGATCAATCAATTTTATTTATAAAGCCCAATATCACAAATCACAATTTGCCTCAAAGGGCTTTACAGCATACAACATCCATCTGTCCTTTGGACCCTCACAGTGGATAAGGATAACAGAATGCTTAAAAATGTACAACATCAACAGGACACTAAGAGCCTTTATGTAGAACTCAGTGGGGCTGTGGAAAATAACTCTTAAGGCCAACTCAAAGCCAACTGCACAAGTTACCATCAATTGCAGCAACTACCGGGGTGATGCACTGCCCGCACTCCTGTTCTGCATGTGCCTGAACCCCCTCAGACAAGTCATCACAAAGAGTGGCTACTGATACCGGTTCCAAAGTGGAGCAACCATCAGTCGACTCCTCACATGGATGACATCAAGCCGTATGCCAGGAATGAGCAAGACATCGACTCACTAATCCACCGCACCAGGACCATCGGAATGTCATTTAGTCTAGATAAGTGTGGTCAGATGGTGTCAAAGAGAGGGAAGATGATCAGAACTGAGGGGGTTGAACTACCAGAGGGCAGCATTGCAGATGTTCAGGACAGCTACAAAGGCTGAACTTCCCCTAAAATTTCATAGAAGAAATGGTCAAATATGCACTATTGAATTTACATTAAAATAAGAATTTACATTGCATTAAACGTGCATTAGGATACGTTTAACATCGTGACCATGATGCTGTTTATCACCAGTTTTCATACGCGACCTCCCTGGCATACATTCTCGTGTCAGCACAGTGGACACGGAGCCTCCAAGCATTCCCATGAGACAGCACTGTGCAGATTTTTTTCATGCAGCAAAGCGAGACGGTCATTGGATAAATGCGACAAAATCGTCACTTCCAGGGAGGCTTAGCTTCCATGGGACCAAATGGAGCGGTAGGCAGGAGAGGACGCTTGGTGTAAGCATGATGATTGGAGGAATTGTCCAAAAGGCTGAACCCCTTTGTGAATGACAACCCTTTTGAAATACTCACTGGCATCGTCGCATTTCAAGCTCAAACACTTTTTTACCACAGGAACACATTCTGATACAACACCAGCATATGAAAGCTGTTGCTGGCAGTGACAAACCCACTGAGAATTCTACATGCTGCTATTACAACGGGGGGGGGGGCGGCAGAGCCTGGGGCCTGTCACTATCCCTGGGCACACTTGGCATGGAAAGTGAACAACTTGTGCTATTTGTATTTTATACTAAAGTCTATGTTATGAGTCCTTTTAACCCCACAAACTATCACATTCTGACAAATTGTAAGTGAGCTTCTGGAAGGCAGTTTCTGATGAAAATCCATCCAAAAATATGGAAAGACTTTATGGTCAGCATCTTTATGATACCAATCTGAACAGGTGATCAACTGAGGGAATTCAGTGACCATCAAGTAAAACCATTTAATAGGAGTTAAAGTCAGAGGGAATACATTTCTTGTGCCCATGGATGGATGATAAAACTATAACCTTTCACTGCGCAAAACCTCCCTCCGCGTGCAGACTGAGCATACCATGCAGGAGTTCTGATCACTGTGATCCTTGGCTGCCATCTTCTGGCAAGTCTACTTGTAAGGTCAAGAGTGGTAATGTTTAGGATATGTAATCTGCACTCTATGTGCCCTTCTGTACAGGTAAATATATTGATGACTGTGCTGATGGTTTATTTATTTATGATTTTATTTTTACAAGTACTATGCACATTAAAAAACATTGCTGTAAATGTCCCAGTGTTAGCCAAAGGCTAAACTGTTGTCCCTGGGCCAGGTGTTAAGTTAGCCACAAAATAGAAAGACATAAAGGCAATTAAAACAATGCAAACAATTAAAAGCATGAACGAAAACATGAATATAAAATGAGCCCAATGGTTAACACATTAAAGGCACATAAATCAGACAATTCTAAATGAACAGAAGCAACTAGTCAACAGACACAGTTATGCACAAGATAATAAAATTAGCAGACAAGAATCAGTTATGCATAAGACATAAGCGTTAGAAAACAAGACAGTTATAGTCACTGATGGGCAGTAACGCGTTGGGAGTAACGTGTTACTGTAATGTGATTACTTTTTCAAGTAACGAGTAAAGTAAGGGATTACAATTGCAAAAACAGTAATTAGATTACTGTTACTTTCCTGCAAGCAGGCTGCGTTACTGCGTTACTAAACCGTGATTTTCTTTTGTGAGACTGTCTCGTGACAATGACGTATGAGCGGCACGACGTCAGTGGTAAACAACAAACGACACGTATAGTGATCAACAAGAGACAACATGGAGCATGGGAGAGAGCCGGACCATGCAGCGTTTAATGCTTGGAAGTACCAACATTACTTTGAGTTTGACCTGGTAAAAGGTGACAAAAACATTAGCGTCCGCTGTACACTCTGCGTGGGCAGAAAACTTTTATCGACAGCGATAAATTTCACCTCAAATCTGAGCAAGAACCTAGCCGGCACAGGAATGTGAAACTCACTGAGAAACCCCCGGATCCCCCCACTGACATGCCCGCTGTGGCTACCACATCCAATTCCAGTGGGCGAACCTCCGAGGGCCCCTCTCCTGCTAAACAGGTGAAAATAGACTTCAGAGCGACAGGACTTAGTGCCGCTGAACTGAAGAAGCTCGTCGCTGGCTATATTATCGAGGACATGTTGCCCATTTCCACTGTAGACTCTGAATCGTTCCGATACATCGTAGAAAAAATACCGACCAAAAGTGGTATCAAGCTGCCGCAGAGAAAGTCATTTGCAGGATACCTTGAGAGAGAATACGACATAATGGATGTTAATTTGAAGGCTGCACTCGGAGATGTAGACTTTGATTCCACCACTGCTGACATCTGGATGGTGAATAATAAAAGTTTTATGGGTGTAACAGTTCACTGGATTAATTCCACTTTACAGCACAACAAGGCCGCCCTCGCATGTAAGAGAATTAGAGGCAGGCACACCTATGATGTTATTGGAGCAGAGATTGAAGAAATCCATTCATCATATGGACTGCATGGCAAAGTTGTTGCCACTGTAATGGATAATGCATCTAATTTTGCCAAAGCATTCAGAGTATGTCAGCCCTGTAATTTTGGAGTCTGAATCTGAAAATGAAGAAGAAGGTGATGACGAGGAACCGACTTTTACAGATGTCATAGAAGCTCTTTCAACTGGTGATGGACAGTTTAGCCCCCCTCCACACTACAGGTTTGCATCACACACAATTAACCTGATTTCAACAAGCGATGTTGACAAACATCTAAATTCCTGTGCAGACACCAAGGCTGTATATAGGAGTAGTATTGCAAAATGCTCTGCTCTTTGGACTAAAGCAAGTCGATCAACATTAGCCTCTGAACAGGTGGAGGAAGTCAGCCGCAGGAAGCTAATGGTACCCACATTCACAGGGTGGAATTCCCTGTATGAGGCCATTTCCAGAATCATCACAATTCTGATGAATGAGCTGAATCCCCTGTGTGTAAAACTAGGAATCAAGTGCCTTAATGAAAGGGAGTACCTATTCTTACAAGAGTAAGCCCTGTGACAGTAGCACTGGACATCTTACAAGGGGATTGTCACGCCCTCAGCCTCCTGAGGTCTGTGTGTGTGTGTCTGTCTGTCTGTGTGGTTGATTACAGGAGTGGATTCAGGTGTGCAGGTGTTGCAGGAAGCTGTCTCTCATCACAATCAACCCACTACATATACTGGGCCTCAACTCCGCCGTGCTGCCAGATCGTAGACTCTGCTAAGCAAGTCAGTCAGTCTAGTTCAAGCCGCTTTCCTTGTTGTATATTACCCAAACGACTAATCCATATTTCCTCTGCCTACAGCTGCTTTCCGGACACCTGCCTCTGCACCACTACTACTCCTCTGCAAACCAGCATTGGCTTCAGTCAGCCTTCTACCTGGACTTCATCCACCTGCCCTGCTCAACTCCATACCCTGGCTCACGGCTCAGACCCTGCTCCCCCCTGCTCTGCTCCAAATCCTGCCCTGCTCAGCTCCATACCTTCCTACTCTGCTCAGCTCCATACCCTCCTGCCCTGCTTAGCTCCACTCCCTGGCCCACGGCTCAGACTCTGCTCCTGCTCCCCATGCCCAGAGACTCCTTCGTAATTGGTGACAATAAATCCATTCATTTGTACTGACTCCCTGCCTCTGTTCTGTGTGCTGCTCTTGGGTTCTATTCAGTAGCCCCCTGCTAACAGGGATAAGAGCACCTATGGGGCTTTACTACCAACACTCACAAGCCTGATGTCAAAGACACTTGGCCTGAAAGAAGACCTCTCTAGAATGACAGCCAGCCTTCCAGATGTCATTGTAAAGGTAAGATTATTAGATAATTGATTTGGGTACATTTGTTGAATTTATTATACCATTCATGGTGGGCAGATGTTACAATTTGTTTGTTTTAAGCACTGAGTACAATTATTAAAATGATAGAATATAATAAAAGATCAATTATTCATCCCCTGTTCAATATCAGGGGTACTGATCATCATTAATCAAGAATATTAATCTTAACATCAACAGAAGATTAAAATAAAGAGGTCAAAACAGTCTCAACCAAAATTAAATCTCATACAGTATTGATAGCACATGAGATTGTTTAGGTCAGTAAAGCCCACAAAATAATTAAAATAGCCGATTATATAGTAAAATAAATATATTCTTAGTTATATCATATTGTATTTTACAGGCCATCAAGATTCGTTTTGATGCTGTACTGGATAGCCAAGAAGGACTTCTTGCAGCGGCCACTTGTCCCAAGTTCAAACTTCAATGACTGAGAGATGAGTGTAGGAGAGAGCATGCGAAGAAGCTTCTGACAACAGTGTCGTAAAGCTGCTCCTGCACCTGACAATGCTAATGTGTCCCAACTGGCTGCCAGCCCAGCTGAAATGGACTTTTTTGATTTTGAGAACCAGCCCACAGAAAGCTTCTCAGCAGAAAAAGAAGTAACTGACTATTTAAGGTCAGGATATGAGCTTGAGATTCTGAATCAGTTCCCAAACCTCAAAAAGATGTACATGAAATACAACACTCCAACTCCATCCAGTGCACCAGTGGAACAGCTGTTCAGTTTAGGTGGATTGGTGCTTTCCCCGAAAAGGAACAGACTGTCTGATAGGAGGTTTGAGAAGTTTCTGCTGATGCGATATAACCACTGTCTCACTCCGAAAGAAAATAAAAAAACATAGGGCCTTGTCAGGGTAACCATAAAATGAGACTGGACTAATAGCCTAAATGTGGCATGCAACAGCATTTTCTGTTTTGTAAACTCATTATTACTCCTCTCTGCACTTTACCAACTGTTAAAAGATGTAAATGTTAATAATTTGGAATACAGTCAGGAGAGACTTTGATTTTAATTATTTTATTGCTGTATTTTATTTACATCTATTTGATTGAAGGAGTATACACACAAAAAAGATTTTTATTTTATATGCTGGAATATGCAGAAATATAAGTTAACGGAGGAAAGACTTGCTTTATTTTATTAAGATATGGTGGAATGTGCAGAAAATAGGTTTAAATGTTCAACAATTTTCTTCAAGTCAGAGACTGTTGCATTTAATTCATTTTTTGACTGACGCAATGTGCATAAAGTTAAAAGATTGAAACTAATAAAACAAGTTTTAAAAAAGACACTTTCATTTGATTCAATCTTATATGATGGAATATGCAGAAAGAATAGAGTTAGGCTGAAAGGTCTATTGCTTTATAGCGTATCCAGGTTGTGCATCATGTTTTTAAAAAGTAAGTAAGTAAAGTAATTATTAAAATAACTAATTACTTTTGAAAATAAGTAATCAGTAAAGTAACTGGATTACTTTCTTGGAGAAGTAATCAGTAACTAATTACTATTTCTTAGTAACTTGACCAACACTGGTTATGGTTAAGACATAAGCATTATCAGGCAGGACACAGTTATGCACAGCAAGACAGAGGCATTAGCAGACATCACAGTCTGCAATAAAACTGTTTGAACCCATGTAATGCAAACATAAAGATAGGTATTAGAGTGAAGACTGCATAAACCTGACACACACAGATAGTTAGAAAGCCAGAGAGATGAAGACAGACAGTGAAGGCATGTGGAGGCTTTGTATGATGACGCACCTAGTTGCTTATTAGCCAGGTTTTCAAATAGTGTACAAACGAGCGGCATGTGGTACTACATCTTGTATATACTAAAAGTACAGTTTCAGAGTTGTATCACTGGTATGAGACCAGGTAGGTAAAGAGTGTGTAATATGTATGAAAATACATTTGGCGATGCAACACCCATTTCCCACTATGGTTCGCCCTGGCACCACAAGACAGTCCCCCCCCGTGGACATGTTTGCACACACACCCTGGCCAAGAAAGCTGCTCTATGCCTTTCTGCCCCTCTGCCTCATCTCTGTTGGAGAGACTGAGTCAGGATAGCCCCAGGTTGTAGCTCTGTGCCGTGGCATGCAGAAATGACTCAAAAGGTGGTGGCCCAGCCCTGGACCACTCTGGGGGGGGGCTCTGTCTCAGGAGATGGATACACTAGGCGTGTTGCCCATTCTGAATCAACCTCTCCAGGCTTGGCTCCTGTGAGGGACAGGCTGAGGAGGTTATATTCCCAAGAACATAATAAGTTTGCTTGTGTTATATGATTTTTGTCCCCCAAAATGTGACCCCCATCAGATGCACTCAATAGCTGTTTGTGTGCTTTGGCGATGATGTGGCTGGTAAAGTCCTGCACTCACAAAGCCTTGTGAGATGGCTTTGTGAGTGCATCTGCTAAGCCTACAGGCTGTCGGACAGGGACCCTCCCTCTATGGTCTGCACACACTCCACACGAGGTGTGGCAGTGTCAGTGGCCTTGTTCAGTAGGTTGAATATCATGGACATATGTACGGCAGCATCATGGTCTACACCCTGCCCATTCATAAAGTTCTATCCCTTGGATATGATGAGCTCCTTTTGAGGGTCTGTGCTTACTGGAATGACACAGCGATGGTGAAAAGAGTTGGGTGTATGTCACCAGTGTTGCAACTAACTCCCCTCTTGGCATAATATACCAACATGTTTCTGTGCTCTGTGGTGACCTGGGAAATGTGGTGTACAGGGTGCCAATTGCTTGACTTTCGGCCCTTGCAAGGTTAATGCTCCACCCACTTTGGTTGCCTACCATCTGGGTTGGCAGGGCCCCCCTACTTCTCCACTGTGGTGGCTGAAAGTTATGAAGAAGTAGACGGGCTACAACGACTAACCTTTAGCTGGTCACATTCAGTGTGGCTGGGTCAGTGTTATGTCTCAACAGGTTCCACCATCTTGTTCCACCCACAGTACCCAAAGAGTCCAGTAGAGGGCAGAGCTTGTGTAAGATAAAACAAAGGTTATGATATTGTGACCCTAGTTGGATTAACACAGGCAAGCCCTCTATCTAGGGGCCCTGTCGCTCCTACGCAGCTCGCTGAAGAGACTATAGGATGTTTGACTGTGGTGATCCGCCTCTCAGTGTGCTCTGGGGTCTGCATGTGTTTTGGCTGACACGTCCTGATTACTCGGCTATGTTTATGCAATTCTCAGTGTGCAAATGTGTGCTGTTCCAATATGCTGCGGTGAGCAGAGATTGTCAAGTGTTAATGTATTGTAGCATTGAGTATTAGAATGACAATAAATGAACCTTGTAGAATGGTTAACCACCATCAAAGGTCGGCCTAACATTCAAGAATATAAGGGCAAAGTCTGCAAGGATATGACCATTATGAGGACCATATTTGGACAATGCATCATTAAATGAACTAAAAACCATTGCCTTCAATCAAAAAATACAGAAAAAATACTCAAGATGCTTCAAATAATTGAAAATCTGGAACGCAGTCCAGCTCTGTCTTTCTTAATTACTTGAGTTTTTTGATAAACAGTTTGTTTAAAAATACTGAATGACACCGACCTTGTTTTCAAAATGTATGTTTTAAATACGCTGCAGTGAGTAAAGGTGTTCAAATGTGAATGTACTGTAGCAGCACTTTTGATTGGTCTACCCTAATTTACAGTCTTTGTTCCATGACTAAAAATCACCATCTTAATCACTGCCCAAATTTTGAAGAGTGAAACACTTTCAGACTCTTTCATCCATTAGAAAAAAAATCTCGGTCAGATATCTGAAACAAATTCCAGTATCATTAAATTCTGGTGACAATAACAAAGAAATACAGATAAAACACGAGTGAAGATACTTCACATTGTTCAAGAATCAAACTGATTCATAGTTCCGGTCTTTTTTCTGAATGAATTGATTTATTAAGAGTAAAAAAATGACAAGAAAGCCAGTCTGAATTTTCCAAAATGTTGTGCTGTGGTGTCCATTGTAGCCTACTCTTGTAGCACAATCTAAGTGTCTACCCAAACTTACAAGTTTGCTGCCTAATTAAAAATTATCACCTTAGAAAATTTAAAGAGTTAAATGTTTTTAGAATTTTTCATCAATGATTAAAGACTGTTAGTTGGAAATCTGGAACTCAGTCCAGTTTCGTTAAATTATGTTGAAAATAACAGAAAAAAGGTAAAAAAAAAAATTAAGAAAATTAAAGGGTAAATATAGTTCACATTGTCAAAAATCTGATATGCAGTCCAGTTCTGTTTTCTTACTGATTGATGTGTGAGAGTATGTAAAAACTAATTAAATATAAAAATTGAAAAACTTGAGTATAGATACTTCACATCATTGAAAGCTAATACACAGTCCAGTTCTGGTTTCTTTAATACTTGACATGTTGATAATCAGTATAAAAAAATACAGAAAAAACCAACATTACTCTCTAAAGTAATGTTCCAGTATGCTGAGTAGAAATGGTCAGTATGAGAAAAACAATAAATGAACCTTGTAAAATTGACATTGCTAGGTGATGACCTCTTCAGACGCCTCTCTGTCAGCTCTGCAAAATTTGAGCGAACCTATGCTGTTTAAGTTATTTTTAAAAATATCAGCAACACTTTTTGTGACTAAAATTGAACAACGATGACAACCTACAACTTCAAGACATTCATCGGGATAAGGAAATCAACTCGACGCTTTGTGAACTCTCCTCCTGCTGATTGTGCTAACTGGTTGGCAGAGATTTTCAAATGTAAACATCAGAAAAAAAAAATTAAGGAAAAAGTGTAAAAGATCAGCTCCAGTTATAATCGAGGTAATTCCGACCGAGGTAATGTATATCAGTCATTGTCACCCAGTCCTTGCGTTAGAGGAGACACAGGAACAAAAGACATGCTGCACTCCTGCCCCCAGCATGGCTCATCTTTAGCCAGGGTCTGGGTGGATGACAAAGTGATCATCATGACTACCAAGAAGAATAAGGAGGACACTGATGAAATTAAAAAGTCATTGGATTTCTTGATGAATGAAATGTCTGTTGTAAGTCAGCAACAGAAAACGATCATGGAGCTGGTTGCGGAAGTAAAGATGCTGTGGATCCAGAACGCAGAGACAGACAAACGTCTCGACTTTTTGGAGGGCAGGGTCCAAGCTTTGGAGCAATACAGCAGGATCAATGACGTGATCGTGTCTGGTCTCCGCATAAAACCCCGGTCATACGCTCGGGTGGTGACCGCTAACAACGAGGGAGAGAGCGGGGAGCTTGAAGACATCTCAAGGGAGCAACAAGTGGCTACCTTTCTACAGTCTAAAGGGATCATACTGGACTGTAACACCATCGAGGCATGCCATATCCTGCCCAGGAGAAACAACGATAATGACAAACCAGCTGTCATACTAAGGTTTGTCAACAGGAAGCACAAGACCGCATTACTGAAGCAAGGGAGAAGGCTAAAAGGAACCAACGTTTTTTTGAACGAGTACTTAACCAAACACAATGCAGACATCGCTAAAAATGTTCGCTATCTCACGAAACAAGGGAAAATACAAAACACTTGGACCACTAATTGCAAGATCTTCATCAAGTTGAACGGGACCCCTGAAAATGCAAAAGTAGTGGTCATCAAAAAGATGATCTGTACTGCATACTGGACTGCACTGGACTTGGTTGGGTTATAAGGTAAAAACACACCATGACGCACAATAATAGAACTTTTTCTACATCAGGTGACAGCAGTCATCTAACTCAGTTGACAAGGGACTATGAACAAGTGGAACTTAATACATTGGATTATTATGATCATAGCATACTGGACATGGAACTGGATATTGCCCGGATATTAATTTCTTCTCCAACATTAATAACTCTTGCGAATACTACACTACTGAACAATTTAATCATAACATCAATATAGATGGAAAGTTATCAATTATCCACATCAACAGTAGAAGTCTATATGCAAACTTCAAATCCATTAAGAACTATTTGCACTAATTCTCACAACCATTCAATATCATAGCAATCTCTGAAACTTGGATCAATAATGAAAGGAGAATTGACTTTGAGATGGATGGCTATGAACTCACTTATAGCAATAGGCGTAGTAAGGGTGGAGGTGGAGTAGCAATATATGTGGATACAAACTTTAACTTTGAGAGGGTAGAGGCTATGTCACAGGTGATTGATAACCTTCTTGAATGCACTACAATTGAGATCTGTATGGAAAACAAGAGAAATGTCCTAATCAGCTTTGTATATAGAGCACCCGATTCTTGTGTTGATAAATTTATGGATTGGATGGAAGACATGTTTTCAAGAATAGGTAACAAAAATATATTTATATGTGGTGATACTAATATTGATATATTAAAATATAACAACCATAAAAGTACTGAGGATTTTATAAATGCAATACATAGTATGACCCTATTTCCTACAATCACTAGACCCAGCAGAATTACATCCCATAGCGCCACTCTCATTGACAACATATTCACCAATGTAATTGAGAACAAAATAAGTGGGTTATTAATTAGCGACATTACCAACCACCTGCCAGTATATAGAGTATTTGATTGTAATTATAGGAATAAGATTGCTAAACAAAAACTATACAGACAAATAAGAACAGATGAATCAATTAATATGTTAAAAAATGAACTAATGTCACAGAACTGGGATATGATATATAGTGAAGCTGATGTGGACAGTGCTTATAATGCATTCCTATTAATATTTAGGTCATTATATGATAAACATTGTCCAATCAAGGAATATAATAAAAAGCTAGCATATAACAATTATCCATGGTTAACTAAAGGTTTACAAAATGCCTGTAAAAAGAAAAATGCATTTTACAGGAATTTCATTAGACAGAGAACTAAGGAGGCAGAAGATAAATATAAAAAATATAAAAATAAGTTAATTAATATTATAAGGATATGTAAGAAAGAATATTATAATCAAAATAATATTAAAGGAATATGGACTATATTAAATAATATTATAAGAGATAGCACTAAGCAAAATGTCTTTCCTAAGTATTTCATTGATAAAGACTTTGAAAACTATGATATGGAGGAGGTGGCTAATAGTTTCAATAGATTTTTTGTGAATGTGGGACCTGACTTGGCTGAAAAAATTCCTAATCCAGGGACAGCAGGTGAATATTTGGAGGACTTAATTGTGAGAAATCCCAACTCAATGTTTCTCAAAGCAGTAGATGAGAACGAAATATTGGAAATTGTTAAAAAAAATGTAAGAACAAAAAATCTACTGACTTTGATGACATTGACATGTCACTAGTAAAAAGGATAATTGAGGGGATTTCCAAACCTTTAACATATATCAGTAACTTGTCATTTCAAACCGGTTCATTTCCAAATAAAATGAAAACAGCTAAAGTCATACCACTATACAATTCTGGGAGCAAACACCAATTCACTAACTACAGACCTGTCTCATTACTTCCTCAATTTTCAAAAATTCTTGATAAACTCTTCAACAACAGATTGGACTCATTCCTAGAAAAGCATAAAATACTTGCAGATAGTTAATATGGTTTTAGGACAAACAGATCAAAATCAATGGCAATTACAGAATCAATGGAGGTAATTACAGATGCAGTTGATCGCAAACAATACGCAGCAGGAGTATTTATCGACTTAAAAAAGGCTTTTCATACAATAAATCAGAATATTTTAATTAATAAGTTGGAAAGATACGGTATCAGGGGAATAGCACTGGATTGGGTCCAAAGTTACTTAAGTGAGAGACAGCAGTTTGTGAAGCTGGGTGATTGCTGCTCAAAATGTTTGGGCATTGCTTGTGGTGTCCCCTAGGGGTCAGTGTTAAGACCAAAATTATTTATATTATACATTAATGACATATGTAAGGTATCACAACTATTGAAATTGGTGTTATTTGCCGATGATACAAATATTTTCTATTGTGGGGACAACTTAAAACAATTACAGGAGGATATCACTACAGAAATGAAGAAACTAAAAATCTGGTTTGACAAAAATAAACTGTCATTAAATCTAAAAAATAATGTTATTTGGAAATCACAACTTGAACACACAGCTACAGATTAAAATTGATGGGATTATAATTGAAAGTGTCCATGAAAACAAATTCTTAGGGGTAATCATCGATGACAAAATCTGTTGGAAATCACATATCAGGCATATACAGTCAAAAATATCAAGAAGTATCGCAGTAATAAACAAAGCCAAGAAGAAGAAGAAGCTTTATTGTCATTGCAATAAATACAATGAAATTTCGTTCTGCACTCTCTTCTTGCAGCTACAAGAAGAGAGTGGTCCTGGATCAAAAATCACTCCACACACTATACTGTTCCCTGGTTTTACCATACTTGCAATATTGTACTGAGGTTTGGGGCAATAATTACAAAAGCGGATCATATTCTCTAACTATCCTTCAAAAGAAAGCCATACGGATCATTCATAATGTCGGGTATCATGAACACACTAACTCACTCTTCCTGCAGTCAAAATTGTTAAAACTTACTGACATTGTTGATTACCAAACTGCACAAATTATGTTGAAAGCAAGAAATAAACTATTACCAGGAAATATTCAAAAGTTGTTCGAGGATCCGGAGGGGCATTATAACTTAAGAGGAAAATTTAATTTTAAAGCACAATGTTTTCACACAACTAGGAAAGGTTTTTGTTTATCAATTTGTGGGGTAAGACTATGGAATGGTGTTAGTGTGGAGTTGAAGCAATGTCCAAACATAAATATTTTCAAAATAAGATATAAAGATATGGTTTTCAAGAGGTACAGGGAATAAAGTGGTTTACAGTCACCGGGGGTCACATGTATGTATGTATGTAGGTAGGTATGTATGTATGCATGCATGGACGAAATTTTACTGTGTTTTCTAGCAGTTCTTCATAGTTTTCTATTGTTACTTACTGCTCCCTTTTTTGGTTTGACTGGTTGTGAAGCATGTAGCAAAATATTATCACCCAATTCTGTGTGTCACATTGTTTTACCAAATTTACATTTATTTTTGGAATATATGGTAAACAGACCTCATTTTAATAGCACCACGCAGTGGTGGGCAGGTCAAACTGACCTAGTGCAACTGTTAAATCGAAAGTAGACTTATGTCAAAAATAGTTTTCTCTAAATTGTGTAGTATATACATATATATATATATATATATATATATATATATCTTTTGTAAATGTAATATTATTTATTTATTTATTTAATACCAATAGAAGTCACATGAGCCCATAGTCCAAAATATCCAAAATAATTCTTGTAGTATACCAGTGGAGGGCAGCGCTGAGCTGAAAGGGCAGCGCTGAGCCGAGAGGTCAGTCGGATGATAATCAGGTAAATTGAAGGAGGCTGCGTTTCAAAACTCTCGCGAGATTTATATCAGTTGTTTCTCTTAAAACAATCAAACTCGCGCGATCTTTCGCCGATCCTGGGTTCCCTTCTATACACGAACCTCTCTGTCTTTCTGTCAAACTCAGCAGGCTGTCTGTGAACAGCATGATGTTATACTCTGCTGCGTTTCACAAACAGAGATTTTATTTGAATCTTTTATTTGGACATTCAGGTAAAGTTTGTGACAAATGTGGGCATTTTTAATTTTTTTAATCCGAGAGGAAGGCAGTATTAGTGATCAATCTGCCCTCATCCTCCCTCACCTGTTCGCTCTGCTGTGAAGCTCTGACAGTTTCTGACAGAAACAGACTCCCCTGTTTAATGTAAAGGCCTCCTTATACACCTCGCTGTCTGTGTACTGTGTGTGTGTGTGTGTGTGCGTGTTTGTGTGTGTGGTGGATGACCTGCATTGACACAGAGGAGAGACGCTGCAGCCGTGATGATATCAAAACTTAAACGTCGGAGCTTATCAATACTCTAGTCTTAATAATTCACCCGTTTAATACCTAATACCGCATTTCAGTACCCATCCCAACGAGCAGAACACAGTGCGCTGTAGCGCGACTCGGTTCCCATCGTTCATGCTAACGAGCCCTTCAAAAGAACCGTTAGAAGGGGGTATACGCAAGGCTGACTGAAAAATAAGTGGGTATACGCCGTATACCCTCGACTACACCACTGCATCTTGCTGACATGACCCAGGCAGAACAAACGTCCAACATGATGTTCAACAACTTAGCCTACAGGCAGCGGCAGATTACCGGGAAGCTCGAGTCGGGAACTCCTCTCTCCAGGGCAACGAGCAGACCGGTATACAAATCTTGGCGGTTTACAACCTCATTGAGTGACGGGGGGGACGGCCAATCACACAGAAACGGCAGAGCCAATCGAGGAGCGTGTGGGCGGTCTAAACAGGCTTCAGCTTTAGCGGCCGTTTTCCGCTTGGTCCTAGTGCCTGACGTGTCTCTGTTTAATATAGCGTAACATTTTTTTTGGACGGTAAAAACTGCAGGGGACAGAAACGGCGTTTAGAAAAAGTGCAGGGGACATGTCCCCTGCGTCCCCCCCTAAAATTACGTCCGTGTATGCATGTATATAGTGGTTTATTTATGGTTTATTTATGTTTACTGTGTTGGAACTGTTTGTGCCTGCAGTTGCAGTAGCTTTCTTTTGTATGTAGAGGGCGCAGTGCGTTCATTATCTGTTGGTTTCCTAGTGTTTCTCTATAGTCTGTAACTTACAGGAAGTGAGGTGTCCGCGAGTTGTTTGTTTCCGCCGTAACGAGAGAGCACTCGGATGCAAACTTTTCATCCAGCTGTTTGTTTAGCCCTTGTAGTGACAATATAAGTGAGTATATTTATCATTGTTAGAGTGCAAAGTGTTCAGTTGAATTTGACATTTATTGACGCTGTAATTAATATAACGATCAAGATACGATTGCGGACTTTTCGTATTTGTATCAGTTGTTAATTTACGTTTTCTGTACTCTGTGTTTAAGTTTCACAATTTTTGGCATTAAACCTGTCCAGCTACAACCACTTGCCTGTTCCTTGGAGGTCACAATGTCAAAAAGAGTTTAGCTGGCTGTGAATCCCAGTATGTGACAGTAGTCACACTCTGTGTAGCAGTACAGTGAAATTATAGCACTCAGCCAGGGATGACGACAAACTGTTGGACACTGATTAGACAGCCAGTGACAGACATACATTCACCTTCACCAGCACTTCTCAGCCAAGCATAATGGAGACATCAGAGGCTCAAGGTCAAGATTGTGAGGAGACCAGATCACTCTCCGCTCGCTCCTTAAAGTCCTCAAAATCTTCAGGAAGGCTGACTGTCAGATCATCAGCAGGAGCTTCGAGAAGGTCAGCTACATCAAGCAGAGCAAGTATGGCAGCAGCAAAAGCTCAAGCAGAAGCACAGGCTGCCAAAGCCAGGTTAGCCTACGCAGAGAAAGAAATGAGCATCAAGGTCGAAAAAGCTTGCTTAGAAGCAACTCTTGATGTACTAGAGCTACAGAAAGAGGCTGATGCTGCCATGGCCAAAGCAGAGGTGATGGAGCTTGCTGCTGCTCAGCTCGATGCTGCAGAGCAAAGTGGCGAGTTTGACTTCTTGCCTACCCAGGCAACCCCAGAGCAGAAAGTGACTGATTACATATATAAACACAATCAAACTGAACTTCCTCAAAGTCAGAAAGACATTTTTATGCAGCATGGTGACACCACCTGTCGGCAAAAACAAGTGAAAACTTCGCCAACATTCATACCTTTTCAACAAGAACCAAATCGACACCACTTCGCACCTCTAGATGGCAGCAAACCAACACTGCAAAGAGATGTAGTTCAGGAAAGTCTTCTCCACAATGTGTCACAGCCACAGCATAGGTTTAACGTGAACCACACAGCTACTGACAACGCTGCCAGTGACCTCGTGACTGGAGGACTGATTAAGTTTGATGACCAACCAGAAAGCTATCTGAGCTGGAAGACCACGTTTCAGAGTACCATTGCAGATCTTGGACTCACTGCCAGTGAAGAAACAAACCTGCTCATCAAGTGGCTGGGCCCTGAGTCCTCTGAACATGCTAAAAGAATGAAAGCAGTCAATATATGTCACCGATCTGCTGGTCTAAGTATGATTTGGACAAGACTAGAGGAATGCTATGGTTCATCAGAAGCAATAGAAAGAGCCTTGTTTTCCAGGATAAAAAACTTTCCCAAGCTCTCCAGCAAAGAACTTTGCAAGCTCCGTGAACTATCCGACCTGCTCTGTGAACTGGAAGCTGCAAAGCTAGAAGGATACTTACCTGGTTTAAGTTACTTTGACACAGCCAGGGGAGTAGGTCCAATTGTGGAGAAGCTACCCTTTCACCTTCAGGAAAAATGGACAGCAGTTGGGTCAAGGTTCAAAGAAGACTATAATGTTGCCTTCCCACCTTTCTCTTTCTTTTCTGAGTTTATGAGGAAAGAGGCTAGAGCCAGGAATGACCCAAGCTTCTCCACAACTCACCTCTCCTGTGTCAGTTCCAAGAAAGAGAGGCTCCTGGGTAATCACAACACAAGGCCATCGGTCACTGTGCACAAGGGAGACGTGTCTATAGATGTAACCACAGCAGTTAAAAATGCAGCTGAAGATATAAGCAGGCAGTGTCCTATACATCACAAACCACACCCACTGAAAAGATGCAGAGGTTTCCAAACAATGCTATTTGAAGACAGAAAGAAATTCATCAAAGACAATAACATCTGCTATCGTTGCCTTGCATCCACCAGTCATCAGGCACCTGTCAGCTCTCCACCCCAGCCCACCAACACAGACTCCGAAACCCCTCTCTTCCTCTAAAGAGCATGGCGGGGAGAGTGTGAGCTCACCAAGCCCAGATTTCACAACCACCTGCACAGAGGTATGTGGAAATGGAATCACAGGGAAATCCTGCTCCAAGATTTGCCTGGTTCATGTCTTTCCAGAAGGTCAACGGCATAACATCAAGAAGATGTACGCAATCAAAGACGATCAAAGTAATCTGTCCCTTGCTAAGACTGAGTTTTTTTATATGTTTGACATCCAGGGCACAGTAGAATCATACACCCTGAAGACTTGTGCTGGCATAACAGAAACATCAGGTAGAAGAGCATGTGGTTATACAGTGGAGTCAGCAGATGGGAAACTGA
This sequence comes from Cephalopholis sonnerati, assembly GCA_019142605.1. Lineage (NCBI taxonomy): Eukaryota > Metazoa > Chordata > Actinopteri > Perciformes > Serranidae > Cephalopholis > Cephalopholis sonnerati. The sequence continues at coordinate 3,692,172 of JAGQAX010000005.1, read as the reverse complement.
ACTTTCCTCTCCCTGTGCTCATTGAGTGCAATGCCATCCCTAATAACAGGGAAGAAATTCCTACCCCTGAAGCCGCACGTCACCACCACCATCTGAGGCCAATCGCTGCTGAGATACCGCCCCTCGACCCAGATGTTGACATCCTTCTGCTCATTGGACGGAACCTTCTGAGAGCTCACAAGGTGAGAAAACAGTTGAACGGCAGACACAATGACCCATACGCACAGGGCTGGGTTATCATCGGCGATGTGTGTCTCGGCAGCACTCACAAGCCAACTGAAGTGAGTGCTCTAAAAACACATGTGTTAGACAATGGACGCCCCAGCTTTCTCACCCCATGTGACAACCGTTTCAGCGTGAAAGAGAGTTTTGGCCTGATCGGTCACACAAAAGCGACTCCTCAACAAGGGCAATCACCAAACCCATACTCCAAGCTCGCTGCAGAGAATTTAGGAGAGAATGTCTTTTGCTGCGCTGTTACCGACAACCAGCTCGCACCTTCTGTCGAAGACACAATCTTTCTGAAGAAGATGGAAGGAGTCTTCAAAGATGAAAATAACAGCTGGGTTGCACCATTACCATTTAGGAGCCCAGGTGTCTGCTCCCAGACAACAGACCCTATGCCTACAAGCGGCTTATGACTCTTCACCGCACACTTGACAAAAAGGAAGACATGAGAGCCCACTTTGTCGAATTAATGCAGAAAATGATTGATAACAAACATGCAGAACTTGCATCACCTTGTGATAAGGATAAAGAGAGATGGTACCTTCCCACCTTTGGCGTCTACCACCCACAGAAGCCTGGGAAGATTCGGGTGGTGTTTGACTCAAGTGCACAGTTCGATGGAGTGTCCCAGAACGACATGCTGCTTAAGGGGCCCGATTTGAACAACACCCTTTTGGGCATGCTCCTCCGGTTTCGAAAGGAACCGGTTGCCATAACAGCTGACATAGAACACATGTTTTACTGTTTTGTTGTTCGTGAAGATCACAGAGATTTCCTTCGTTTTCTCTGGTATGAAGACAACGATCTGAGCAAGGATGTGGTAGACTAAGAATGGCAGCAAAAGAGGCAGAAAGAGTATACGGCAGTGATGCACGTCACTTCACAGAACAGGACTTTTATGTTGACGATGCCCTGAAATCCTTTCCAACTGAAGCTGAGGCTGTTGATGTTCTGCAGAGAGCTCAAAAGATGCTCACTCTCTCTAATCTGCGTCTCCATAAAATTGCCTCCAACAGAGTGGAGGTGATGAACGCCTTTCCCCCAGAAGACAGAACTAAGGAAATCAAAGATCTGGACCTCTCTACAGATGAGCTTCCTGTCCAGCGCAGCTTGGGGGTGAGTTGGAACATCATGTCTGATACATTCACTTTCAATGTTTCACAAAGCCAGAAGCCCTTCACTCGCCGTGGGGTGCTTTCAGTTGTAAACAGCTTGTTTGACCCTCTAGGCTTCCTTGCTCCTGTAACTATCAAAGGAAGACTTTTTCTCAGACAGCTCTCCAGCAGTGACCTTGAGTGGGATACCCCCCTACCCCCAACATGTATGATGGCTGGAGAAGCTGGCAAGAGTCGCTGCAGGATCTTCAGGCACTGCATATTCCTCGCACATATGTCTCCTTCTCCATTTCACAAGCTAAGTCTATTGAGCTTTGCATGTTCTCAGATGCCTCAGTTAGAGCTATAGCTGCAGTAGCTTATCTGAAAGTCACACACGGAGATGGACACAGTGAAGTTGGCTTCATCATGGGTAAGGCCAAACTGGCTCCAGTACCAGAGCTCACCATCCCCAAGCTGGAGCTCTGTGCCGCGGTGCTCGCTGTGGAGTTGTCAGAGCTCCTCACAGAAGAAATTGACATGAAAATAGACAAAACTACATTCTACACTGACAGCAAAGTGGTGTTAGGATACATAAACAATCAGCAGAGAAGATATCATGAATACGTGAACAATCGTGTACAGAGGATCAAGCAATCTTCCCTACCAGACCAGTAGAGATACGTTTCAACAGAGCACAACCCAGCTGATCATGGCTCTAGGTCTGTAGCAGCAGGGAAGCTTGCCAGCACCTCGTGGTTATGTGGTCCAGCGTTTCTTTTGCAGCCTGAGAGCACAACACCTGAGAAAGGCCCATTTGAACTCATTAACCCAGAGTCAGATGTTGAAATTCACTCTAATGTGACAGTGCTTGCCACCACAGTGTCTACAAATCGTTTGGGTTCAGCACGCTTTGAGCGCTTCTCTAAGTGGACATCGCTCATCAAAGCAGTAGCTCACCTTCGTCACATCTCTCACAGCTTCATCAAATCCAGAGAAGACACCAGTTGTGCAGGCTGGCACCTCTGCAAGACAAGTCTCACAGATGGAGCTTTAAGTCAAGCAGAACACACAGTGATCAGATGTGTCCAGCATGAAGTATATTCAGAAGAAATCAAATGCATCATATCAAAACGATATTTGTCCTCCAGCAGTTCTCTTCACAAGCTTCATCCAGTCATTGATGAAAATGGCCTACTGCGGGTAGGAGGACACCTTGCAAAGTCGAAGTTGTCAAGCCACGAAGCCAACCCTCTTCTGATCCCAGGCAAACACCACATTGCTACACTGCTCATCCGTCATCATCATGTAGCTGTGAAGCATCAAGGAAGGCACTTTACTGAGGGAGCAGTCAGAGCAAGTGGCCTGTGGATAGTAGGAGCCAAGAGGTGTATTAGCAGCATTATCTATAGATGTGTGACTTGCAGGAAGCTACGAGGCAGAGAGGAGCAGCAAATCATGGCAGATTTGCCAGCCGAACGCTTACAGACTGACCCCCCATTTTCTTATGTTGGCCTTGATGTATTTGGACCATGGGAGGTCATTGCACGGTGCACTAAAGGAGGACAAGCTAATAGTAAGAGATGGGGGGTTTTGTTTACATGCATGCCCACTAGAGCTGTTCACATCTGTTGTAAATTATAGTACTAGGCCTTATCAAGGGGCACCAAAATGTTGGGAATCCACACTTATAGGCTTAGTACGGCGATACCATTAATGTAGGGAATCTACATTAATAGGCTCAAATTGGCTATCAGAAATAATTAATAATTATTAGTAATAATTATTAATTATGTTAAATAATGGGACTTAATTAACATTAAATCACCTCGTGGGGCACCATTCCCGAAAAGGGAAAAATGATAGCCAGTTAATGATATCAGTCTCATGAAGTTCACTAAACTATTAATTTGGGAATTTGATTAATAATTAAATTAATAACCATAACCAAATTAATAATAAAGCCTGAAGGATTTCGGAATTCTTGACGCAGCAGAGGTTGACTATTCATTCACTGTTGTACAACATTAAGCAGACAGCAGGTACGATTCCAAGAATATATTTATTCATAAAGCAAAGCAAAGCAAAACCAAAACACACAAATCCTAACTAACTATATACAAGCCTGTGTGTGTGTGTGTATATGTGTGTAGGTGTGTGTCTGTGCGTGTGTGCAAGAGAGAGAGAAAGACAAAGGCGGGTGTGGTGATCGAAGGGCCGTTTGGCCTACGAAACAAAATGGCGGACAACAGAAGACTACAAGATGGCCAGATCAAAGCTAGCTTCAGATCGGGGGAGGTATTTGTCTGACCGTGTGGTCAGGACAAAGACAAAGGAAAAGAAGCGGGACTTGAGCGGCCTGCTCGGGTGTAGCTCTGTTTGAAGCCTATTCGTGAGTGAGTCTATGTGAATGCGATTTGTGTTGCAAAGCTCTGGATTAGTGCAGAAGATGTTTAGTTACATGCAAGACGTCTGTGAACAGCATTAGCAAACTAAACATGACTTTGCTTGGTAAGACCAACTAATCAGTAACCTAATTGCAGACAATCACAACAATAACTCAATTAGCAGCATTAAATCACAAACAACAAGTTAAACAGTCTTGCTTAGCCTGTGCAGCTGTGATAAAGCTATGCCCAGTTGTTACGTTACCAAATCCTGAATGGATTGAGGGAAGAGTTGGTTTGATGCGTGCTGTCCTTGTTAACCAGTGGAGAAGGCTGGAAAGAGCTGTGGCTCTAGAAGCAGTCTTTGTTGTGTCCTTGTTCCAAAGGTGCAGATCCGAGGAAGCCGGTCGCTCGGGGTCCTTGCAGAATTAGACGCTGGGGTGCTAACTCAACTTGATTCTCCTTATTGCTGGAAAGTTAGTTGCAAACCTTGTGTTTGCCCTTCTAACCTCTGTGGTTCCAGTTATGCACCTTCCTTGAGTGAGGGCATGAGAGTCTTAGGAGAAAAGGAACAAAACTCTGTAGAGCAGTTGTTCCGGCCTTGATGGTTCAGGACAAAGAGCACCTCTGGGCTGGTCCAGGGCCCAGAAGGGAAGAGGTGTGGGCGGCTTGCCACCCAAGAGCCAAGAGAGAGACTGTAGTGAATGGAAATCAACTCCTACAGTGTGTCTGATGACATCACAGAGTCACATGGCACTGTAACAGTAATGACCAATCACTTTTGAGACTTGTCTCTCACAGAGGTGTGAAGTTGACCATCCTGCTGAGATGGGTGTCAGGTAACTTCTTTGTTTGAGAACAAAGAACATGAGGTCTTCCACCTCAGGAGGAAAAGCCTTCACATGTCCAGTTTAGATTTTAACAAATGACAAATCATCTGTGGTTCAGTGAATCCCAACACATCGAAGTCATTGAAACTATGAGCTCTTACAGCTTCATCAATGCACTTCGCAGACTCTTTGCAATCAGAGGTACTGCTAAGCAGTTGAGGTCAGACTGTGGCACCAACTTCATTGGTGCAGCCAGGGAGCTGAAGCTGGATCCTCCAAAGCCTGGTGAGATGAGTGTAGACGACTACCTCCTCAATCAGAGATGTTCATGGGTGTTCAATCCACCCCACTCATCACACATGGGTGGCGCGTGGGAGCGCATGATAGGAATTACACGGCGTATCCTGGATTCAATGCTCTTACAAGCTGACTCATGAGGTTCTGATAACCTTGATGGCCGAAGTTACAGCTATTATTAATGCAAGACCTTTAGTGCCTGTCTCCACTGATCCAGAAGCTCCTCTGATCTTAACCCCCTCAACTCTACTCACTCAGAGGTTTGGTGCTCTCTCACCTCCCCCTGGAGACTTCACTAAAGCTGACAAATATTTAAACATCAGTGGAAGAGGGTTCAAGTTCTCGCTGACACTTTCTGGTTTCGATGGCAGAAAGAATATCTTAACATGCTCCAGAGCCGTCAAAAGTGGCAGCTCCGCAGGCCAAACATGAAGGAGGGAGACATTGTTCTTTTAAAGGACAAGCAACTGAAAAGAAATGAATGGCCAACGGGAGTCCTAGTGAAGGCTCTTCCAAGTAAAGATGGAGTTGTCAGGAAGGTGGAGGTCAAGATTACCCACAACAAGACTAAAAAGACCTTCCTCAGACCTGTTTCTGAGTGTATTCTTCTCTTATCTCCAGGAGATTAGATTATGTAAATTTGTTATTGTGGCATTTTTAAAATAATGCCAGGCGGGGAGTGTGTTGGAACTGTTTGTGCCTGCAGTTGCAGTAGCTTTCTTTTGTATGTAGAGGGCGCAGTGCGTTCATTATCTGTTGGTTTCCTAGTGTTTCTCTATAGTCTGTAACTTACAGGAAGTGAGGTGCCCGCGAGTTGTTTGTTTCCGCTGTAACGAGAGAGCACTCGGATGCAAACTTTTCATCCAGCTGTTTGTTTAGCCCTTGTAGTGACAATATACGTGAGTATATTTATCATTGTTAGAGTGCAAAGTGTTCAGTTGAATTTGACATTTATTGGTGCTGTAATTAATATAACGATCGAGATACGATCGCTGACTTTTCGTATTTGTATCAGTCGTTAATTTACGTTTTCTGTACTCTGTGTTTCAGTTTCACAATTTTTGGCATTAAACCTGTCCAGCACTTGCCTGTTCCTTGGAGGTCACATAAAATATTTCAAAAAAAAAAAAAAAAAGGAATCCCAGTCCAAAACTTCATCAGAAAATTTCCTTATTGTAGCTTTTTGAAGTAATGAATTAATGAATTAATGACATTAATGAACTTTTATACAAATCAGTGCTATTTATTGGATTTTTAATATTTAACATGTTATTGTTTGTTTAAATAGGCCCTATTGTGCTGATTTTGGGGGTCATATTTGTAATACTGGGGTCTAGTGTAATAGATTTAGGTGCTTTAATGTTCAAAAAGACACATTATTTTCTTATACTGCCCATTGCTGTAGCATCTCTGTCTGAAACACTCTGTTTGAGTTTATGTCCTGCCTCCCAAGAAGCTTAGTCTGTTGTAATTGGTGCACCATTTAGAGCGTGTGAGAAATGTCACACCCCTTACCCTAACTGGATTTCACCTCCTGAGGCCACATGAGCTGCTGAATATTAAGGTAACAGTGGCATCAGTTCTTTCTCATCAATTTGTGCCCGAGTTGGACCCTGAAAGTAAAGAAACACAAGACAATAGATCCAAACCATCTTTGCAACAAAGACGTTTCCCAGTGGTGTTGTCTTATATTTCAGATGTAACATGATAACTGCAATTTATCTAATGTTACATAACGGTAACAAGTGTATGTTGGTGGACTGACTGAAAAGTAAATTTTTTAGGTTTTATTGAGTGTCACTTGTAGAAACTGTGCCAGAATGCCAAGTGAAGTTGTAGATGTGTGCTGCAAAGAAGTACAAAAGATTTCTAACAATATAATCAATTACTACATTATGTGGAACACCAACAGCAGCACTCAGGTGTTATATGCAGTAGTATAAAACATCATTACTTTTTTTCACTTTGCAGGCTTATCTATGATCAGACTAATGTAGCTTGGGCTGGGTAATAATACCAAAGTTATTATAAATTTGGCTACTAACACATTCCCTGTTAAATTCACACATATTTTACCTCATAACTCAGCAATTTCACTGCAGCAGATAGAGATGACAAATTTCTGTATCTGTAAATTAATTCATCAAAATTGCTCGTACATTCAAAAAAAAAAAAAAATCTGAAAACTAAAGTTTACCAAAGGATCCACTAATAAAGAAATGAATTATTTTCTCAGTAGAAAACAGTGTGGGTGACTATAGTCTTACTGTACACCACTGGCCTAATTTTTTGCTCAGAGAAAACACCACAACTTTTCTCCTTTAGATGAAACATTTATTCCAAACATGCATTTGTTTCCAACTTGGGAGAGTGGGCAATTTTGGCTGTTACAATGTTACTGATGCATATGATTTATGATACCTGCAACAGAGAATAATAATAATAATAATAATAATAATAATAATAATAATAATAATTCCATCACTACCCAGTGGCATCTTTCAGACATGTTTAACATGGTATATAAGTTACATGAATGCAATATATTACCAGTAAATTACCACAAGGGGTCAAGGCATGATCATTAGTGGAACACCAATATGCTGTACAAGTAGTAGGTCACGTGACCAGGCTAGACTGTCAGGAGTTGCTTCGGTACGCTACGGTCAGTAATGCCTTGCACTGCTTTACAGCATACAGCAGGCATTGTCACCACTAGACACTGCTGTAACAAAGGATACAGACAACAAGGGCAGAAGAACGGACCAGCCAAATAAAGGTAATTATCTATTGACACGGTAAGCTCTGTAACTGAAATGAGCCCGCGCTCAGAGTCTCAGAGGAAGAATGAGGGGTCGTGCTGTGACATTTATCATCTTCCAGCAGGGAATTTTATTCACCTTATTCCTAGCCCTTATGATCCCTTGCGCAAATTATGTGCGCAACCTCCGCCACATCCTGTCACTGAGCATGAACCAACGGTTTTCCTGGTAATGGTCAACACTAATCCTCTTTTCTGTGGCGTTTTGGATATAAAAACACGTGGGAACACAACCTTTTACATCTTAAACGGGATAAGGTTATCATACCATTGCCTTCTGCTATCGAGGAATGGGAGGACGACCTGAAGAAGTGGCCGCCGATAACATATACAAGCATATATAGCTACTTTACTGCCTCCGTTGCTTCGGAAGGTGAAGCTACTGTATGAACAATCTAAAAAAAAAAGCTCTGAGGCATATCAGTACTTACTCAGCAACAAGGTCGGTCACGTGTTGTTTAAGGAAGTGGGACACAACCTTATGTATCTTAAAGCAGACATAGAGCCAGGTCAGAGCCTTAAAGTGCCACATCTCCGGGCCTGGGTTTTATTGGCAGGTGAAATACAAATGGCTGGGTGCTCATGTGTTGCAGGACCAGGCAGATCTTGAAGCCATGCAACTGCAATACTATGGAAGTTAAAAATTTAGATTGTCTCTTGATGACATTTAAATAACACTTTGCAAATTAGATTGCATTTTGATTGACTGAATACATCAGCACCAGATCCTGTAAGTGTTTCATCTGCAGAAGCCCCCAACCTTTTCAGGCATCACACAGATTTTAAAAACTATGTCAGTTCCTCTGTCATGGCCCCACTGTATCAGCTTCATAGGTGTTACAGGTTAGATGTAGAGTGGAAGTCCTCTCACAGCCACTGTGATCTACAGGTATCCCATACAGAACATGGCACAATGCTAACCTGTAAAAAGTTTCTCACGAAGTTGACCAAAGAGACCAAAGTACAGAGTGCATCACAAGTGTGGCATGATGCAAGGAAGCTGCGACTTACTGCCAGCACCACACAGAGAGTCCCAAAACGGAGCACTACTAACCCACAAAAATTTCTGAATCAAAAATTGCACCCCACCTTCACTGGCAACACAGAAACAAAGTATGGCAATGAGGATGAGGAAAAAGCCATTCAGCTGATGGAAGCACATGGGCACACTGTGAAGAGGAAAGGCCTGGTGGTGTGTCTTGACTGTCAATGGTTTGGAGCATGCCCCTGTTGAGTCATCGAAGTCCAGAATAAGGCCAGATGGATCTTGACCTCGTCCCCAACACTTTGCTCAAAATTTATCTCCTTCTCTTAAAGTACCTTGTAGTCAAAGGAACAATACTCAAAAATGTCACTAGAAACAGCTGAAGTCAGGTGCAGTTGAGTTTAATGTATTCACAAGCATCAACACATAGAACTCGTGAGTCAAACTCCAGAACCAGACTGAAGACTCACTTTCGGTTGTTCTCTCTTTTATACTGTTGAGATTCTACTGAATCTCCACCTCTCCTTAATCCATCCCTCTTGACCTAAAACCTAATGGGAGCTGGTCTTTGTGCTTTACACATGACTTTCCTACATAATGATGTAATGTTCCAAGCATCTAGGCATGTGATTAACCAATATGTTCAGAGACAATCACCTTCTGACCTTTCCTTCCAGTATGTTCGGGCCTGATCCTACTCTATTTTTTAAAAACTTTTAATCATAGTGTTTCTAATCTATCTATAAATCAAGAAGCGTCTGTGTGTCTGTGTGTCGCATATCTCGCATATCTCTCTCTTAGATTGACCTAAGCTTTCGGATATGGCTTGCGCATGGCACGATGGTGTGCATCCTTCATTTTGAAGTTTTTGGGATTCATATTCACAACATTATCATTAAAAGTTAAAATCCCATAGACCTCCGTGTAAACAATCTAGCCTATCGCGCTCTCTGACGCAGCTGTAGCCACGCCTCAGGGAGTAAAAGATCAAAGTATCCTACTGCTATACCGCTCTTGGACACCGAAAAATTTGCACAGGTGTCGCTGGCCAGGCGGGCAGCTCGGACTTCAGGTGACTCAGCATCACGGAGCCTTGCCTGGAGTGCAGTGTTGTCTGCCAGGTGATTACGGCGCTCTTCCTCGGTTTCTGCTGCACGGAGTCTTGCATGCCACGCAGAATAACTGTACTTGCATGTCTCTCCATATCTCAAGGTACATCCATGTCTTACCCAATATACAATTTGTCTATTAACACTATGTAAGAGTATGTACACCTCTTTGTACATCCAACCATCAAACACAGCCTCATTTTGCCATCCATGAAAAATCTACTTAAGCTTCCACTTTTCTATAGGAATACATACTTCCTACGGGCACTGCACTAGTACATTGTGATTCTAGTACATTGTGATCTGAATAACATTGGCATATATTCAATACAAACATTACATATGATATTCAGTATGATATTCAGTACAAACATTAAAACACTGAATCATTATGAACTTGTGAACTTGTGACTGACCACGGCATATGATCAAACCTTTCGTGGAGTCACATGGAGATGATTAAATCAGTTATGTATATGGGTGCATGTGATGTGCAGATATTGCAACACAGTCTCATTTGACCACACATGAGTAATATAGTCCAGTACTTTTCAGTTTTCTGGTGTTCCCCATTCTATTTCTGTTGTGCTCCATTTTACACCACACCCCAATGGAATTTTGCACTCAGCACAGCTCCTTGAGATAAAATGTCCCCTGAAGAGTGCCATGTCATTTTCAGAGTTTCTTATTCGGCCAAATGGTGACATCAGATACTTAAGTAATAGGAATTATCTTATTATCGTCCTAATAGGACAAATGGATACAACCTCCAGGTGGGTGAAAATATTGTTACTTATATATGATCTAATGTGATTGGCACTTGTCACTCTTCATCAAAATAAACTAACTAACCCATTTTATTTTACATTTGTTCTTCCAGACACAGCTGACAATGATGTGCCGAGGTCATCTGGACACCAACTGAGCACCTTGAGTTGGACATGTCATTTGACAAAGACTATGCAGATGTACATATGAAACACCTACAGGACTTTTATATTTCACACATGCTTCCAAGATTGGTGGATGATTTTGTGGCAAAGAAAGTAAAGCTCTGCTCCAAATACCTGGATCTTTTAAAAATACAGTAAGCGGATAACAGGTGTTCAGTGTAATGTAATGCTACACACAAAAAACACCAAAGCCACTGTATGAGGGTAGTAAAAACTTAAGAAAAAATGTACAAAGGACTTATTTGTGTTTAGTTGTATTCAGGGGTGAAAGTAGTTTTAAATTCTTGCTACTATTACCAAAACCCTCATCTCTCTCTCACTTCATGCATTTTAAAATAGCAAAGTCAAAACCCAAACAAATAAATACATTTCAATTAGTGATGGGACGCGATTAAAAAATTAATGTAATTAATTAGAGGCGTTGTAATTAATTAATCGCGATTAATCGCATTTTTATCAAATAGCAATAATTGACACAGTAAGCACTGTTTTTCAATTCAGATAAATTCAGACAACAAAAATGTTTATTTTTGATTTTTAATTTTTCAAGAGTTTGATAATTTGTCAGACGTAGACTTACTTATTTTGGCTCTGAACCTCGTCATCTGGTCTATTGTGGGCCAGAGTGTGGATAACAAATCAGAAATGTTGCTTGGGTTTGGCCCACTTGACATGCTGCTGTGTTGTGCTATGGCCTATGCAAGTGCTGGAATTTGTTATTTACATGACAACGCCTGAACGCAACACAGGCTCTGCTCCAATTAAGTGTGTGTGCTGCACTGCTGTGTGAGCAGCGTGTGTGACTGTGAGTAACAGCAGCCTTTTGATGGTCATTTACACACTGTCCATGTGTGATCACGGTAAACAGACAAGCTGTAACCATGGTAAAAATAACTATGTCAGGTAACAAACTGCATCGGGCTCGGGTCGGGTTCGCACTTAAAAATCAGGAAGGCTGTGGGGTTTGGGCCGGGCTTGGTTATAACTGTCTCGGACTCCGGTTGGGTTCGGTCAGGAAAATGCGGCCCGACCGTTTGCCTGTACCAGGACTGTCGTAGCTAACATTAGCTCTGGTGTCCGTGCTCGCAGCACCATGTTTTGCATTGAGCGGATACCGTAGGCTTGAAGTGTGTGCATCAGTATTAGCAGTGTGCCAGAAATTAGGGAACTGAGAAAGGTGCGATTAAATGCGTTATTTTTTTTAACACGTTATTTTTCCCGTAATTAATTAATCGAAATTAAGGCGTTAAAGTCCTAGCCCTAATTTCAATATTTTACTGTAGGCTACCTGTAGGCCTATGGAGTAGGCAGGACTTAAAAATACTTGAAAGTGTTTCAGCCAACCATAAGAATGTGTGGAATTTCGTTGGTGTACTTTATTGTTCGTCCTGTCCCGGCGCAAGCGGCGTTTCTTGACGTCTGTGGACCAGTTGTGGAAAACATCCCAGTGCATTAAATCAAACCCATCGATCCCCATAGCAACCACTGTGTTTCAGAATTAGACGCGCATGCGCACTCACGTACTGCTGAGTGAAATCTCCGGTTGTTAGCTCATAAGCAGTTTCTTTTCTGAGCTGTTCTGTATCGTTAAAATTGAACAAAATAACACGAAACACAACTACTTACTCTCCTTTAATTGGGACATTTTGCAACAAACATAAAGACATTAAACGTGTGGTACATGTTTCAAAGGCTGGGCGCAGAGGAGACCACCGGGCTCTCCGAGGGGAGGGGGAGAGAAGCAGGGCAAGAGCCTTTAGGAAGAGAGGGAGATGCCCAGCCAAGGCGCCGTCCAGCATGGACTAAAACACAGGACGGACAGTTCAGAAACAATTCGGAATGAGTTAAAAGGAATTTTTAAACAGACAAAGTAGTTTTCAAGACTGCATAGTGCTAGTGGATCTATTTTCTGACCCAAAGAGCGGCCGTGAGTGGTTCTGAATAAGGGCTTTATAGCAGGCAGCCGCTCTCCCATCTTCCTGGTACTGCGTACCGCCACTGAATCTTTTAGTGGTATGCAGTACCGGACCGTACCGTCTTACTTTCACCCCTGGGTGTGAGGTGGACATCCTGCTGAGATGGGTGTCAGGTAACTTCTTTGTTTGAGAACAAAGAATATGAGAGCTTCCATCTCAGGGGGAAAAGCCTTCACATGTCCAGTTTAGATTTTAACGAATGACAAATCATCTGTGGTCCAGTGAATCCCAACACCCCATTTCATCCTACACGGCCCTTTGAAGACGATCCACTCCCCCCAAAACTGCCGGGGTGTGAGGGATTATAATAATTTTTTTTCATCAAACTCTCGTGTCTCTTTGCCATCTTTCTGTGAGCTTTGTTTTTGAAGGACTGACGAGGACTGGGTTACTCTGATTATATTTATAATTTTTAGTCACACAATAGATTACATTTAAAAAGGGATAACATGAGAATCGATACATATTTTTTCACATATTAAAACATAGGGTTACAGAGACTCATATTTCAGACATTGCAGCACTTGTGCTAATATCGGATTTTTGGTTCTGCAGTTAATAATGATGTGTAAACTCTGCAGCACCTTTAAAGTATTAAAACCTTGGTGTTCTTTAACACAACAGCTGAGGGTATCTACAAGCAGGGTATACCATACAAACAAATGATGCACTTTAAAATCATCTGTGAGAGACAGAAACAATGAGGTAAAAACACTGATCATTACAGTTTCAGACATCGTCACAGCTTTTTTTTATAATCTCTCCCCACACACCTTCTGAACACTGGTCTCTTACTATTTCCAACATCCTTTCTAATCTTTCCAATTCAGGTCTGTTGTACTTTAAAACACCATTTGCATTGTTTTCAACAGCCTGATCTACCAAAGTTGATAGCTCAGAAATGATGAACCGCTCCCTCAGAGCCTGAAACAGTCAATTTCCCGTGGTACAATTTTCAAAGTATATTGAAATGACAATAAAGCATGCACTTAAAATTTTTTCAAAAAGAAGAACAGCTGAGGGGATCACGTGGGCTCTCGACGGAGATGGCAGCATAGCGAGTTGCTCTGCAGAACCCGACACAAAAAATGATAATATAGATGATTATTCCCACTAGTTCACATAGTATTTAGTTGCTCGGTAACAAGGATATTTGTTTTCACTACGAGAGCAAGATACAAATGTCTAGTCGAGAACTCCGGAAGCTTCAGCGCCTCAAAGATTCGCCACTGCCACGGCCGGCGGGAGCTAGCAAGAAAATGGACGCTTTTGTTAGCAGACCCTCTGACGACGCAGCAGCTACATCAGGCACAGCCGCTGAGGAGCCCTCTCTGAGCTTCCTCGCTACCGAGATAAGAGCAATCCGTGTGTCCACGCAGAACATCGAGCAGGACACGAAAGAAATTAAGGCTACTGTGGAGGACATTGAAGGGAAGATTAGCACGCTAAGCTCCCGCATGGATGAAGCGGAGGAGCGGATCGCGGCGCTGGAGGGCGCCGCTGACACATCCAAACAGCTCGCCAAAACCTCTGAGGAGAAAATACAACAACTTCAAGATCGTGTCGAGGACTTGGATAATAGAGGACGGCGTTGCAATGTCAAAATCCTGGGCATACCGGAGCTAAAAGAAGGCAGTGATATGATACGGTTTTTACAGCAAGAAATCCCAGTGATGCTGGAGCACCGATTCCCGACACTGGAGATACAGCGCGCACATCGAGTCCCCGCGGGCCCGCCGAGACGAGAGCAGAGGGAGGGGGGCCGACCGCGGCCGGTGATGGTCAACATGCTCCGCTACCAGGTGAAAGAGGAGATACTTCGAGCTGCCAGGGAAAAAGGTCAGATCATGTGGCAAGGAGCCAAGATTATGTTTTTCCCGGACTACTCTAAGCAGACCATGGAGCGGAGGGTGTCCTTCAAACAAGTGAAAACTGATCTGAAAAATAGAGGAGTGGAATATATGCTCCGCTTCCCCGCCACCCTGGAGATTAAACACAACGGGGCACGACACCGTTTCACCACACCTGAAGAAGCATCGGAGTTTGTTAAGAGGAAGATTATAAAGGAGAGCTGAGCTAAATAGATAAAGAGAAAAGTTGGGGTAAATATTTAAATCCTGATAGACTCCTAAAATGTTACGATGATTGTTATACTAACACTACTAATTAATGGAGTCTATCAGTCCTCTTTGACTTTTACATTTCTTCTGACAATATTTCCTCTGTTGTTCTATTATACTGTGCCTATTTATGTATAACCTTGGCAGCAGTACTGTAAAATTTCCTGGTTATTTATGCTGTAATAATAGCTCTGCGAAGGCTGCATTTGAGGTTTACACTTTTGGTTTCAGTTTTCTTTTGGCCTTTAAATTTTATACTCACCACAACTATTGAGGAGGATTTATATATATATATTTTGTTTTGTTTTGATACTCCCCATTTACACACTTGTGAAGGGATTTAACATATACACCTGTTGGGTTATGGAAAGTCGAGTTCGAGTGACATTTCCAGGTTTCCTAGTTTGCTTTCTTTTTTGAGCTTATGTCTTGGTTTGTAAATTTTTATCCCAGTCTTTTGGATTTGACTGGGTTTGTTCATAGTTTGTTTTTTTATGTCTGCTGTATTTGTTTGCCACCACAATGCACTATTTTGGTAATGCATACACGATCTAAGTACATTTTACTACTCCATGGCTAGCACAACTGATCTGAAATTTGCTAGCTGGAATCTTAAGGGTCTTAATAATGTAATTAAGAGAAAGAAAATACTGACATATTTGAAAACGTCTAAAGTTGATATAGCCTTTGTCCAGGAAACACATCTAACCATGAAAGAATCCTTGAAACTGAGATGTTCATGGGTAGGGAAGGTTTTTTCAAGCCCAGGAACTGGCAAAAGTAGAGGGGTTTCTATTTTAATTAATAAGGCAGTTAACTTTAATGAAACAAATGTTATAACAGACTCAGATGGTCGATATGTGATAGTGTATGGTCAATTATTGGATACACCAATTGCTCTTTGTAATATTTATGCACACAATCTCGATAAACCAGAATTTTTTCACAACTTATCACAACTTCTTTTGGGCCTTGGGAATATTCAGATAATACTAGGTGGAGATTTTAACCAAATACTGGATCAAGATCTTGACAGATCATTACCTAGATACAATACAGAAAGCAGATCAGCGGCTGCCATCAGACAGCTTGCCACTGATTTAGGTCTAACAGATATTTGGAGATTAATACACCCAGATGGTAGAGATTATTCTTTTTTTTCATCTCCCCACAATGTTTACACAAGGATTGATTATTTTCTAATTTCTCAGTCATTAGCTGACCTTACTATCAGCTCAGATATAGGTAATATTATTATCTCAGATCATGCTCCAGTTTTCCTCTGCCTAACAAAATTTTCACAGACACCTAAAAGTCGGAGATGGCGACTAAACGTATCTCTACTGAAAGAAAACTCTTTTCTCAAAATGATACAGACTGAAACATCACTTTTTCAGGAAACAAACAATAAGCAGGATAGCACCATCTCAATTTGGTGGGACACTCTGAAAGCTTTTTGGAGAGGGAGGATTATTTCTTACGCCTCTTTCAAAAAGAAATTAGCTCATGAGAAATTAACCAAATTAGAGAGTGAACTTAAAACGCTTGAAATGTCATACTCCAGGACCGGGGACAGGACCACACTAAACAAAATAATTGTCACTAAATTTCAATTAAATAAACTTTACCATAAAAAAGCTGAATATGCCTTGTTTCGAACCAAGCAGACATATTGGGAAATGGGGGAGAGACCTGGTCGCCTACTGGCTTATCGCTTAAAGCAACAGGACAGTATGAACCATATAGCTGGCACACGGCAGCCGGACGGCCATGTCTCTACCTCTTCTAAACAGATAAATGAAAGCTTTAGATCCTTTTATGAGACTCTCTACATATCACAAGGTGATTTAGATGAACAGAAGTTTGATAGTTTTTTTGCTGACCTTAATCTTCCACAATTAACTGACAAAGACAGAGACTTTTTAGAAGCGCCAATAAAACTAGAGGAGATCTCTCAAGCAATCAGAAGTATGCCTTTAAGCAAATCTCCCGGACTAGATGGTCTGCCAGCTGATTTTTATAGAACATTTGAAGACATTATGAATCCTATATTGCTTGAGGTTTACTCTGATGCATTTAAAGCTGGCACTTTACCACAGTCTATGCACACTGCAGTTATATCCTTCATCCACAAAAAAGGGAAAGATGATTTGGACCCTAGTAGCTATCGACCTATTTCCCTACTCAACTGCGATCAAAAGATTCTGGCAAAAATTTTGGCTAATCGTTTGTCAAAAGTTATTGGAAATATAATCCACATGGACCAATCAGGCTTTATCCCAAAACGCTATAGCTCTGATAATATTAGACGGCTAGTTAATTTACAGTGTTTAGTATATGACTCCATACAACCAACAATCGCCTTGTCACTAGATGCTGCTAAGGCTTTCGATTGCGTTGAATGGACTTATCTTTTTGAAACGCTTAAAAGGTTCGGCTTTGGACATAACTTTATTACATGGATCAAAACTTTATATAATACTCCCTATGCTTGTGTTCTGACAAATGGTCTTTATCTAATCCATTCCAGTTGCATAGGTCCACAAGACAAGGTTGCCCCTTAAGTCTGAAGAAAAATTCAGATATACATGGGATCACAGTGGGCAGTATCCATCACAAACTTTTACTATACGCAGATGATATGTTAGTACTTCTAACACAACCAGAAAAATCCATACCCACATTATTAAACTGCATTGAAGAGTTCACATTATTATCTGGATAACGTATCAACTGGGACAAATCTGAGGCCATGCCTATATCAGGCTTTTGCCCAAATACTTTCTTACATCAGTGGAAATTCCGTTGGGCTTCAAAAGGCATGAAATATTTAGGCATTCAAATAACACCTGATTATAAGGATATGGTCCATGAGAACATCCACCCACTACTAAAGAAAATAAAATCAGACATTGGCAGATGGACTAAAATCCACCTTTCACTCTGGGGAAAAATACACTCTATTAAAATAATGTCTGCACCTGTGATCTATTACATACTATCTCACCTTCCTCTGAATATTCCCGAGACCTACTTTAAAGATCTTGATACCCTTATTTTAGATTTTCTCTGGGGCAATTCACATCACCGTTTAGGAATAAAGAAATTACAGACCCATACAAGAAGAGGGGGATTTTCTCTTCCCAACTTCAGATGGTACTGCTGGGCTTTCAATATGAAGCATGTAAGGGTCTGGTTACCTAATGACAAGACTGAAGATAGGCCAAGTTGGTTCCAAATAGAGGCTTAAGTAAGTGGGGGCTTGTCCCCTTGGTCTGGGTTATTTAGTACAAAATTGCCATCACAGAATGATAACCCTGTTATTGCTAACACTAAATTAATGTGGCATAAACTACATAGAGCAGGTCGTTGGGACTTTTTCAAATCTCCCCATACACCCCTATGGAATAACAAACGTATCCTTATTGGAAGCAAAACAGTTAGCTGGACTATTTGGCAAAAAGTAGGGATAAACTATATTTTACATTTATTTGATTGCAATACTAAACAGTTCTTAAGTTTTAATGAAGTAGTGGACAGATACAATTTACCACGGAATCAGTACTGGAGGTATGTCCAGATGCGGAGTGCCCTGTCTAAATGGTTAGGAAGACCACTTGCCTGTCCTTCGGGCAGCCCAATTGAAGAACTGTTATTAAGATCAAGTTCAGGTAAGGGTATCACTCTTAAGATTAATAGATTGTTACAGGAACAATTATCTGATCCTTTGCTCAAGGTTAAGAAACACTGGGCAGGGGACTTGGCTATGGATATATCTCCTGAGGAATGGAAGTCATGTTTAAATAATATTAATATAATGTACAAAGAAATGGGTAACAGGTTTATTCAACTGAAAATAATTCACAGATGGCATCGGACGCCACAACAACTATATAAATGGAACTTAATATCAGTGGACTCATGCTGGAGATGTGACGGGAGTGGAGCCTCTATACTGCATATACTCTGGACCTGTCCAGCACTCAAGGACTGGTGGAATAACATCCATCAGATTATATTTGAAGTCCTGCACAAAAAGTTCCAAATCTCTGCAAAACTGTCTATTTTGGGATCAACTACTGAGCTTCAGGACAACGACTTTTCATGTTTTGGAAAAAGATGGATTATTTTGGCTCTCACAACAGCCAAAAGGATATTACTGAGACACTGGAGGAAAAAACTCCCACCTCCTTATGAGGAGTGGTCAACAACAATGGCACAGCTAGCGGCTTATGAGAGGGTGACATACTCCCTACAGGACAAATTGGATCATTATATGTTTACTTGGGGCCCTTTTATTGACTGGATGACTGTAGGATAGGTTTGCCTTGATAATGCTATGCTATCAATATTTAGTATGCTTGCCGACTGAAATTGCAAAGTGGTGGTCTATGTTTTTTTTTTTTTGTTTTTTTTTTTCTGTTTGTCTTGTTTGTTTTGTCTTGTTTTGTACCTATCTTATTTTCTAAAATTTGGGGAGTAATTCCTTTATATTCTTGGCAACTTTATGATGAAGTAAATTGATCTCTCCCTGTTTGTATTATTTGTGTATAAAAGTTTAAATAAAAATGTTCATTACAAAAAAAAAAAGAAGAACAGCTAAAACAGTTTTTTGCCAGGGCTACTCCTCTGAGCCTCTCCAGTGGTCGGCATTCATCCGAAGTTGAGCTATTTTCATAATGTCCTCTCCAATCAGCAAGTCATAGATTTCTTTGATTTTATCCACAATGTTCTCCGACGATTTCAATTCATGCAAAATCACCTCTGCAATACCGCAAACTCTTGATTCTCTGGTGTATATGCGCTGCAAAGTCAGCAACTTGAGAATGGCTGGAATAAACCACGGTGTCCAGAGTCTTCATCAGCGAGTCAAAGTGGCTATGGTAGAAATATTCTGGGATCTCCTGCAGGCACTCGTTGTTTTTGACTCGGGTGGCTGGTTTGGCATCCGTAGCAGATCTCGTTCCTATACTTGTACAGAGTAGTATTCAGCAGATGGATGACAGCTGATTTAATACCGTTGAAGAGTAGCATTGATATCACACCGTCCGGCTGCTCACCATCGAGCTCCCCTGATGATCTGGATGGGGCCTCATCCTGTGCTGGTTCTTGTAAAATCAGAAGAGCCGGAGAAGGCGGAGGGGATGGCTGGGAAAAAGAGGATGCTGGAGATGGAGGAGGAGCCGAGGGAGGCTGAGAGGATGGAGGAGAAGTCTGAGGGTGTCCAGGGCAGTCGCAAACCACATCTTCCTCCCAGGCCACAGGAGATGGAAGGAGGGACCCTGGACAATGTGTAAAGCCGATGCATGATGCTCCAAGTTAAGGCACGAGGTGTACGAGCGGAGTCCAACATATATACTTTGAAGGAGAGGGCGTGGGCAGAGGGAGAGGAGTGGCCTTGTAATTTGATCTTTTTTAAAATAACAAAGAGAGGTTCTTCTTTACCATAGACACCTCCTTGTAGCACCCACTTGTGCGGAACAGCATGCTGATGCTATCCCCCCAATCATCCAACATTTTCATCCAATCCTCCACCGGTACAGTCAGGATATTGAAAAATACACTGTTTTCAGAACTAAAATTTTCCACCATGAATTGACCCACAGGAGTTTTTCCAAACATTTGAAAAGTCACTCTGAAGAACCATTTGGTGGAGACATCACATTTAGTTTCCCATATCACCCTGACGGTCTCTTGTTCATCGTCGATGTTGTGAGTCACCTCTGCCTGGACTGGTTCTCCTGCCTCCCTGCTTTGAGCACCATTTGGATGCCCTCGAAGCGGGTCAGACGAAGGTATCGCCTCACCTCTCAACCATCTTGATACCACGGAGATCAGGACCCCCCAGTCGTTTGATGTGAACTGGGCTCCCATCATCTCAGGACCGAAATGATCCCCCAGGTAAAGGCCATAGAAAAGCACTTCGCCGGCATAGTAGTTAAAGTGATAGCCCCACTTTTTATTGTTATCCAGGCTCCATTCAGCCTGCAAGGTCCCCGCCGGAGGCTCCTGAATTTTGCATTTCAGCAGCGAAGATTTTCTCAGAGCCCTCCACACGGATGATTCTTGAATGACGCTCAGTGAAGTCTCACTGATAACCTATACA
The DNA here is from genome assembly GCA_019142605.1 of Cephalopholis sonnerati. Lineage (NCBI taxonomy): Eukaryota > Metazoa > Chordata > Actinopteri > Perciformes > Serranidae > Cephalopholis > Cephalopholis sonnerati. The sequence goes on along the minus strand of JAGQAX010000005.1, from coordinate 3,671,266 downwards.
GTAGATCCACCATTATAAAAAAAATGTCTGAGAAACTGTTGGCAGGACATCTGGAACTGCAAACAAGGTCAATGACTCTTTCTATTCTGAATATTTGAGCCATGGAGGTTTCATATTTGTAAAACTTTTCTAGAGCAGAAAAAAGTATTTTAAAAATGTGAGGTCATCGTGTAAATTCCACAAGCCGAGTGGGAACTTGAGGGTGGGGCCAGCGGGGAGAACCATGACTGTGCATATTCAGTGAGCCACATTCTATGGAAGTAAACCTGAAAGCAAAAAACTTTTTGGGTGTGTGCGCCAGATGAGCAACTCCACTGAAATTAATACGTCCATCTTGTCATCCAGTATCTAGTTGTTATTATAAATCTATGCTCCCAACTCGTCAAATATCACCCCTTGTGTCTATTGTTGACGTTCAGGGACACCATGTCAATTTCCAATTGTTACATGCATTGTGTCTTTTCAAAATACACTTTTCACAGGAAATGTACAGTTTCTGCTCATTAGATGCATTAAGTCTTTTTCAAAATAAACTGCAATTGTTGGTTAATCACCTATTTATGTTTAATTTCTTGGGCAACTAAAGCATGTCGTTAGGTTTGAGAGAAAAACATTGTGGTTAGGCTCAACATTCATACGGGAAGCAAACAGCAGCCTGCCCGGTAAAGTTCAAAGCTATTCATCTCAAGATTTTACACATAGTTCATATATCCCCTTCCCAATACCAGGAGTTCAATGCAGACCCCCCCCCCAATGCCTCAAGTTCAAAGTAGAGACAGGTCCACTCACTCACTGCTTTTGGTCTTGCTGGAAGATTCAGAGGTTTTGGGGTGTTATAAGACAGGAAATTAATATAATTTTAGCCACTGGTCTAAGAAATGATCCAATATGCATGCTACTTTGTATATCAAATGGTTTTATTACAAATAAGTTCAAAAGTAAACTCTATAAACTGCTAACATTCCATGCAAGAAAGTGCATATTTCTGAATTGGATAACAGACAGAGTTTCAACTAAAACACAGTGGCATGAGGTCATCCTTGAATATATTTCTTTGGATTGTTTATAATGTATCCCGCACTTGAAAAATGATGTGTTCCATAGAACATGGGGGCTTTTTATGTCATTTATTGGAACGTGACTTCTGACAGAAAATGCTGGGGTTAGATCATTATTACTGTGCAACTGATTTAATGTGTTTGGGGCACAGTCAGTAACAGCAATACTTTGTTATCCAGGTTGAAAGTAGGCAAACAGACTCCCTTCAAAAATTGCTAAATTTTGTGAGTGAGTTGCTGAGTTGAATTTGATCGATTTTGTGAAACATTTTCTGTCACAAATTTAAATGATTTGCCCCTTCTTATGAATTTAGCTAATGTAGTACATTAAGTTGTTCTTGTCTTTGTACAAAAAACATTGTGCCAGTTGCGCAGGTATATTGCAGCCCTGGATGTTCCTGTAAACCCTCTCTTGTGCAGTGGATAAGATAAGAGACATTATAACAAATGTGCCTTTTATGAGAAAAGCATAGAAATTCTGGAATGGTTAGTAGATACCACGCTGCGCGTCGTGCCTTAGAACGCCCCTCAGCTGTTGTAAAATCACTGTAACCCACAGCTTCTCGGGGCTTATTGCTTAAATATACATAGGATCAAAATGGGTTATGATTTTAATTATAAACTTAACAGCAACAGCGTGCAAAGGAGATCGACTCTGCTGGAAATAGTAATCAAATAAAACAAACCAATAAGACCACTGGTGGCACTTATAATATAGAGAAATATGATACATCATAAACCCTTTTCAGACATGTACTTCACTCCATAATTGTCATGGTAATTTAGCATGTTCAGCCCAGAAAATAAAACAGAATTACAGAGACTTTGTGAACATTATAGGCTTTTGGGAAATCTGGCTGTAGGAACAACCTGTGCTTACATAAATTATTGTCCCATAGCACATCACTTGCTCAGAATCAGACAGCTCAGTGCATCGCTGAATCATGTTCTTTGTACAATCATTCTCTCTTCAAGGGTGAGCCTTGTCCTCCTCAGCCTGCCAGATGACTTCTCTGCATCCATTTGTCTTCAGTAGCCTAGTGATGCTGTGGTTTCTAGGTCTTTTCTTCACATACTACCGGCCAGACTTCAAGTTCCCCAACTGCTACATTTACATGGACAAAGGCCTGTGTCCAGAGGGGGCAAAGACCCAGGACTCAAACCCAAAATGTTCCACAGAGCTGCACATTGACACATCCCAATGACACCCAGAAGATCCAGGCAGAAGCAGCAGGCACAGAGTTTGACACTGTTGTATTGATCTGGATGTGGCAGTTTGGCTATAGATATGATCTCAGCTGCAATATCACAAAATCCCATTTGACAGGAGACAAAACTTTTTACCATGAAGCGCATGGACTTCTCTTCCACCATACATACATGGACATACATGGTGGTCTGATGAACTTGCCAAGAGCCAGGTCCAGAAATGGGTGTGGTCAAATATGGAGTCACCTGGAAACTCAGGAAAAATACCTAATCTTAATCATTTATTTAAGTTGACATGGAGTTATCATCTGGATTCAAATATTCTAGTGCATTATGGGTATCTGGTGCCAGTGACATCTGAAGATGAGTTTCAAATTGCCAGCAAAGGATAAGTTGGTGTGTTGGATTGTGAGCAACTAGAACTCCCAGTATGAGAGAGTTCAGTTCTCCAATGAACTATAGAAACACATCAAGATTCATACTTATGGAAATGCCTTTGGCCAATGTATAAGTGACCAAGACTATTTGAAGATAGTTTCTAGTTGTAAATTCTACCTCTCCTTTGAAAACTCTGTATACAAAGACTACATCACAAAAAAGTTACACAATCCTATGATGAAGGATACTGTACCAATAGTTCTGGGCCCTTCAAGACAAAATTATGAGGACCATGTCCCAGCTGATTCTTTCATTCATGTCAATGATAATTATATGAGATACTTTGATTGGAGAAGCAAGTTTAAAGTTAAATCTTCTCAGTTTGGAAGAGCACATGCTTGCAAAACCTGTAGATATTTACAAAACCATGCTTTTCATGATCTCAACAAATGGTACTAGGGCTAACAGCATTCTGACAAAATGAATATTTGCTAAATTACACTTCAGTCTGGTACACAAGCAATAATAGACACTGCATATACTTCACCTGAACTGTCTCAAACAAAACTGTATGACATCAGATTAATTTGAAAGATGCTGTGATCATCCCCATTATAGTGCTACACATCTTGTCTTTAATTTACTTCTTTGCCAGCCCAGGTGCCAGAAAATAATGTCGGCATTTTACATTTCTACATACCACAAATGTGTTACATTTGCACGTTTCAGATGTAGGTTTCATGGGTGGAGGGGATGGTGGATGGCGTGTCACCTGGGCGTAAACCTGCCAAGCTGCAGACCACAATTTGAGACCAACAAACAACAACAGCAGTTGTGTTTTAGCAAGTCTTTGCTGTGTTTCCATCAGTATTTTAGGCACCAAATATGGGTGTTTTAAACTAAGCCATTGGCTTTTTTTCCACGAGCTTTTTACCCTCCAGTCATGGGTGTATCATAGCAACCTGTTGGTGTTTTTCCACAGGCTTTTAGGCTTATAATGCAGGCATTTTGTGGAGACCCATTGGTATGTTTCCATTGGCTTTTTAGGTTCTAAATGTGAATGCTTTGTAGCAACCCATCTGCGAGTTTCAATGTGCTTTTTTGGTTCTAAATGTGAGTGCTTTGTAGCAACCTGTCTGCGTGTTTCCACTGGGTTTTTAGGCTCTACATGTGAGCGTTTTGTAACAACCTGTCTGTTTCCATCAGCTTTTTAGGCCACAAATGTAAGTGTTTTGTAGCAACCTGTTCACATGTTTCTTTCAGTATTTTAGGCTTTAAATGTGAGTGTTTTGTAGCGACCTGTCCACGTGTTTCTATCAGCATTTTAGGCTCTAAATTTGAGTGTTTTGTAGCAACCCATTTGGGAGTTTTCATCCGCTTTGTAGGGTCTAAATGTGAGTGTTTTGTAGCAACCCATCTGCTTGTTTCCATTGGCTTTTTAGGCTCTAAATGTGAGTTTTTTGTTGCAACCTGTCTGCGTGTTTCCATTGGCTTTTTAGGCTCTGATTGTGAGTATTTTGTGGCAACCCTTCCACATGTTTCCATCAGCAATTGAGACTTTAAATGTGAGTGTTTTGTAACGACCCATCAGTGTGTTTCCACCAGCTTCTTAGACTGTAAATGTGAGTGTTTTGTAGCAGCCCATCAGTGTGTTTCCATCAGCTTTTTAGGCTCCAAATGTAGTTGTTTTGTAGCAATCTGTCAGTGTGTTTCCTTGTAACATGGGTAAATTGCAGCAACCTGTCAGTAGGGATATTGACAAGAAAAGCATTTGTTTTTTACCAAGACAGTACTGCTTTCCCTGCTGGGATTGTGCCCAAAACCGGGTATTTTAAGCCAAAACATTTTTCTAACCCTAAACAAGTAGCTTTTTTGCACAACATAACCACAACATTGTTGAAACATAATGTTTCAATGCAGAGACACCGCAACGGGGTAGGCATACTAGGCAATTGCCTAGGGCCCCGAGCTGGAAGGGGCCCCAGGACAGCGCTGACATTGGTCTTTTGTCAATGACAAAATGACTGAACTGCTTTACACACTGCAACGTCGATGCATTGGAAAACCCCCTGCATAGGGCCCCCACTAACTGTCACTGCCTAGTGTGTTAAGGGACCCCGAGACACGGCCAATATCGATCCATATCAATGACACAGCCTGAAACCTCCATAGACACTGCAGCGACACGTTTGGAGCCCCCCCTAATGGGGCCCCGACTGCCCGTGGCCGGCTTTCTGCGGTACTTCAAACTCGAGGAAAAATGAAGCGAGCGTATCCGTCAGGGCATGCAAAAAGAAAAAAAAAACAAGAAGATGAAGAAAAAAGAAAACGGGGAAGTGGTAAGTTCAAACATGTATAATCTGACATTATTTAAAAAAAAGTTGTGATGCCACATTGTCCCAGTCTGTAGTCTCACGAAGCACAACTGCACATGACATGTTTACTGCACCTTAGCCTAGCTTATTGAAAGAGTAATTAACAGTAAGCTAACCAGTAACTAATTTGTATTTGGAAGAGGGCGATATCATATATCTCCTTGAATTTTCTGTATGTCACATTAAGCAACAGGAACAGTGAAGTTGGCTGTTCATTAATTATTCCAAACAGATCTTCATGTTGAGTGTGTAGCATACACAATTCTTGCAGCATGAACATAAAGCCAGCTGACTAAATACGTTGTGCTTCTCCCATTGTTTTTTCCACCCCGGAGGTTCTTTGTTGAAATTCTTAGGACCACAACAGCAACAGCAAGAACAACAACAACAACAAGAATTTACCTCTACAGATGAAGGTAGGAACTGTTTGGTTTTTTTTTTAAACAAATTACGATTACAGTGATTTGCTCTCCTTTTAAATCTATCATGATATGATCTGATTTAATGCAATAACACAAATAAATGTCAAACAATTACAGTATGTTTTTTCTTGAGGCCACACCACATCTTCATACCACGTCCTCTTCACAAAAAAAATGTTATATTGTATTTAAATTTTTCTTACATGATTGTGCACTTCTGTTATTTAAAATAAAAGATTTCTGGATTGAATGATCTTCTTGGTGTTTTTGGGCCAGGAGGGCCCCCATGGTCACTCTTGCCTAGGGCCCCCAAGGTGACTAGAAACGCCCCTGTTTCAATGTATCCCCTGCATAATAAGGTGAAAATATAATGTATCTGTGGTTTGCAGAAACATACAATGCCAGCATTTTTTCTGGTGATTTGGTTGTCTTTGCTGAAGGTGTCTGAGATATTTTTAAGAAGTTAGAGTCTGCGGTAACAGTAACTTTGGATTCTGTGGTCGTGCATGTTGTTTCACATCCTTACAAAAATTAGACAAAATATCTTGTAAGGGCCACAGTAGAAGATTTTTGAGCTCTGTGATCCATCACAAGGTTATCTGAAGGATGCTCTTTTTTAGTTGTTGTTTTGCTGCTGTGTGTTTTGTACTGTATTTTTAGTGTCCCTGGCTCCTGGCTTGAGGTTCATTAAGGAATTGAAGGCAAGTAGCCACTGTCTTCAGGTTCCTTCAAAATCTGCCTCACCCTAAGGCTTGTACTACAAAGCAGGATTTGGAGTTAGCGAGGCAACTTCAGGGTTAGCTCTGGGTTTTCAGTACTACAAAGCTGGTTCTCTTTTTAACGTGATAGTTCAATGTGGTAAATTACCCCAAACAGCTAACCTGCTCTGCAGCAGATTATGTTCAGAGTATTGGATCACAGCCTGTCAACACCCTGCCCTCTGACCAATCAGATTATTGAAGAAAAAAGTATCCATGGACAAAAATCCAGAGTCTCAGGTAAAAAGAGTAGCCTATATTGTTATAGGTCAGTAGAATCATTTTTTCGTTCCTGGGCTCTGTTTCCACTGGTTTTAAAACAGAGCCTCTAACAAACACAGAGATAGTTTACACACTAAACACATGATTTCAGCTGTATTTTAACTTAGGCAAAGTTTATTTTTGATTTTTTGTTTATTTTCACAGTGGCAGTGTTGCTGTTTTACACTCTGGTTCCATCACTGCAGCTCAAAATAATTAAACACCTGTGTAGAAAAATAACACACTTTTGATTGGCTCCCATTATTATAAATGCAACATTTCAGTCAGGTAGACCTTACCAGTCATTAACTGGGCTACTTTTAGTCACTCTTTACTTCAGTAGCAGTTTTATATCACTAATTTAGAGAAGTTTCATCATTATTTAACTAAATGGCAAAAAAAATCCTCTATACTGATGTTACATATAGCCTAATGATGCCTACACATAATTTAAAGCCCTGTTTCCATTGAGCAGTACGGTGCGGTTCAGTTCAGTTCAATATGCTTTTTTTACGTTTCCACTGCGAAAATTTGTGGATGGTACCAATGGAACCATTCCGTACCATTCCCATTTTTGGTACCCCTTCTGTTGGGGTACCAAGCACACAGATCTGATACTAAAAGAAGGAGCTGTGAACACTGCAGTCTGTTGATTAGTCAGTAAAGACAGTCACTCTGCACAGGACCCAGATTATTCCAGCTCATGTGACCACTGGTCATACCGTGGAGAGTTTTATTAGTAGACTGTAATTATAAAATTAAAGGATGTTTTGCTGCCTCTCACAGCAGCTGTAGTCAGAGAAAGGAAACTTAATTCACTGGGCCCAGATCTGGCAACTTTTAAAGTGGAACGTTAACTTGTAATGTTAATCAATGTATGAGGTGACTACGTGAATAATTTTGATAATTTGTTTGGAACATTTATGAACTGGTAAGATTTCTTTCCTGTGCTTTGTGGGTGTGTCATCACCATTCATACCTATACAAACAGTAGTTCCATTACCAAAGCACAGCATTTTTCACGTAATAACCTCTTCATTTTGTTCTCAGAGTGCATCAAAATAATGCATTTGACTTAAAAATGTACAACATTTTCTTCCCTAGACCCCCCCTAGAGGGTAGGTCTGAGGTCCAACCACCACAGTCTCTCAAACTTCTGTGGGAAAAATTGCATATGTAGATACATACACATATACATATAGAGCATTGCAAAATTGCATTGAACGGTTAGTACAACTTACCTGGATGTGTTTTCTGTCTTTAGGCCTGTGTCTTCCTTTCGGCCCATAGTTAAAAGACTGTTGTTCTTTTGACTTTGAGCTTCTGTACTCCAGGAGCTGTTTATATGATGGGCATGATTGTTCCATGCTGCTAAATCAATAGCACTATTCACTTTTATTCACATGGCTTCAGATAGCCAGCATTACGCTGCACTTACTTTGATTACCCAGCTGTTGCGGTGTCCCTTTGCGTCTGGTCCTGCCATCTGGTCTGTGTCCTTTAAAAACTCTAAAGACCATCTACCCAGAAAACAAAACCGCATTAAGCGGCTCGTGTTTGCCACAAAGTGATTTGCCATCACTCAGTCGCTGTCCATCTTGGCTCACCATAAACTCCACTGTCAACAACAAAAATTGATCAGAATCAGAATCAGAATCAGAAATACTTTATTGATCCCCAAGGGGAAATTGTTTTCGTTACAGGTGCTCCTTACAAGTGTAAAAAGAAGAAGATATAGTGCAAACAAGTGTAGAAAAAAGATATAGTGCAAAAAGAAGTAAAAATATAAGAAATATAAGAAGATAATTTACAAAATATATATGTAGAGACCACACAACATAATTTACAATATATACAGGAACCTTATATACAGACTGAAGAATGTAGTCAGTTATTGCACTGATTATTTAGGAATAAATATGTAATAATTTATTTTGAGTTGGTGACAGTGGTGAAACAGTCCAAGGGCAACTCAGAGGGAGTTCGCTTATTTTATCACTTCCATGTCAACCCTGGATTTGGTACATTCCCTTTCTGGTTTGTGTCATTTGTAAATGTGTTTCCCCACTTGTAAATTTGTTTCAGGACTGGCAAAAGTGTTTTGGTGATGTAATTTTTGTTTTCTGGTATGTGAAAATGTTTTCCAAAATGTAAATTTGTTTCGAACTTTGTAAAAGTGTTTTTACATTTTGTAATGTTGTTTTGCACTTCCCGGCCACCATACACTCTTCATCTTTGTCTCTGCAATCTCGTTAAGTTCTGATGAATAAAGCACAAAGCAAGGAACAATACATTTTCTAATAACAGTAGCAAGTAACAATTGCAAGTACATTTTCCATCACAGAAATGTATGCAAATGAGATGTTTGTCTTTTATTGTTTTTCTAACAAATTGTCATGTTTTGTAGGGAAGTGTAATGACAATTATATTTGTCAAAACTTACACTGAACATAACTGACCACAACAAGAGCATTTGAGATTCAACTTCTGTGCCCTCCATGCACTCTGACATCTCATATAGGTGAAGTTATTTGAAAACACATTAATAATGGGATAAATGGTGGACATATTTTCTGTCTGTCAATGACAAACATGTTTTTAATCCACAAAGAAGCATCTCTAGTTCCATCTAGTGGCCGCTGGCATAACAACTCTCAAACTCAAACTCCCCTATTTAAGATATTGTGCAGTCACAATCCCTAAATAGACTTGACACAAAATACACACTTCTTTGTAGTGGTATTATTATTATTACAATGATTATCATTATTAGTGGTATAACACCTGAAAGACATCTAATAACTGCCTTGCTTGGTCCTCTTCTTGCCATGTGTTTTACTGGCTTCCTGGTTCATGGTTTCCTTTCAGATTTTATCACCTCTGTACTACTAGTGCCTGTCATTAAAGAGATAGTCTGGACTTTTTGAAGTGGGGTTGTGTGGGGTCCATAGTCAGTGTATTGCATACAGCAGATGTCAGTCAACACACCTCCAGTTTGGAGAAGCCAGCTGGAGTCTGACAAGGAAGCTAAGCAATGCACTGCTGTGAATGGGGGTCAGCAACAAAACGTATTTTAGACACCTAAAAAAAAGTCTCACTTAAAAAAATCAATATCAGTTTCAGTGTACGCTATACTGAGAGTATTTTCACTGCTTTACCTTAATGTCAGACAGCCCATTCTGTCATGGGAGCTGCTGGTCTACCACTGCTTCTATCAGTTAGTAAGTTTATGTTATTGTGTGGCTTTGGTGAATCTGAACTAACCCTTTTAAATGCAAAAGTCACACAATTACACAAACAAAATGATTGATTGAGCCAGTGGTAGACTAGCAGCTGCTGAATTCAACAATGTTAAATCATTGTTACTGTATATTATATCATCCTGTCACATGATCCAATTACAGACTTGACATTGGACAACAAACATATTACCCAGAAATCACTATTGCAAATCTGTATAAGACAAAAATACCAAATAAAATGAGAAATTATTTAAGTAAGTGCATACTTTTTGTAGCTCATCTTGGCAGCTCTTATCTTGGCATCTTGGAGTAATTTAGGGACAGTTTATTTATCATAGGAGGGGGGTGGCTGGGGTGTTTTTTTTTTGTTTTGGTTTGGTTTTTTTTTGACCTCCTGAGAAGCTACAAATATTATTTGGGGAAAATGCATGACCCTCCCTCCACTAATAATTAGTTAATTAGTGAGTTTTAAAACTCACCCTTTGATGTTTGAATGTTAAAATCAAAAAACTTTGGCCAAATGACTAAAGTGACTATTTTATGTGTACAAGGACTGTCTGAAATTTGAAAATTCAGCAATAATATATGTTTTTACAATTTCTGGCCATGATAAATTGTGTAATTTTGTGTAAATTGTGTAATTTTTGCTTAAAAATCTGTGGCAAAAATAAATACGATACATAGCCATTTCAATGTACTGTATATGCCCCTCCCCTGAGCTGCTTAAAAAAAAAAAATTGACATGCCATCCCCTTTTTGCACCATCCCCTTCCTCCTCACAAACAACACACAGTCCCTTATTATACCTGGACATGTGTTTAAAGGTAGCTTATGACAAAATCAGATTGAAAACATATGAGTGTCACTTTTGCTCTATTTTTTAGACATAGCCTATTTAGTGGGAATGCTCATAGCATTCCCACTATTGTTCTTCTGTTCTTTATTAGTGGGAATGCTCATAGCATTCCCACTATTGTTCTTCTGTTCTTTATTATTAGTGGGAATGCTCATAGCATTCCCACTATTGTTCTTCTGTTCTTTATTATTATTTTTCTACTTCCGTCCCTTTTCTGACACCTTTCAACTCCTTCATACTTTATGCTATTAAAACCGTTCAACTATCAGAACGTTCAGCTCTTTCAGGAGATTGCTGCTATTACTTTTCAGCTTTTTAACTTTTATAGTTTTTACACTGTAAAACTTTTTTTAACAAATTTTTACAATGGAAGTCTATGGGAGAAATCTTCAAACCTACTTCTACTACTTTTATTACTACTTCTACTACTTTTATTGCTACTATTACTACTATTACTATTACTGCTACTATTATTACTATTACTACTATTACTTTTACTACTATTACTATTACTCCTACTTCTATTACTATTACTTTTATTGCTATTACTACTACTTTTAATACTATTACTACTACTATTATTGCTACTACTGTTTCTATTACTACTACTACAACTACTATTACTCCTATTACTCCTATTACTTCTACTGCTATTACTATTACTTTTACTACTACTACTTCTATTACTTCTGCTACTATTACTATTACTTTTACTACTATTACTTCTATTACTTCTGCTACTATTACTATTACTTCTATTACTTTTACTATTACTACTTCTTTTACTACTATTACTTCTGCTACTATTACTATTACTTTTACTACTATTACTTCTATTACTTCTGCTACTATTACTTTTACTACTATTACTATTACTTCTATTACTTCTGCTACTATAACTATTACTTCTATTGCTTTTACTACTACTACTTCTTTTCCTTATACTACTGTTACCATTACTGCTATTACTATTACTACTATTACTTCTATTACTTCTGCTACTATTACTGTTACTTTTACTACTACTACTATTACTTCTACTTCTATTGCTATTACTGCTATTGCTTTTACTACTGTTATTTTTACTACTATTACTGTAACTACTACTATTATTTCCACTACTCTTACTATTACTTCTGCTACTATTACTATTACTATTACTGCTATTACTTCTCCTACAATTACTATTACTTTTACTACTATTACTATTGCTTTTACTACTATACTATTGCTTTTACTACTATACTATTACTTCTACTACTATTACTATTTTTAATACTATTACTGCCACTATTGTTTCTATTACTATTACTATGACTTAGCCATTCTTTTCTGCAATGAGCATTCCCACTGCATTTTCGCTAGGAAATGCAATTTTTTCTAGTTTTTACTACTATTACTGTAACTACTACTATTATTTCCACTACTCTTACTATTACTTCTGCTACTATTACTATTACTGCTATTACTTCTCCTACAATTACTATTACTTTTACTACTATTACTATTGCTTTTACTACTATACTATTACTTCTACTACTATTACTATTTTTAATACTATTACTGCCACTATTGTTTCTATTACTATTACTATGACTACTTTTATCACTATTACTTTTACAACTATTACTTCTATTACTTCTGATACTATTACTTTTACTTTTACTACTATTACTTCTATTACTTCTGCTACTATTACTATTACTTTTACTACTATTACTATTACTTCTATTACTTCTGCTACTATAACTATTACTTCTATTGCTTTTACTACTACTACTTCTTTTCCTTATACTACTGTTACCATTACTGCTATTACTATTACTTCTATTACTTTTACTACTATTACTATTGCTTTTACTACTATACTATTACTTCTACTACTATTACTATTTTTAATACTATTACTGCCACTATTGTTTCTATTACTATTACTATGACTACTTTTATCACTATTACTTTTAAAACTATTACTTCTATTACTTCTGATAATTTTCAGCAGTGTTTTTCAAATTCTTTTCTGCAATGAGCATTCCCACTGCATTTTCGCTAGGAAATGCATTTTTTTCTAGTTAGGGGGAATGCTCATAGCATTCCCACTATTGTTCTTCTGTTCTTTATTATTAGTGGGAATGCTCATAGCATTCCCACTATTGTTCTTCTGTTCTTTATTATTATTTTTCTACTTCCGTCCCTTTTTTGACACGTTTCAACTCCTTCATACTTTATGCTATTAAAACCGTTCAACTATCAGAACGTTCAGCTCTTTCAGGAGATTGCTGCTATTACTTTTCAGCTTTTTAACTTTTATAGTTTTTACACTGTAAAACTTTTTTTAACAAATTTTTACAATGGAAGTCTATGGGAGAAATCTTCAAACCTACTTCTACTACTTTTATTACTACTTCTACTACTTTTATTGCTACTATTACTACTATTACTATTACTGCTACTATTATTACTATTACTACTATTACTTTTACTACTATTACTATTACTCCTACTTCTATTACTATTACTTTTATTGCTATTACTACTACTTTTAATACTATTACTACTACTATTATTGCTACTACTGTTTCTATTACTACTACTACAACTACTATTACTCCTATTACTCCTATTACTTCTACTGCTATTACTATTACTTTTACTACTACTACTTCTATTACTTCTGCTACTATTACTATTACTTTTACTACTATTACTTCTATTACTTCTGCTACTATTACTATTACTTCTATTACTTTTACTATTACTACTTCTTTTACTACTATTACTTCTGCTACTATTACTATTACTTTTACTACTATTACTTCTATTACTTCTGCTACTATTACTTTTACTACTATTACTATTACTTCTATTACTTCTGCTACTATAACTATTACTTCTATTGCTTTTACTACTACTACTTCTTTTCCTTATACTACTGTTACCATTACTGCTATTACTATTACTACTATTACTTCTATTACTTCTGCTACTATTACTGTTACTTTTACTACTACTACTATTACTTCTACTTCTATTGCTATTACTGCTATTGCTTTTACTACTGTTATTTTTACTACTATTACTGTAACTACTACTATTATTTCCACTACTCTTACTATTACTTCTGCTACTATTACTATTACTATTACTGCTATTACTTCTCCTACAATTACTATTACTTTTACTACTATTACTATTGCTTTTACTACTATACTGTTACTTCTACTACTATTACTATTTTTAATACTATTACTGCCACTATTGTTTCTATTACTATTACTATGACTACTTTTATCACTATTACTTTTACAACTATTACTTCTATTACTTCTGATACTATTACTTTTACTTTTACTACTATTACTTCTATTACTTCTGCTACTATTACTATTACTTTTGCTACTATTACTATTACTTCTATTACTTCTGCTACTATAACTATTACTTCTATTGCTTTTACTACTACTACTTCTTTTCCTTATACTACTGTTACCATTACTGCTATTACTATTACTTCTATTACTTTTACTACTATTACTATTGCTTTTACTACTATACTATTACTTCTACTACATTACTATTTTTAATACTATTACTGCCACTATTGTTTCTATTACTATTACTATGACTACTTTTATCACTATTACTTTTACAACTATTACTTCTATTACTTCTGATACTATTACTTTTACTTTTACTACTATTACTTCTATTACTTCTGCTACTATTACTGTACTTTTACTACTATTTCTACTAGTTCTACTACTACTACCACTACTTTTACTACTTTACTAGCTTCCATTTCTGCTAGTTTTACACATTTCAGCGTCCACATTTTTCAGCATTACAGTGTGATGGATTTTTACTTCAGTTTTCAATTTCAGGCATTTTATGTGAGATTTCTGCATTTTCAGCAGTGTTTTTCAAATTCTTTTCTGCAATGAGCATTCCCACTGCATTTTCGCTAGGAAATGCAATTTTTTCTAGTTAGTGGGAATGCTCATAGCATTCCCACTATTGTTCTTCTGTTCTTTATTATTATTTTTCTACTTCCGTCCCTTTTCTGACACCTTTCAACTCCTTCATACTTTATGCTATTAAAACCGTTCAACTATCAGAACGTTCAGCTCTTTCAGGAGATTGCTGCTATTACTTTTCAGCTTTTTAACTTTTATAGTTTTTACACTTTAAAACTTTTTTTAACAAATTTTTACAATGGAAGTCTATGGGAGAAATCTTCAAACCTACTTCTACTACTTTTATTACTACTTCTACTACTTTTATTGCTACTATTACTACTATTACTATTACTGCTACTATTATTACTATTACTACTATTACTTTTACTACTATTACTATTACTCCTACTTCTATTACTATTACCTTTATTGCTATTACTACTACTTTTAATACTATTACTACTACTATTATTGCTACTACTGTTTCTATTACTACTACTACAACTACTATTACTCCTATTACTCCTATTACTTCTACTGCTATTACTATTACTTTTACTACTACTACTTCTATTACTTCTGCTACTATTACTATTACTTTTACTACTTACTTCTATTACTTCTGCTACTATTACTATTACTTCTATTACTTTTACTATTACTACTTCTTTTACTACTATTACTTCTGCTACTATTACTATTACTTTTACTACTATTACTTCTATTACTTCTGCTACTATTACTTTTACTACTATTACTATTACTTCTATTACTTCTGCTACTATAACTATTACTTCTATTGCTTTTACTACTACTACTTCTTTTCCTTATACTACTGTTACCATTACTGCTATTACTATTACTACTATTACTTCTATTACTTCTGCTACTATTACTGTTACTTTTACTACTACTATTACTTCTACTTCTATTGCTATTACTGCTATTGCTTTTACTACTGTTATTTTTACTACTATTACTGCTATTGCTTTTACTACTGTTATTTTTACTACTATTACTGTAACTACTACTATTATTTCCACTACTCTTACTATTACTTCTGCTACTATTACTATTACTGCTATTACTTCTCCTACAATTACTATTACTTTTACTACTATTACTATTGCTTTTACTACTATACTATTACTTCTACTACTATTACTATTTTTAATACTATTACTGCCACTATTGTTTCTATTACTATTACTATGACTACTTTTATCACTATTACTTTTACAACTATTACTTCTATTACTTCTGATACTATTACTTTTACTTTTACTACTATTACTTCTATTACTTCTGCTACTATTACTATTACTTTTACTACTATTACTATTACTTCTATTACTTCTGCTACTATAACTATTACTTCTATTGCTTTTACTACTACTACTTCTTTTCCTTATACTACTGTTACCATTACTGCTATTACTATTACTTCTATTACTTTTACTACTATTACTATGGCTTTTACTACTATACTATTACTTCTACTACTATTACTATTTTTAATACTATTACTGCCACTATTGTTTCTATTACTATTACTATGACTACTTTTATCACTATTACTTTTACAACTATTACTTCTATTACTTCTGATACTATTACTTTTACTTTTACTACTATTACTTCTATTACTTCTGCTACTATTACTGTTACTTTTACTACTATTACTATTACTTCTATTACTTCTGCTACTATAACTATTACTTCTAATGCCTTGTATTTTTCAAGCCAGCATTTCAGTGTAGCGTAAGCTTTTCAAACATCCTTCAAGTATTTCTCACATTCATTCATGCATTGTATTATTCAAGGATTCAAGGAGGCATTGCAGTGTAGCGTCAGCTAGCTGTGGCATTCCCACCCGCAATTTCTTCAGAAATTGCATTCTCTAGTTATTTTTCTACTTCCGTCCCTTTTCTGACACCTTTCAACTCCTTCATACTTTATGCTATTAAAACCGTTCAACTATCAGAACGTTCAGCTCTTTCAGGAGATTGCTGCTATTACTTTTCAGCTTTTTAACTTTTATAGTTTTTACACTGTAAAACTTTTTTTAACAAATTTTTACAATGGAAGTCTATGGGAGAAATCTTCAAACCTACTTCTACTACTTTTATTACTACTTCTACTACTTTTATTGCTACTATTACTACTATTACTATTACTGCTACTATTATTACTATTACTACTATTACTTTTACTACTATTACTATTACTCCTACTTCTATTACTATTACTTTTATTGCTATTACTACTACTTTTAATACTATTACTACTACTATTATTGCTACTACTGTTTCTATTACTACTACTACAACTACTATTACTCCTATTACTCCTATTACTTCTACTGCTATTACTATTACTTTTACTACTACTACTTCTATTACTTCTGCTACTATTACTATTACTTTTACTACTATTACTTCTATTACTTCTGCTACTATTACGATTACTTATATTACTTTTACTATTACTACTTCTTTTACTACTATTACTTCTGCTACTATTACTATTACTTTTACTACTATTACTTCTATTACTTCTGCTACTATTACTTTTACTACTATTACTATTACTTCTATTACTTCTGCTACTATAACTATTACTTCTATTGCTTTTACTACTACTACTTCTTTTCCTTATACTACTGTTACCATTACTGCTATTACTATTACTACTTTTACTTCTATTACTTCTGCTACTATTACTGTTACTTTTACTACTACTACTATTACTTCTACTTCTATTGCTATTACTGCTATTGCTTTTACTACTGTTATTTTTACTACTATTACTGTAACTACTACTATTATTTCCACTACTCTTACTTTTACTTCTGCTACTATTACTATTACTGCTATTACTTCTCCTACAATTACTATTACTACTATTACTATTGCTTTTACTACTATACTATTACTTCTACTACTATTACTATTTTTAATACTATTACTGCCACTATTGTTTCTATTACTATTACTATGACTACTTTTATCACTATTACTTTTACAACTATTACTTCTATTACTTCTGATACTATTACTTTTACTTTTACTACTATTACTTCTATTACTTCTGCTACTATTACTATTACTTTTACTACTATTACTATTACTTCTATTACTTCTGCTACTATAACTATTACTTCTATTGCTTTTACTACTACTACTTCTTTTCCTTATACTACTGTTACCATTACTGCTATTACTATTACTTCTATTACTTTTACTACTATTACTATTGCTTTTACTACTATACTATTACTTCTACTACTATTACTATTTTTAATACTATTACTGCCACTATTGTTTCTATTACTATTACTATGACTACTTTTATCACTATTACTTTTACAACTATTACTTCTATTACTTCTGATAATTTTCAGCAGTGTTTTTCAAATTCTTTTCTGCAATGAGCATTCCCACTGCATTTTCGCTAGGAAATGCAATTTTTTCTAGTTTTATTTACAGTCTTTGTTCCTCATCACAAATTATGTTAAAAACCACAAAATCCAAAAGGTTTCTGGTTATTATAAATTTGGGCAATAAAAAAAAAAAAAAACATGCCTTCCATTTCCGCTGGTGGGTTTGGAAAGCATGTTTTCTTTTCAAAAAATAAATAAATAAAAATTGGCAATAAATAAACAGAAATACAACCATTTAAAGTTTTTTATCCCTCCCCCAAGCCAAAACATAAAAGATAAGTCCCTTATTATTTGATAAGCCTCCCCTTTGTTGCACAACTCCTCCCCCCCCATAAGTAACAAACAGTCCGTTAGCGCTTTGTGATAGGGACACTCCAACAAGCTGTCAGTTTACTTTCACATCATGGTCCCATGGACAATGAACTGGACACCAAAAGGGACTTGCCAACTTAGCTTTCAGACTGTATGTTTATGCTAACCTAAATCAATCCTCCCACTCCAGTGAAGATGTAATACTGTGCTTCCACCACAGGGTGTCAGCAGTGCATTCCCTAGCTCATTGAGGACAGTGTGTGGGACACATAAGCAGTGCGTTAGAAGATGGATTCGATAAAATGCTGTTAAGTAATTTCTGCCACTGTTGGCCTGTAAGTATTGTTGTAATAGCTTGCAGCCATTAACTGAACATTGTGAATGAAATAACTAGTCCATGCAAAGCCACTTGAGGGACATTCAAGTCTCTATTCAAAACTGCCAAAAGTGATTGTATTGAATAACATCACATTATAGGACATAATGAATTATGTTTATTGGTTTAAATGGTTTAAATTAAATCACTGAATGCCAGTTCGTTGTAGATGGTTTTTTTTAGCTGCAACCAGCAGCTCTATAGAACTCCTTTTCCACCCAAATATGTGTATGCACGTTTTTTAAACACAGGCAAACCTGGTAGACTCCTTTCCCATTGCCAGTAGACCAGAACTGTGTACATGGCTCTGCAGCAGACAAGTATACCTTTCTGTGTGGATTTTGTGTGTGTGTGTGTGTGTGTGTGTGTGTGTGTGTGTGTGTGTGTGTGTGTGCGTGTGTCATGTTCAATGCCACAGCCAGGCTGGAAAACAGGTTAGTAAACAGCAGAAAGCAGCATGGAGGCCAGTGAAATTGTTACAGTGGTTTATTTTTAAATATCTTTTACTAATTCAGTCTATTTTTCAAACTTGGATTGATGTTTAAACGCTGCTTAGGCAGCATTTTGTGGTGGTGTGTCATTGCATCTCACCAGTAAAGGGGCTAAGATTAGCATGTTAACTTCTCCATAACTTCTAAACAGATTCATGTTGGGAGGAGGGGCAGTGCAAAGCGGCTGCAGATTTGAGGCTTCAGTAACACATCCTGCCAACTTCTCAGCCTGCCTTGGCATCACTTGGCTTAGCTTTGCTCTTCAAAGAAACAGATAACTAGCTGAAGGAATCCCAGTCTTGATTTTAATGAAGTTTAGTGAGTGAGACAGATTAAAGCCAGTGTAAGCATATTTACTGCACAATTTATCTCAAACTTTGCTTTAATTTCACATGTACATTTTTTTTCATTATGAATTAGGACTACATGTATGTTTCTGTTAAACGTATTGCTGAAGTCTGCCCACAATACATACAATATAAAAGGTGCTTTTCCCCACTGTCACAATAACCCCTCCCTCCCAAACCCGCCTGTAATTCTCTCCCACCAAATTTCATTGAACACATTTAACTGAGGTGTAAAAAAAAAAGCTAATGAGGATTAGTTAGGGATTGACTAAGAGGTCATGGCTAAATGTTAGGTTTGGTTTGGATAGTGTATTAGTGTAAACTTTGTGTGTTTTGCTAGCTGGCAGTTGTTTGAGTTGCTTGTTACAACAGTTGTGTTTAAAGTGTTCAAGTTTTCTATAAAAAAAAAAAGCAAAATGCAACACCTTGGCAATAAAGCTGCCTTTCAAAATAAATAAATAAACAAATTAATGTAATACATACACACACCATTTTTGCCTCGTCCCCTTTATAAACCTCATGAAGCGGTGGTCATACAGGGGCATCACTAAACTAGTGACAAGAGATTTGAGGTTGTGGTTGTGTGAGAAAGCAACATGTAGATGCATGTGTTCGTAGTTGCAGCTATTTCAAATTTGTGCATGTTTGACATAATCCTCATGTCTCTGCTGCTACTGTCAAGGACACTGAGGCCATGTCCTCATTTTTATTTCTGCACATTCAGAGGTTTCGGTGCAGTTTACATGCTACCACTACACACAAAAGGACAGTTGTGTTATTTTTAGACTAATATCTTCAATGTTGCCTGTTCTAAACAAATCATAACAAAAGATATTAAGTAATCTTAACCAGAATTAGTCTGGTATTGTTGTATTGTTCAGACCATAATACAGGGGGTTCAAAAGTACAGAAAATAAAATTAAACAGTTAAATAAATACACAAAATGCCAAGATTGCTTTAGGTTAGTTTTGAACCATTTAATCTTGTTGTTTGTTGTTTTCAACCTGTTTTTTTTTTTTTTTTAATGCTTCTGCCAGGTGATAGCCATGGCTGGAGGCATTTTTTTTTTTTAGGTTGTTCGTCCAAAACGATATCTCAAGAACGCCTCAAGGGAATTTCTTTAAATATGGCACAATTGTTCTCTTGGACAAAACGATAAACTGGTTAGATTTCAGTGGTCGAGGGTCAAGGTCACTGTGACCTTGCATCAGTCTCATTCTCTGGAACATGATATCTCAAGAACACCTTAAGGGAATTTCTTTAAATTTGCCAAAAAAACATCCACTTGGACTTGAGGATGACTTTGGTGGTAAAGGGTCAAAGGTCAAAGGTTGCTGTGACCTTGCATTCTATCTCATTCTCGTGAATGCAATATCTCAAGAACAACCTGCAATCTCTCAAGAACAATTCTTCAAATTTGGCACATACATTCAGCTGGATTCAACAATCAACAGATTAGATTTTGGTGGTCAAAGTTCAAGTCTATGTGACCCCATCTTTCTTGTTCTTGTGAACTTGATCTCTCGAGACAGTGGTTCCCAACTGCTTTGGCCACGGGGTCCAGATTTGTCCGTAGTCATTAGTTCAAGGTCCAAAAAGTTTAGATTATTCAGCCTCATACTTGGATCTGCCATGTTGTCGACCTAGTTTGCTATCTGTTAATTAGCTGTTTGTTATTCACTTACTCTACAGCAGGAAACAGCACTTCAAAATAGAAGCTCTGTGCCAGATATTCACTGTTCTTCAAGATAAAGTGTATTTTTTACAAACTTGACACTGTTGCGAGTCACTTGCGGTCCATTCAGAATAGACCCGCAACCCACCAGTTGGGAACTACTGTCTCAAGAATACCTTGATGGAATTTCTTCAAATTTGACACAAGCGTCCACTTGAACTGAAGGATAAACTGATTAGAATTTTGTGGTCAAAGGTCAAGGTCACTGTGCCCTCACAAAATATGTTTTTGGCCATGAGTTAGGAATTCATATGTTAATTATGACAAATCTTTACACAAATGTTTAATAGGATAAAATAATGAAGTGATGGCATTTTATATCCAAAAGGTCAAAAGTCACCTTCACTGTGACATCATAATGTTCTACATAAAATACTTGCCTACCTTGGCGTCACTTGGCTGATCTTCGCTCTTCGAAAAAACAAACTAGCTGAAGGAATCCCAGTCTTGATGTGGATGAAGTCAAATAATATAATGTTGTGTGATGTTATACGACAGGGAGTTCAGTTTTAAAAAATTAAGCCAAGTTGCTTGAAAACATGTTGGCATTGTACGTTTGTGGAAATCGGTGAGTGTTGAACAGCCGAGCAGCCCCGGTGGAAACAGAGTTAAGATAACTCAAAAATAACTTGAGCTGACGGCAGCTACACTCCTTACTTTAAGTGACATTAACCATTAGCGAGTAAGACGCCAATAATTTATCAGTACATGTGTTCAGTAAGCATCAACATGTAAACATGTAGACAGTGATATTAAATATGCTCTGTCCACAGTCTCTCATCAATGTTATGTCTTACACGCTGATTTAGACAGTAAGCTAGTTCGGCTAACAGCGAATCGTTATTCAATCAATTTCAATCAACCAATTTTTATTTATAAAGCCCAATATCACAAATCACAATTTGCCTCAAAGGGCTTTACAGCATACAACATCCCTCTGTTCTTAGGACCCTCACAGCGGATAAGGAAAAACTCCCCCCAAAAAAACCTTTTAACGGGGGAAAAAAATGGTAGAAACCTCAGGGAGAGCAACTGAGGAGGGATCCCTCTTCCAGGACGGACAGACGAGCAATAGATGTTGTACAGAGCAGATCAACATAATAAATTAACAGTAATCCATATGACACAATGAGATGTAAAGAGAGACAGATATTATATTAATAGTATGATTATATATGTACGTGACAATAATCATATGTGCACAATAGCACAAGAATGACTAATAGTAACAGCAGCAGTGGGAGGCATCAGGCAGGACCACGGCAGCAGCACAACCACGACACACCATCCAGGCACAGCCACGACACGAGCTAACCTGCGAGTCAGTGGAGCACAAATACTCCGGAGTACAAGCCGAGTTAGCGACATGCAGTAGAGCCGAGTTAGGGAGATGCAGCAACAGGACATGAATGTTAGCAAAGGAGAGAGAGAGAGAGAAGGAGAGAAGGGGCTCGGTGTTTCATAGGAGGTCCCCCTGGCAGACTAGGCCTATGTCAGTCTAACTAGGGGCTGGTCCAAGACAAGCCTGAGCCAGCCCTAACTATAAGCTTTATCAAAAAGGAAAGTCTTAAGTCTAGACTTAAAAGTATAGACGGTGTCTGCCTCCCGGACCGAAACAGGAAGGTGATTCCACAGAAGAAGAGCCTGATAGCTGAAGGCTCTGGCTCCTGTTCTACTTTTGGAGACTTTAGGGGACTTTACTAATAAGCTTAAATGACAGCTGTCTGTATGTGGACAAACTTAATTTGACTCTTATCTTAAAATACTTTTAAACTTAGCTGCTGGCTGAGACAAACAGCCCTCCCCTCTCTACCAGCACTAATGTTATGCTACCAGCCAACAAGCCGAATAATCTCCGTCATCAGCCTGATGTGAATAAATTCTCTGGAACTTTGAGGTGCGGTGGAAACGCAAAGCACACATATTACCAGGAATTCTTTTACCTAGGTAAATAAATTCCTGGTAATAAAAGTTCCTGGGAATATTGGTGGAAAGGGGGCTATTTACACTTAAGGTTTGAACAGTGCTGTGGTTAATGCGTGGTTAGGTTTAGGCACAAAAATGTATTAGGCAAAGTGTCTACACCTAACCACACGTAAACCACAGCAATGTTGTAATGTGATTTTTTTTGTCTAGGAAAAGATCATGTTTTGACTCAAAATACTTGGTTTTGGGGGCACAATCCCAGTTGGTAAAAACAACCGACTTAGCTACAGTGATGCCACCTAATGGCTTGTGGTCTCCCGCTTTGAAGCCTAAAGTTAGGCATTTCAGCCATTGCCATCTTGATGTTTTGGAGACAGAAATGAGCATTCTTGGGTGAGAGGCTGGTGGAGGAGTGAGGTGTGGATCTGATTGAGAAGCTGAGAACACTATCCACACACAGCCTCTCACTCAAAGCATCTACACCCATTTTAAAAAGTCCCACCTAAAAACATCAAAGCAAAATCTAAATAAAGCAGTGAAAATACTCTCAATATAGCGTCCACTTAAAATGCTATTTATTTTTTTAAGTGCACTTTTTTTAGGTGGTTAAAAACATTTTGTTGCTGACCCCCATCCACAGCAGTACATTGCTTAGCTTCCCTGTCAGACCCTGGCTTGCTTCTCCAAGCTGGGTGCATGCTGAGGAACATCTACTATATGTAATACACTAACTATGAATGAGTACCCCATACAACCCCACTTCAAAAAAAAAACTTTAACCCAGGTTTGTTATGTCTTATATAACTACCAAATCAAGACTTTGGACAACATTACATGCTGCAAGAGTAGTACACTGTGTGAAAGTGCAATATTCTCTCCTCCGTGTCAGAAAACACCAAAGTTCTCCTCCTTTACTCATTACCCAAGAAGACTGTGTGTGAGGACAGTCTATAACAGTAGCTGTTATTACTTCCGAGATTCTGTCTGCATCATGGGCTAATTTGAATGTGTGGTCAGCCTTCGCAGTTACTCTGCATCTAATGATGACAGCCAGAAGCACTCAAATGAAACCAAAAGAGTTGCCCTGGTCCTGTAATGCTATTGTATTTCCTCCCTGTGGTCTTATATCAAATTAGAACCATTTTGAGTTGTTTGTGTATATGGCTTATGTGTGCAGTTGTGTGTGTGTGTGTGTGTGTGTGTGTGTGTGTGTGTGTGTGTGTGTGTGTGTGTGTGTTTGAATGTCTGGGAAGTAGAGGGGGGACCATTTATAGGCCTGCTGTCATTATAGCAGGATAGATTAACACATATTGCAGTAAGTACTTTACCATAGTTTACCTTATTGGGTAGTGAGGCCAAGAAGACTACAAGGCTGACTGTGTGTCATTGTGAAGAAACAAAGAGCCAGAAACAGCCTGATTACACACACTCACTCACACACACACACACACACACACACACACACACACACACACACACACACACACACACACACACACAAACACACACACAAACACACACTCTCAGGATTAGAAGAAGTAATCCCAAACAAAACATGTGAGCCAGTAATCCCAATAATTTAGCATGTGGTGGAAAAAAATCTGTGCATAACTTGAATAAATTAATGACTTTATTCCAAACCAAAATAAAAAAACATAATAAAAATAAGAAAATAAGACAAAGATAACAATGTCCGAAAAGGAGTAGGTAGAAGTAAAACTTATGTGTCCCTACCCCTTTCTTACATTTCTTCTGTTAAGTTATATATCATTTCAACAGATTCCCAAATTTATTTACAACTAATATACAACTATCCCAAGTCTATTTACCACCCAATTAAATAAATAAGTAATAAACCCAGTTTATTTACAGTCCAAGTACCACCCAGTGTTACAAACAAATATGCACTCCCCTAACACAACCTTTCCTCATCTATATATCTGCCAAAAATATCTTTTTTGTATAGTTTTTTTTAATTGATTTATATTTGTGCTTTGTTTCAACTCATCATGCAGCCCATTCCACAAGTTCACCCCACACACTGAAATACACCAACACTTTTTAGTCGTACGAACACATTGTCTTTTTACATTAAATTCTCTTCTTAAATTATAACCCCCCTCCCTGTCACAAAACATTTTTTGAATGTTGCCCAGAAGTAGATTATTTCTTGCTGTAAACATGATTATTGCAGTTTTAAATTTGACCAGATCAAAAAATTTCAATGCATGTGACTTTAAAAACAGCGTGTTCATCTGTTCCCTGTATCCCACATTGTGCACTGTCCTGATTGCTCTCTTCTGAAGGATGTATAATGGCTGTAAGGTGCTTTTGGAAGTGTTGCCCGAAATTTCCACACAGTAAGTCAAATAAGGTAGTACAATAGATGAATACAGAATGTGCAGTGATTTATGGTCCAGTACGTGTTTTGTTTTCCCCACAACTACAATGCTCTTTGCCAGCTTAGTTCTTACATAATTGATCTGAGGTTTCCAGCAGATTTTGTCATCTAAAATCACATTCAAAAATTTAGTTTCGTAGACTCTTTCAACATTAACATTATCAATCATGATCTGTACTTCTGTGTACTGCTGTTTCCAAACAACATAAATTTATTTTTGCTCAGATTTAAAGACCATTTACATATACTAAACCATTGTTTTAATTTACTAATTTCTGTTGTGACCTCCTTGAAAAGCTGCTGCAGATTTTCCCCAGAACAAAGAGCATTGGTGTTGTCTGTGAATAAAACAAATTTTAATTTTCTGGACACCATATATATATGATTTATATACAAAATAGATAGTTTTGGACCTAATACTGACCCCTGTGGGACCCCAACAGTTATGTCTTATGACAGCAATATGATATCTGAGGGCCTGGCAGTGGAGGGGAGCAGAGGATCATGGGTAATGGAAAAGACAAGGTAGCTTGATTTCTATACCTCAATTAGCAGATGAATTAAGATATAAACTCAACTGAGTGGATTCCTTTGCTCTTTAAATACATCAAACTTCAAAACCTTGTGTGCGTCTCTGTGATTAAATTTAATTTCTGATACAAGGATATTAGGGACTGTTCTTTACTTGGGCAGAGGTAGAGTGGGTCGTCCACCAATCAGAAGATCAACGGTTCGATCCCCGGCTCCTCCAGTCCACATGTAAAAGTATCCTTGAGCAAGATACTGAACCCCAAATTGCTCCCGATGATGCTTCCATCTGTGTGTGAGTGTGTTAAAAACTGAGTAGCAGGTGGCACCTTGTATGGAAGCCTTGGCCACTAGTGTCAGAGGAGGGGAGTGGCTGTGGGGCAACTTGTTTTTAGACTCACCCCAGAGCTACAGATATTTTTTCCCTGAGTGTCTGGGGGAAAATGCACAACCCTCCCTCCCGTGTAAATCATTAGACTTGAAGAACTGAAAAAAACCCTCAGTTTTTCACTCCTGTTTTGCATACTGGTCAGTTTCTGCAAAAGTTTTTTGCCAAATTTGAAATGAGACAGAATAGAGTGATTCTGATTAAATTTCACTACTGTAACTGCAGATTTTGTTTGTTCCTTTTTTTTTTTGACATGATGTGTCCAAGGACTGTAGGGTATTTGAAAATCCTATTATAATTTTTGTGTCTGGCCATGTTAAGTGGTGCAATGTTGGCAATTTGTTACCTTAAAAATCTGTGGTAAAATAAAAACAAAATGCAACCATTTCAGATGATTTGCCCCTCCACTGAGCCAAAATAAAAGAGCAGAAGTACCTTACCAGTGCTTAAAAAATATCTGACATGCCTCCCCCTTTTTACACCACCCCTCTCCTCCAAACAAGTTATGAACAGTCTCTTACCTGGACATGTGTTCAAATGTAGCCTACTATAAAGTCAGATTAAAAAAAACACGAGTGTCACTTTGCTCGTATTTTTAGATACAGCCTAACTTCACCATGATGTCCTGAGATTTTTCTTTTAAGTTTTTGTTCCTCATCACAAATTACATTGGGAACTATACAATCTAATTTAAGCTTAATTTGGGCTGCTGGAGTGGGCTACCTGGTTAAATGCCCATGATTCAGAAGGCTTTAAGGTAACACTGCAGACAAAATCGAAGCCCATTCCCCTTCGATTGGGAATTACAGCAAAGTGTATTTGCCTGCTCCCAGCACTGTCTTCTGTCCTGTCTGTATTTATGATCCGAGCTTGCGCACTGAGCGCCTCCATTGTCTGGTTAGTAGCAGCAGCGGCGGCGGCGGCGGAGCGAAGAGCAGCGGAGCGCCGATCTGAGCGCAGGGGAGCGGCTTCACTGTGACCCCAATCTCCGAGGAAAAAAGCGACCTCTGGCTGGAGACCACCGGACAGACAGCACGGACGGCGACGTCATTTTTTTCACAGGCAGACCGTCGTTTTTGGCGGTCAGACAGACAGCAACAGTTGTCACGATGTCTGAGATCAGATGAGGCGAGAGCAGTGGAGTGAACATTGCGGCGCTGCTGTGATCCAGGCCGGGCGGGATAAACGTGTTGCTGCCGCGTCCCGCCTGCAATGATACAGCCGTCTTAATCACCAGGGGACAGCGAGGGAAGTGTGGTGTACATCTGTTTGGCATTCCCGGCTTTCGGCGTCATTCAGCTCGTCAGCCATACCCCGGTTGTATCGAGGTTTTGTCTGCGGGTGAGCTGAATCCAGACGTCAGGGCGGGCTCATGTTCCGCTCAGCAGCGAAACGGGCTGTTGCGTCTGCAGAGAGTCAGAGCTGACGAGCCTGCCGAGACACACGGACAGACAGGCAGGCAGGCAGGCCGAGAGACAGACAGGAGCGAAGGGAGGGGGGCGACAGCCTGTTTCGGCTCTCTCGACCCTTTGCGGATCGAGCCGAGCCCCCTCCTGTTTCCACCCAGAACCCCCACCCACTTGTCTCCCGCTTTGGATGGGGGGAAAGCAGAGCACGGCGGGGCGGCCCCGGGGTGCTTTTCCCGGTGTCTCTACGGATGACAGCGCGGTTCCACCCTCGGCCCACTTCGGCCACTACCGACCGAGCGGCACCATGGGTCTGCGGAGCCGCTCGGTAAGCTCTGTGGCTGGGATGGGCATCGAGCACAGCCCCGCCGTGCCCTTCGGCTTCTACACCCCCAGAGGGACGGACTCGGATCGAGCCGGAGGGGGTTCAGGGGGCACTACCGCCGCCCCCCACGGTACCGGCTACCAGGACACTGGGGGCGGAGGGCACCACACGGACGGGGTGCTCTATCTGGGGTCCCGGGGGTCGCTGGCTGACACCTTGCCCCTGCACATCGCACCCCGCTGGTTCAGCGCGCACAGCGGTAAGGGCGGTCAATTCTGCACGCTCTCTCTCTCTCTCTCTCTCCCTCTCTCTCTTTCTCTCTCTCTGTCTCACACACACACACACACACACACACACACACACACACACACACACACACAATGACACTCATCAGCCAGAAGTTGAGTGACGCTGAAGGATTAATCATCAGAGAAAACCTCCTACAAATGCATCCCCCCGGACATCCGCTCCTACACATACAGTCACGTACACCTTGTTTACCTGCAGGCTTGAATGACACCATTGCGGTGCCATTAAATTTCCCAGCTATGAAAGGAAGTCCAGGCCAGCCTGAGGATGCTGTGGTAGAAAGACAAGCCAAAAATAACAGAGAAAGGCAGCTCTAGGCTTAAAAAGGCAAGCTGACCTGTGTGTAAAGCAGTATGTTTCCCTCTGGTTCTTCCCCTGTGTTGGCTGACGTGGGCGGACTGCACAGTAACAGCAGCAAGCAGAGGGGCACCAGACAGAAATCAGTTTTTTAACACTTGACACCTGACGTCTTCTGCAAGAAATTAAATTCTAAACCCTTAGTTAAAAATTGTAGTAGTTGTAGTAGTATAGTCATACATCAGTTTTGGGCAAACACTCACATGAAAGTGTTGTTAGGCCATTTTATCAATTCCGGGAAACATATTTGCTGTGTGTATATGTATGTGTGGGAAAGTGGATTCGGAGAAGGTAACATTGCAGGCTCCGCTCAATCTTGACTGTCACCGCTGCACCGTCTGCATAGGTCATTCCTTGTTGTGTGAAATGACACTAATACGCCTGTTGCCAAATCTGGCTTAGTCAATTAGTCCAGCGATTACAGAGGAGGAAGGGAGGGAGAAGAAACAGGAGAGGGAAGGAGGAAAAGAGATTGAGGAAGGTGAGGCAGGGAAGGAAAAAGAGGAAGGGAGGGAGAGCATGTGTGTGTGTGTGTGTGTGTGGGGGGGGGGTATTCATACTTATCATAGGCTAACCACTTGCTCCACAATATGTTTCTCTGTGTGACTGAACCTGTCAGGCCAACAAGTACATGCACACACCTTCACCTGTATACATATGTATATGTAGATACACACAAACACACACACACATACAAACCCTTACCCACATAGTCACAGCTGGTTCCCACCCAACTGCTCATACACACACACAAACACTCAGCAATAAAGTTCTCAAGGAAGATTAGACACTCCTCTCTCTCTCTCTCTCTCTCTCTCTCTCTCTCAAACACACACACACACACACTCAGCAAGCTCAGCCAGGTCCCCAGGCTCTCATTACCAAAGCCCTGACCGGCTCACAGCAGGAGAATAACAAGTTGGACGTCATCATCTCAGCTGTTTATCCCTGCCTACATTGCCTAGCGACTCTGATGTGCTTTCATATCAGTGAGAAGAGATAAGAAAGTTGGAGGATGGGGGGGTCAGCCAAAGATTGGAAAAAAATTGAGGAGGGTGAAAGAGAGGCTTTCAAGAGATAGTAGATATACAGGAAACACCAGTGTGTTTATAACTATATCCCCAAGTAGCAGTATAATAAAGTAAAGGACACTTTGGGTGCATTACCACTGTGGGACTGTCATATAGGTGTGGTCAGCAGCTAGCTTGTTTGGCTAAAAAGCTCAGGCTAGTGGCAGCCACATTGCAGGAAGTTGTTGTACTATTAGAGGCATGCAGAAAAAGAATAAACAATTAATTAAATTCAAAACCAGGATGAATATCAGGACTGGAGGCTTTAGATGTGTTGGTGATAGATGCAGTACACTTCAGCCTAAGGCAATATCACTTAGAAAAGATAGACAGTACCCAGCTGGCAACCAACATCTTTCAGTGTTGATATTTGGTTCAATTAAGGTTGTGACGTTGGGTGACCAGTACTGATGACAGATGATGTTGATATTTTATAAGGTTTAAGTTGTGTTGTTAAGTAACGATATGTCTTCCAAACGTCTCACACCAACATCATCTTGATGTAGAATACTGACATTTAGTCTTAAGGTACAGAGAACAAATCCCAGTGTCGGCAAAACATCATAATATAAATGCTCACATAACATGAAATTCTAACAACATTTAAAATATCGTCAACCTGATTTTCATTCCAACCAAAAAGTAACATCTGTCCAGTGTAAGAGTCCAATATCTTTCTGACATCATATTGATGTCCGGTGCCATCAGGGGGTACTATGATACATTGATCTGGATCAATATATCGATTCAATGATGAACAATCCAATAGTAACGATGCAAGGCGAAAACATCAATACATATCGTCATCTTTAAAATGTGGTATACACTGTGATTTTGGGCTGTCCCAGACGAAAGATGACCAACTTGAAAGACACGTGGCGATATCTTTGATCATGGCTCTAAAACACTAGTCATATGTTGCACAGTGAGAGAGGTTCAAGGATGAGACAGCCTGGGATAAAATTCTGACAGTGTCAGAAATTTGGGTGACCATCTCACTGTGTGACTGCTGTTACCACCTACATCTAAGAACCAACCAATAAAAATGCAGCATGAAATGACTCACTGGCGCTAAACTCAAACAGGCAGATAGCAGTTTGCCATGGAGGCAAAATGCGCGAAAATGAATGTGTGGAATTCCAGTAAGAGGAAAACCTTAAGGAGTTGTAGCAGCAGAAGACTTACCTGTATGATGTGTCTTCCAGCACTCACCATGATTGCGTAAAGAAGGATGAAGCGTAGAAGGAAATTGAGGTGGAGTTGCAGCTGCCAGCTGAGCAACCTAGCAACTGGCAAATACGCAAACAGTCACACCACAGTATACAGTGCCCACAAAACTTTAGATTATTTAATAATGTGACCCTCTATGTTGTGCCTAACAGTTGGAGAAGTAATAACCCATGCAGCATCCTTGTGTACTCAGTATGGGAAGCTATGGCATTGTGGGTTGTAGCCTGCAATTCAGTAGTCGCTGTCATTGTACAGTCGGCATACATCAAACTTGATGTCGTACCCAAGTTAATTAAATCCATGCACAGTGTAGCTGCACTAAGCTTATAAGATTGCTAAAATCTCAGTCTGCAGTGTCACAATTGCCGTCCAAGCAATTTTACTATTGACTTTTGCTGTGTCTTGTACCCATTTTCCACTGATGAAACTGGCTCAGTTTGTGGTTCTCAAACCTATTTTTAACCGTTTAGAGCATTTCGACCAAAAATAAATTGGCTCAGAACCCAAAAAGTTGGATCTCAGCTGGAACCAAACGATAGCAGGTTTTTCTTGACCTGAAGTACGAACCATGATGGCATCAGTGGGAGTGTCATGTTCTACAAATTGTAGAGAGAGAGGATGGAGAAGGCAACAATGGAGAAGTAAGAAATCATCAGAAAAAAAGAGCGTACAGTGGTCTCATTAACAGTTTGTCCGTGCTTGTTTTTGGAAGAAAAAAATATTTATAATAACAGAACAAAAGTTTGCAGATAATAAATGTCATCAGCAATTGTGCTTCCACTCTTTACTTATGTTGTGCATTGTGCAACATCCTTCATTGATGACACATCTTTTTTTACAGTGCTTCCACTCCAAACTGGTGGACATGCATGCTGGTTCACTAGATAACACCATGGTTCCAAGAATCCTGGATGGAACCAGTTCAACAACGTGAGCTAATTTGGTAGAAAAGGGGTATGAGAAAACTGTTGCAATTTAAAACAGTTTTTCTTTCTCAGTGTTGAAATATGGTACAAGATACGGTCTAAACTATCTGATTAAAGTTGCTCTAAGCAAAATATCACACCCTTCATGCTGTATTTGAAGATTGGTTGCTTATAAAAGAGGGTTTTGCCCCTTGTCATTAGTGTTGCACCGATACCGATACTAGTATCGGGGAGTATCGATACGGCATTAAAACGCTGGCATCGGTATCAGCGAGTACTAACAAATAACGTGCCGATGCTATTTACCGATACTAGTAAAGGATTTTGAACACAGCATCTTGTGTCTTTCTCTCCCCCGACACTCACTGCTGTGTGATCACACGTGTTCAGTGCATGCCGAGCCAAGCTATCGCTATTGGCCCGGAGCGGACGCTCTCAACCAATGGCGGGGCAGCTTTTTCATGTTGAGGAAAAACAAACCAGCGGGCCACAGGAGAGAAAATGTCGGCGATTTGGAAATATTTTAACATAGAAACTCCAGCGAGTACAACAGCTGCATGCAAGATTTGCGGTGTGAAAGTTGCGAGAGGTGGAACTAAAACGGCCACTTTCAATACCTCAAACCTGATAAAACATTTGAGAACGAAACATGTAAACGAACACCAAGAGTTTGAGGCGGCGGCAGCTGCGAGCAAGAGAAAGGGGGATGGAGCGCAGCAACAAACCCTGGTCAGTTCACTTCAGAGGAAGGACCAGTGGGACGAGAAGAGTGGAGCAGCAAGAAAGATGTCCGAGAAAATTACCGAAATGACTGTGCTCTGTAACCTGCCCCTCTCCTTTGTTGACAACGTGGGATTCTGGCTTTTTATGGCTCACGCAGTACCAAAATACAAGGTCCCAAGCCGAAAATATATCACAGAGACTGCTGTCCCTGCACTCAAAAAGAAGGTAACGGAGCATGTTTCAAGGAAGCTAGAAAAGGTGCAGGCCATAAGCTTCACTACTGATATCTGGAGCTACTATGTGACATGTCTGTCACTAATGTGAACTTTATTTTGCCACTGCTCGTTTTAGTTTTTTGAAAGTGGATTTTTGAGTTGAACTTGTTGTAATAGGACACTAACATTTAAAAAGACCTTTTATTTATTTTACCAAATTCTGGTTGCACTTAGAGGAGCGCACATCAGCCTAGACCTAGGTTTACAGGAGGAAATAATGTCTTATGACAATTCTGATTAATCTGAGATGTTCTTACCTCAGATTGGCCTTAATGCCATGATCTCTCTCAAAGATACCTCATATGTGCATTATTTCTTATTTTAATTTAATTTTACTTCTTGTTGCACTACTGTTATACATGTTGTAATTACATGGATATTGCACTATTTTGGCCTTTGAGAGCCAAAACTCAGGTTTTAGAAGAGTTTATTTACTTATTTTCACCCATACCAGGTAAGCAATAAAACAGTTCTACTGGATTCACTCTGTATTAGTCTTTTTTCCTGTTTCACAAAGGTTTTTAAGCAGTGCCTGACCAAGCCATCATAGCAATGATTTTACATCCAAGTGAGTATGCAGTTCTTTAGAATTAGAAGAAAAAATGCTCTTATACTTTGTTTTTTCAAACGGTGTGGTATCGGTACGGTATTGGCATCGGCCGTTATCGCACAGCCGGGTATCGGAATCGGTATCGGGGGCCAAAAAATTGTATCGGAACAACACTACTTGTCATTCATGTGGACTTCTGCTGGGACTCCATAGCATGACCTTTTATTTCACTTGTAACGCCAGCAGGAATATTACTCTCACAGGGGTTTTCTGGAGGTGAAGGAGCTCTTTCTGGAAATCTTTCTGGAAACAACAGTAGCATTGTGTCAGAAAATCCAGAGCCCAATTGTTCAGAAGTAATCAGATCAGATTTTGGCTGTAGATTGCATCAAATCTTGAAAATGGTTGTTCAGAAGAAAAAAACCATTATGAAATCAGATAAGATCATGTAATCCAATCTTGGTTTCTATCAGGATCAAACTTTCAGTTTGTGTTGTTCAAAAAATTTCCTGAGGATTGGGTTATCTTTGATCCAAAAAATCTGGATTATCGTGATCCCAGCAGAAGGCTGGATTCTTGCTGGATTTCAGGAACAAAATGTAATAACACTTTTAGATTAGTCAAATGTATACATGTATTTACATTTTGCACATGATTTGTTCAGCTGTTACAGCAATAAAGTAGACTGTACCTATAACGCCTTTTGGTGTAAATAGATTAAATAATAATCCCCCAAATAGCTGTCAGTCTTAAACAATAATGATTTAGAATTACAATAATGAAGATCTCAGATTCGTTCTCTTTGGTGGAATCTATGGAGATGAGCTGTAATTGCAGTGTGTATGTTGGCAGACTGAGTCCCAAAACCAGTTGACTAAGTTTTTTTAAATCAGACATCCAGTTCCTAAATACTGTTAATGCAAGGGCTTTCATCTGTGGGCCATAGGCTCAGTTACCCCCTGTGTTACCTCATTCAGTGATAGATAGTGACTTAACAGACATTCATTTAAATTAAAGCCTTCCACATCATTAATTTTAGCTTTAATTAAAAAAAAAAAAAATTAAGTAATTTCTAAAAAGCGCATCTGTCATACTGTTCTGTCTCTTCAAATAAAACACTTAAAGTGACCCCACACTGGCTATTCTACTTGTTCTCAGTATCCTACATTGTAATTTATAGTCCCATTTAGAGCACTGCTTATCCAGATTTGGTGATCTTGAAAAGTTTGTATCTGGATCAGGGTATCAAAAGATAGATTATGTGATCCTTGATAGCAAAACATGGGATTTCCAAATCCGAATCATTCTGATCCAGATTAAAGTTTATGAACAACTGGGTCCAGAGTCCTCATACATTTCAGTAGGACCACTGCTTTGGTCCACTGGGGGGTGGCTGGCTGACTGCAGATGTTTTGGCTTCACTTTTGTGACACTATCATGTCGTCCATCATTATATACAGTCTATGGGTAGAATAGCTTGCAGCACGTAACTGGTAGCATTGAGCTAATGATACTGTTTACCTTGCAAACATACGTAAGAAAGCGAGAATTATTCCTGCTGTGACAAGGTCCTGTGGTTGTATAATCCTGTCGTAAAGAAGAACAGACACCGTGAGGTAGGAGTCTAAAAGTACACATCCCAAAGTATTCAGTACTGGACTATGTCTGTAGTCCCAAACTTTCTTTGGTTTAGTCCACCCTATAAACCAAATTACTGTCAAATTAACCTATATGACTCTAATGGGGTATTTGTCTTGACATATGGGGAAAACAAGCAAGCAAGCAAGTGCAATTTTCACCTTCAAAGCTTTGGTAGTTGGTCAGTTATTGTCCATTTGCTAAGCCTGTGGTTCCAACCAGGGGTCAGGGGACCCCCCAGGGGTGTATGAGGGAGTTCCAGGAGGCGTCTAGAAAAATGGGGAAGAGTTTATTTTTGATTCGCTATGGAAGAGAGCCCAATGTGAGTAAGAGTCGTAAAAGTGACTCTTCTGATCACAGGTTTCACTTCCTGCCCTGTTATCGCCTAAACTGTAGCTGACAGCTATAGAATTCTGGTTTTAATCAGATCTAACAACCAGAATCTTTTCAGATGGAGGTATCTGAAGCAAAATCTTATTAAACAGGGATCTATGACCTAATGTGTGTCAATCTAGACACCATAAAGGTTTAGAACTACTGAGTTAACCCATGCTAGTCACATTAGCTCTTAGATGTCTATTGTGTCAGTATGGCTAATACAAATGTGATACCAGAGCTGAAGAGCCTTCTTTGTCATTTAGATATATCCCCTTCCAGCTTTGTGGTTTACCAGTAAGTCACAGCGACAATAAACAGTTGGTGGTTTGGACAGAGACTGTTTGAACATTATTCAGTTTTAGCAGGAAAAGTGTCACATGCTGAGCTTTTTGCAGCGGCAGCAGCCTAGCTCACTGTAAAACCTTCACAGACTGCCAGTACAATTAAATGACATGAATATGAGTATGTAATATATGTATGGAATGATTTGACCCTCATCTTTTAAGTTATTAAGGTTCTAAGCAGAGAATGTACCTGAAACCTATAATGTGGTGGTGTTACAGAGTTCATCTAAAAGATCCACACCCCCAAGATCAAGTCCAGTGTGGTGCCTGTAAGGCTGAGGGCTGCTTTTCTCCAGCCTGGTGTGGTCTGTGCCTGAGCACACCTAGTTCTAGTTCAGACCCTGGAATTTTTCAGTTTGTGTCCATTTCAGAGCAGAGGAAGTACAGCTAGGACAGGCTGAGAGGGAGGTTTTTCCACTACACTTCCAAACCAGATCTGTTGGGATTGATGCAGTCGTGTTCCCACCCAGGTGTAGGAAAAACAATCTCATACGAATTTAACAGAAGAAACATGCTCGGTTTTTGATTGTGCACATCAGAAAATCCCATCAATGAAAAGGCATCAATTATTTATTGAGTGGAATAAACTTTTGTCACAACTGAAAACTAAAACAGGCATATTCACACTTTGAACACATTTAGTCCTCCACATATCTGATGCTTCATGCTTGTTTACACAGACCATGGACCATGAAAATGATGTTTTCATTTTTAAACATTTTCACATGAAGCCAAACTAAAGTGATGAACAAAACAACTTCCTTTAGATTTGACTGCAGCTATCAATTATTTTAGTAATCAAGTATTCTACCATTATTCTATTGATTGACCGAGTAATCAAATAATAAATACTTTGGCTTTATCAAAGCGCAATAGTAAATATACAAAAGACAACATAAGACGGGTCTCTTGTGTGTGTGTGTGTGTGTGTGTGTGTGTGTGTGTGTGTGTGTGTGTGCGGACTTGCAGGTGTGTGAGAGACCATAATAGTCATGATTTTTGCCATGAATGTGTGCAAATGAAAGTGCAGAATGTTGGTTTGAGTGTGATCACATAAGAACCAGGGGGTACCAGTCAGATTGTATCACTGCATGAAAAGTGGGATTTTCGTCAGTAAGCGGCACTGTAGATTGTCATGGAATTTCAGGTTTACGGCTGCGCGCGGCAATTTACAGGCAACACAGAAAACTGCCGGAAACTGTCGTAAATTGTCGTTGGCCTTGCTTGGCAGTTATCCCCCCATGACCTCCCCTTCCCCTTATTCTAGGGGAGGCTTTCACATGTAAATGAAAATGCTGTGAGCTGTAGAAATGCAAATCAGGGTAGCAGGGGGAGTTTCACTCCCCACACAGAGGTGACATTTTTCTAAAAGGTATTAACTTCATTTTAAGAAAATCTCTGGTCTAAATAGATGAGGCTTAGTACAGCCTTATTATAGACTCTTAAATTTTAGCTTGAATTGATTTATTTTATGAATGTATGCTAGATTAATTACTGTGTATGGTCATTAGCAATGGTCAATGTTAAATAAAAAAGATACACAAAACAATTCATTTCAACAATTAGTTCTAATCAGGCTTTGCCACAAAGGTCAAATGTGCATTCCATGCAAACGACATCACAGTCTCCTAGAGCTCAACCACTGTGTGTAGTGGCATGACTGCAGTGACCTTTTCTGTGCTCTTGCTTTAATGCAGAGTGGATGGGAGTCGCATGTGATTGGAGGAGCCCGACGAGCCTTCTAGCTCATCCAATCACGCGCGAGCTCGGCATGATTCAAACGGAAGACCTCACAAGACGAGCATATCAACAGTCATGTTTTTACTCCTGGATATTCAGACATTCTCCTCCATTTCGCATGTTATTTGCTGCTTTGCTGTTTCGTGAACTACAATGGCTGGACGGCGTCTCTCCTTCAATACCCTGGAAACTCCTCAGCATGGACGAAGAAACTGCTGAACGCTATCAGTGGGCTGTCTCGCCAGCTTGCTATGTTTGCTGCCGATATGAATTAGCAGTTCACCTCAGTAAACTCGTGTGGAGGAGACTAACTGTAACAAGAGAAGACGGGTGCACAATCCCAAAATTGCGGTAAGAATATATTCGGTGACTGCTGGCTAAGCTAAAAGTAAAAGAACAAATGAAGAAGCAGAACCAGTCTAAGTTTGTTTATTGAAGTGTATTTTTTGGTCTTGTAATTTACAGGAAGCAGTACGCCGTCTCCACAACTTGGAGACAAATTGTATGCACTACGAACCGGAGCAAGGGTAAGGTTTAAAGAATATGCTTTCATTGTTCTGTATGAGGAAACATTCAGATACGTTCTTGACCGATCTTAACCGTACAGTTTGTTTTTCACAGACTGACCTCGCCTCATAACGAGGCTGTGACCTCCTATTTACTTAGAGCTCTGTCTGCAAGTCCGGATTTACTTGATGCGGATAATGACACCATTGTGTTTAAGTAACTTTTGCTGTTTTCCTTTTTTACTTTTTACTGTGACTTTTAGATCAGATTCGTTGTTGGTCAATGTCACTTTCAGGTGCATTAATAGATGTGTTGTGTCGATATGCAGTGTATTGTGCAGTACTCATTGTCTTTACTGATTGTTTTTACAGCTGCTAGAAGCGAGACGGAGTGTCCTGGCAGAGGACGAGGTGGACCTTTGGAAGTGCGCCACCGTAGACATGATGTCTGATGAGGAAGACGGCATACTTGACAGGGTGTCTGGGTGGATTGTGCGACCTCTGTCGTTCTGCAGTCGAGATTGGAGGCAAACCCGAAGTACAGGGCAGCACCACAGACGTCTGCAAAATGGACCACATTTGGACAGAAGGCTGTCAGATGCCCACAGCGCCGAGGCGGCAAAAAGGCACTTAATGGCGCTGTAGGATTTTGATTTGTTGTTGGCAGCTTATACTCTTTTGTACATAGTTGTGTGTTTGCATGTGTCAATAAAGCTCTTTCTTTGAATAAACATGTTCCTCGCAAATTTTCCTTTCCTCAATAAATTCATTCATGTCCTTGATGGTAATAATAGTATAGCCCATGGGATAACAATGACATGAATATACAACATAATAGCATAACATAATAATAATCTTATTTTAATTTTATTATAAGTTATTTTATTTTTCATAATTTTATTTTATTATTGTAAGGGAGGGGTTCACATTTATAATGACCCAGGGTGACCAATAGCGCCGGATCTGCCAACAAATCACAAGTGATTTTCCTTGTTTCAAAGTAGGTGGTTTCATCCAATACTCATCTGCAGATGCTCATGCTTGCCCGTTGTGGGTTATACAAGTATGTGGGATATACACACGCCTGCATAGAGTCCAGTGTTTACATAGCCTACTGTAATATTTCCCACGAGACAGTATGCAATTCACGTTCTATTAAATAATATATGGTCCACATCATTTCTGTTTTAAAAAGTTAACTGCATTGATGAATGAATTAATTAATTTGAGAGCACCTTACAGTCACCTGTGTGTATAAGAACAACATGAGGGGGAGGCGGAGTGCTCCACCGCAGTCGCTGTGTTGTTATTTACGGTATGCCAGCAGAGGAGCTGCAAGCAGCTTCTCTCTCTGTTAGTGCCAGTGAAAGCCAAGACACTGGACAGGCCAGGCGCAGGGTTTTTAAGGTAAAACAGACAGAGCAGAGAGTTATTTTCTTCACCACAGAGAAGTTTTAATTTGGTTAATGCTGCAGTGTGTGTTGGTTAGCTGGTTTACATGCTGATTGCTGCTCCTCTTGTTAATGTTAGTTTCTGGGTGATGGTGTAAGTAAGTATTCACAATGTACTTCATGTTGCAAATTATTGATGCAAATGTAATAAAACAATAAAAATGTAATAAAACAAGACTGCAACTGCTATCTTTTGTAAAGATGAATTAGTACAGGTTAATTTTAGCTGGTCTGCGCTGTAGACTGTCTGGGTGCTACACTGACTTCGTAGTTGATGTGCACCTCTTTTGCTCTGTCAACACAGTGTTTCCCCTACCATTATATTAGGGGGCGCCCCGCCCCCCCGGAAGGTCAAGTTAATTTTATTTTATTTTATTTTCTATATAGCGCCAGATCACAACAGAAGTCATTTAAGGTTACCTTTCCTATAGAACAGGTCTATATATTGTCCTTTTATTAAACTAACTAAATAACCTCGTGTTATTTATCTTATTTACACCACAGCATGTCACTTCTGTCTCTACATGGTCGCGCATTGTCAATTCCCTTCTGCTCTCTGTATCGTGCACGACGGAGTTCCGCCCCAAACACACACACAAACAGACACCTGCCACACACAGGTGAGCACACTAGAGCGCAGCTCGGGCCGCATTTTCCCGACCGAACCCGACCCGAGTCCGAGACAATTATAAGCAAGCCCGACCCAAACTCAACGCAGTTTGTTACCTGACATAGTTATTGTCATGGACCGTGTGTAAATGATCATCACAAATGTTACTCACAGTCAAACACGCCGCTCGCACAGCAGCACGGCACTGCACACACTTAGTTGGAGCGGAGCCTGTGTTGCGTTCAGGCATTGTCACATAAATAACAAATTCCAGCATTTGAACCCCCCCTCCCCCCCCCAAAAAAGCTGTAACCCTAGGGGAAACACTGCAACATCTTGTTATTGACAAATATTTTCACAAGTCATTACTGACATTTGTGAATCAATGCCAAATCATCCACTTCTGCATTGCAATGAATCTAAGATTCCATTTTTGTCTTATTGGTTTTTATCTATTAGTGTCCACTTGCTTTTGGGTGAAACTGGGTCATAGAATGCAGTTGGAGAAGATACAAGATGCAAATTGTGGCTGTAGCCAAAGATACAGGGGGAAAAACTGTACACGTTGCTCCTATTCACTGAAGCTAAAGTTAAGTCACTGTTTTTCATCCATCATCATTCATTATCATTGTGGTGAATATGAAGGGTTGCAGTATTGATAAGCAGCACAGAGCCAGACTTTCCTCAGGGACTTTGCTATGGTTCAGCCTAAGTCTTCAAGTTAAAGCTGATTTATAGTTGTGTGTAGGTTCTGCACCTATGCACAGTGCAAGTGGCCTATGCCATTGTCTTATGGAGCTTTTTTCCTGTCTTTATTCAAGAGAGTGGTATATCAATTTGAGAGCATTTTTTATTGATTCCATGTTCAGATTTTGTAATATTGTCCCTCAAAACCCTGCCCTGTAGCGACCAGAAACACAGGAGGACTCAACAGCAGGACTCAGAGACAGGGATGGTGTCCAAAAACTCCAACAACTTAACTG
Source organism: Cephalopholis sonnerati (assembly GCA_019142605.1). Classification (NCBI taxonomy): domain Eukaryota; kingdom Metazoa; phylum Chordata; class Actinopteri; order Perciformes; family Serranidae; genus Cephalopholis; species Cephalopholis sonnerati. Next base: position 3,629,983 of record JAGQAX010000005.1, on the reverse strand, counting down.
TGGAAGAAATTGTCCGGTACACAGAAGATCAGTCCAATGTAAGCAACCAAAACAGACTAGGAGTGGGCTAGAGGCAGTATAACTTGATACAGGCAAAGGTCAAAAACACTAGGAAACACGCACAGGAAAACTAACTAATGCTGGAATGCTCGACACTAGGACAAACACTACGTTTACACGTAGCCGGCTATTTTCGTAAACGGACATTTCACCCTCTCTGTTTTCAAAAATTATTGCGTGCACACGTGTCTGTTTTCAGAAAACGCAGTCTACTCTCATCGGACAGGTAATACAGAGTGCAGGCAACTTTTTTTATGACACTGACAGGAGTGCGCACGTATTCTAATGCTTACGGTAAATGCATTGACACGGCTGAAGCTGACAGGGGGAGGAGCCTGTCGTGAAATGAATGTAATAAGAAAATAAAACAACTTTCCTGATATCAGTAGTCAAAGACACCTGTACTATTGGACAGAGTACTTCTTGGACAACATGTCCTATTATTATCAAGTACTTTTACTGTGTTCTTTTGCAGTAATCCTATGTCAAAGTCTCTCATATCAACTATATGCTTCATTCACCCAACTGTGATCTTTAATAAAAATCATATTTTCAGTAAGTAGTCAAAGACAACTGTACTACTGGACAGAGTACTTCTTGGACAACATGCACAACTAATATGAAGTACTTTTACTGTGTAAGTTGTTGCTGCAAAATTGCTGACCTCCGAGCACTCACAGTTCTCCCCGCTCCTGTCTTGGACGGGCTGAAACTGAAACAAATTTCGTTGCTCTGTAACATGTGCAATGACAATAAAGATCATTCATCCCTCTCCGCTCCTCGATATAATAGAGTAGCTGTATTTGCAAAGGCAAACATAGGAAGAGGGCTTGCACCAACATAATTGCGGCTGCTACTCTGAAGGCATCCATGATCACCATAGCAACATGTAAACATAGGTCGCACTTTTGAGGCGAGTGCAAGTTCTGTCGCATAATGTGACGTCTGCTGCCTGCGTTTTCTCCGTTTTGCTCAGTTTACATGCAAACGTGCAACCGGAGATTTCCAAGATCTCCACTCTGGCCGGAGTTTTTAAAAAGCATCGTTTTCAGAGGCGAATTATCCGTTTGCGTGTAAACGAAAGGTGCAAACGAAGGTTTATGTATCCGTTTCTAAAAATACCCGTGTACGTGTAAACGGGGCAAAAGACGATCTGGCACAGAGGGAGAGGAAGACAAAGACTAAATACACACAAGGGGAGGAAGTAATGAGCCACAGGTGTGACCCATTAGGGCGGGGCAGGTAATCACAGAAGTGGCAAACACCCTGGGGCAGGAAGTGAAGCATCTGAAATAACAAGACATGTGAGAATCACCAAAATAAAACAGGAAATGAACATAATGACTTGAACTGACTAGAAAAAACAGAAAACATAACCTTAACATGCAGGCCGAGACGTCACATGCCCTCGCACTCAAATAGCCTCTGCTTGCGCTGAGATCTACTCTGTTTCTGCTCAGACTGTGTGCTCACACTCAGATACAATGTTGCTTGCACAGATTTCCTGCTCCAGCTTCAGCTCTTCTCCTCATGCTCAAGCTGCTTCTGTGTGCTTGTGGAATTTCTGCTCTCAGATTTCTGACCTGCTCTTGGATTTTTTTGTGTAATATCCCTGTCAAAATCTCCCAACCAATAGAACGCCAGGTTTATTGTTGACCAATGAAATGATCCCTGCCTCCTTGCAAGCACGCTCGCTTTAGTTTTAGAGCGTCCCGTCCGCGTGGGTACTCTTTAACCGGGTTCATCCACTCCCGCCCTCCAGGGCTTTAGTAAATGTTCTTCCCTTGCTGTCTTTACGACTTGTGGAATAAAGGGACTGTTAGTTTACACACGTGCGCCTGTATTTTTTACTATAATAGTATAATAGTAGCCACATGTGCTGGAAGAGAAAACAACGTCACCATCATCATGACTCAGGAGCAGGAGTCTAGCAGATTGCTGGCCAACACGGACCGTCAAAGTAAAGGACCTCAAGTAAGTTTTTTTTTTTTTTTTAATGGTGCTATTACTTCCTTCAGATTGAATTGATAAAGTCATATTTGCGGCACAAGAATACATCCATGATATGGATAATATTTGTTGCAACAACTAGCAACAAAATGGATGCTGCAGTTTTTATTTATCTCTGTATTTTAGTGTTTGGGAATGGGAAAAGTACCAACAGCAAAAGTAAGTAACTTATCTAACACATTAAGACAGTAGAAAACAAAAGTAAATTCAATGAGCTGCTACATTTGGGGAGTTTTTCCTTATCCGCTGTGAGGGTCCAAAGGACAGAGGGATGTCGTTTGCTGTAAAGCCCTCTGAGGCAAATTGTGATTTGTGATATTGGGCTTTATAAAGAAAATTGATTGATTGATTGATTGACATTTTAAAAATGCAATTGGTGTAACTTATGGTGTGTGTATATACAGTGGAAACTGCTTGTAGTGATTACGGTTGCGGAGGTGCGGTTGTGGACATGCAGCAGCAAAACAAGCATTTGAAACAGTTGTTCTGTATTTTGAAACAGTCAGTAACATTCAGTAAATAGCTGCCTGTTTGATTACTTTATATTCATGTAACAAATATACAAATGTCAATATATACATATTATATATATATATATATATATATACTAGTGCAGTGCCCGTAGGAAGTATGTTTTTCTATAGAAAAGTGGAAGCTTAAGTAGATTTTTCATGTATGGCAAAATGAGGCTGTGTTTGATGATTGGATGTACAAAGAGGTGTACATACTTTTACATAGTGTTAATAGAGAAACTGCACATTGGGTAAGACATGAATGTACATTGAGATATGGAGAGACACTCAACATCATTAGGTTTCCTAGCTTTCCGTAGGCGAACAATCTTGAAGTGGTAGCTAGCAAGCACGTAACCCTGCACGCCTGAAAGGAAAAACAAACGTTTCCGACCTAGCCATACTTTGGTATGGGAAGTTTAGGCAATGTTTTAGTCAATCTAACCATGTTGTAGTCATGTCAGTAAACACCATGAGCAGATGAGAACAGCGTGGTGAAACTTAAGAAATACTACTTACCGATGAGATAACTGAAACATGTCATGTTAATGCAAATTGCACCACTTCATCTATTCCTATATGGGGGAGGGACGAAAGGGAATGCCATAACCCCGGGTGTACACTGGATCCGTCGCGTGCGTGGTCCGGCTGTGGCACGGACCCCTCCATCCTGTGCCGGGCGTCAGTGTCCACTGGAAGCGTATCTTTAGTGGCGCGCACGCGAGCGGCTGGAATTGACAGATCGCGACATCATGACATCAACAAACAAAGAAAAGATTTCTCTACCTGCCGGGGGCAACAAACTTTGACGTCATGTTGTAGCGATGTGAAATACGCTCTGGAGTTTTCATGGGTGTTTTTATTTTGAAAATTGACCGGATACTCTGGTCTTTTCTGCGCCTGACTTCCTGTTTGACTCATTTGGTCTGTGGAAATTGACGCTTCGTCGCGCGGCGTCCGTCAAAAAATAGACCTGGCACATATTTTTAGCGGAGCGCCGAGCTGCTTCTGGTGGAGCAGTTTAAATTGACTTGAATAGCTGCGATTAGCTCCGGCACCAGCGCCGTGGCTGAATCGCCCACGTGACGGATCCAGTGGACATCCGGGGTAAGCCTGTGCAAAGTTTTGGGTGACGCAGAGCGGTGTAGCAGTAGGATACTTTGATCTTTTTATTCCCTGAGGCGTGGCTATAGCTGCAAGCGAGAGCGCGATAGGTTAGATTGGTTACATGGAGGTCTATGGGATTTTAACTTTTAATGATAATGTTGTGAATATTAATCCAAAAAACTTCAAAATGAAGGATGCACACCATCGTGCCATGAGCAAGCCATATCCGAAAGCTCAGGTTGATCTGACAAACAGTCAGAGAGATATGTGAGCCACAGACACACAAACATACAGACACACACACACACAGATTTCTTGCTTTATAGAGATATACATACATACAGATGCAGCCACTTCAAATTTCCCAGGCCATCCGAAAGCCAGCCGGAAGCCAGCCAGTTACCAGCCAAATACCATTCCCCCCACCTTTCTGGGAGTGTGCCTGGATTCCACTGTAACACGCCCATTTATTCAATTACAAGGTGTTACCATTAGATGGCGCTTCCCTCACAGAAACACAAAAACTAAAGATTAAGAGATGCTAGTACTTTCCCTGGTAGTACTTCCTTTCTATGCTACATTACTAATCTACTCCACTCTCTCAGATGCAAATATTACACTTTTGTTGCTGTTTTAGTTTGGCCTATAAGTTACAGTACGTTTGTACAATAATATAAATTTGTTGCTAGGTTATATTATTATAGGTTACAATAAGCCACCCAGCAGTATTTAAGTTATTAAAATGACCACCTTTATCTGCTGCAGCATCGCTGTTATAAACACATTAGTTATTAAGGAAAACCTAAAATTTTGTTACAATTGGCCCTGGTCTCCCCTATCTGAAAATAGGTAGTCACTCAGAATAATGAGAAATATTCTGAAATTAACTTGGTGCCTGAAAATAATTACTTAAATCATTTTGAAAAAGTTGCTCAGTAAGAGACTCAGTTAGTGTGATGATGTGTGTGACAGTGGGGAGTGGAAAGCTGTTCAGATCGCACATTCACACATTCAGTAAGAACAAAAAGGTCCATGGTAATGCTAATGATGTGTGGAGGCTACCTCCACAAGACCACTTTATTTCACATGCGCTCCCTTTGAGTTAGTAGGTTGTGGGAAATTTTATCAACGTTGTGAAAGCTGCCTGTGACAAATTCATAATTACTTTTAAGAATTTACAAATTTGGTAAACATGGCATCATTGGGAAGGAAATCCTTCGGGCACACCCTTACAAGCCACAGGCTTCAAATGAAGCGGAGAAATGAGAGGATGCATGTTTTATACATTGTGTTCGAGCAGGATCAAAAATAGTGATTTGAATGGGTTTCAATCTGAATATTTATGTTCGTAGGGTCTATAACAGGAGTATTTATGTTCACGTTGTTTACAAAAGGCTACAAATAAAAAGAAACCAGAAAATTACAACACTCAATTGCACCACCTGTATCAATATACATATCAATATATATGAAGAACTGTAAAACGTCACTATTGTGAGGTAGTTCAGACATTGTTTTATAAAGTTAATCCAGTGAAGTCACATGGAACCAAGGCTGATTGTCAAATAGGAAAGCAGGTCACCTGCCTTGGGATCCCAGAATTCCAGGTGTCCCAAAAGCTCCAAGATTAGTTTTGTATGTGTCAACTGGTTTGTGCTTATTTATATTAAACATTTGATGGGTAGTATTAAAGCACAACATTCACTGGCACGCCAATGCCTCATTTTTTACCTCTGTATGTGTGCAGAGACAAGTCAGCCGGAAGTCCTATAGGAATCTCTGTGATATCCGATTTGCCTTTGAAACTCCTCCCCTCTGTAATATTTCGGTCCAAAAATTGTGTATGTTAAAAAAACTTTACTTTTGGGGTGGATTTCGGAGAGACCGTGTGGCATTATGCTAGCTTAGCTAACAGACTGCCAACTAGCTAACAGACTGTTTCCTTCTATTCTGTGTTGATTGTCAAGTGAGTTTGTATGAGAACTTGTTTGTCTAGTTTTAACACATTGTGAATCTGAGTAATGTTATTCTGCTAAAATATGGTTATACATTATATACAGTCAGACTGTCAATATCAGTTTTATATGAGATACTGTCAGATTTATTAGTTTGATATTTAATACTGTCTATAAAGACCTGTCAAAATAATCAATTATGAGCAGTACAGCTGTAACTATACATTTAAGTGAAAAGTTAAATGGCATAATTAGCTAAAAACAGGTTAGCTAACAGAATGCTAGAGTGCAAGCATTTGACTTGTTCAGTCATTCATATGTGTTTTTAATGAAATATTTTACAAAATATTGGTCCTTTTTCTGTTCTGGTAATGTTCCAAGCACATATTGGATGACGAAAAACGGACATAAGTAGCCTCTCCCCCATGGCTACAGGTAGTTTCTATCAGGTTTCTATCCATCTGTAAAGAAATGCACTTCCTTGCATTGGACACTAGAGGCCCCATCGGTATATCTACGGACACTAGTCACATGTGTAAGTGGAAACGAGGCGTAAGGGATGATTCTTGCTGTGTAAGATGACCTTGAGACACTGTCATTAAGAGGGTTTCTGTGTTCAAATCTAGTCTGACCTGAATTGTTTCAGTGTTATACTTACATGTTGCAAATTCATAAAATGTAAGTGTTTAGTTTTACTACCACACAGAAAATATATCTTAGAGAAACTCTCACTTTATGTGAGAGGAATAGGAGTTATGGTGGTCCCCCAGGAGGTTAATGTATGGGACAATCTATGTTAAGAAAAAAAACCTCTGAAACTAGTGTGCAGTGTCTGTCTAAGATGGATCCAAATAATCCCGCACTGTCCATTCTTTCTGCTACTATGCACACGGACTATACAGTGTTGGGAAGGTTACTTTTGAAATGTAACAGGTACTAGTTACCCTGTTAAAATGTAGTAAGTACTGTATCTATTTTAGTTACTTCATCAAAGTAATGTAACATAACATTTTATTACATTGTTATTACTTTTGGAATATATATTTTGAACAGGTCAATAAAGCTAAAAAAAATGTGTGGAAATAGGATTAATAGGATAGTTAACCCTAACCCTACCCTGTCAGAAAACCACTCAACAACTCGCAAAACTGGCACTGGGTCACCGAATTTGGTGTCACAATTGGCATTCCTGCACAGCGAAAAGATGCAAAGCAACAAAATTAATATTGTATTTTTACATACAAGCATTTTTACCAAAACAGATTTGGATGTAACCTCTTTGTCTTCCCCAACATTTTAGTAATAAGTAACTGAAATTGATTACATATGTTTCTCAGTAACTGTAAGTGATTATAATTATGTTATACATAACTAGTTACTCCCCAACACTGGGACTTCAATAGATCATCATCCTCTGAGGAACTCTCACAAATAGTTTGTAGTGTGAGAAATCCCATATTCTTAAAGCAGTAACTGTTGATGTAGGGAGGGTCTGTTGTTCACACACACACACACACACACACACACACACACACACACACACACACACACACACACACACGTTATTTTTAGATGAGTTCTCAGAAGATATTCATTGTTGCTGTGCTAATAACACTCCAGTCTCTCTGCTCTATAAAATGGCTGTTAATCAGACAGGCCACAGGTGCCTCTCCTCCTGTTTGCCCTTGGGATTTTGGTGTGTGTGTTTATGAACGAGAGACAAAGTGTGGGAGGGTGAGGGGGGAACAAAGAAGACTAAAAATCACCATCACAAGGGAGAACAGATTGTCCATTTAAAATTCAAGACAAAGGCCGGTAGTGATACAGAAGTGTGTGTGCATGTGTGTGTGTGTGTGAATGAGTGAGAGAGTGTGTTGATGAACATGTGTTCAGATGGTAAGAGATGCGCATACTAGGCTAATTTTAATCACGACACCGACCAGTAACAGCCTTGCAACTGCATTTGTAATGTAGCCACATGCAGGTTTGCCCTCAGATTGCATTCTCTCATGCACACATACTGTCAATACACACACACGTACAGAGAGCAGCAGCAGTAAAGTTTCCTTTTTCCTATCTATCTTTTGTCTGGTGCAGGTAGAGGTCAAACAAGCCACACTGTGGCGCATTAAATGGCTGCTGATTGATTCGGGAACATGAATGGGTTTGAGGATTTAGCATTCATTCATGTTTTTACAACATGTCACTGTACCCCGCTGACACAACACATGGCTGCTTGCATCTGTGTAAATCAGAGTTCACAGGGAGGATTGAAGTGTAGTTCAGTGCTGTGTCTGTGAATGATAGTAGATATTCAGGAATGACTCGGGCTGTCGCGATAATCACGATATAGCAATACCATGCTATTGACAAGACAGCTGCAGGGGCTGGCAAGCAACCTGCATGACTGCTGTGTCAATGTTATTTCTGTTTACATGGGAGCACAGCGCATTTACACTATGCTACAAATGCCATCAGCAAGGGGAGGCTCAGAGCATCTATTCTAGGGTTGACAAGGTCTAAAATTTTTGATATAAAGAGCTGGACCAGACCCAACTGGTATACTGAATTTTACACACTTGACTCAGCAGTTGCTCCCAAATGGAACATAATGTTGTCATATTGCCAATTACTAATGCAGTACAAGCTGGATTTAGCACCATGGCGCCATTGATACAGTTTGCTGATGTAACACAGTCAGTAAATTTGCTCTGTCTTTACTGTATTTCTCAGTGGCAGGTCTAATGAGTGCAGGAGGGGCAAAGGTATCAGTGTGCAAACATATATTTAAGGGTGTAAGGGAGTGGAAACAAGGCTTGTGCACATGCGCCCAGTGCCACAATGATCCAGATTTATAAAAAAGAATGAGCCGTATGCACAGCTTAATAAATCTGATAAAAAGAATGTGTATGCACATTCCTGTTTTTGTCCATACACTCAGTTTTAGATGTGAATCTACCTAATTTGTACATCTGGCCCAAGATGTATACCCCAGATGCGAACAAATTTGCTAAAAAAAAACACAAGAAGGCAATGGGCAAAAGGAAAGTTAAAAGCATAACAAACAAGTAAATGACCTAAAAAGAGTGCTTAAAAATTATAATTCTGTAACATAACCTTAAATAACAATAATAAGGATTACAGCTGCTGCGCAGCGATGGGTCGGGTCCGGGCATTTTTAGGCAATTCTGAGCAACAAGCAGAAGAATAAGAAGACATCAAGGAAGTTGATATTACAATCAGCGTTTAGCATCAGCTGAGTCATTTTGCAGGTTGCATCATCTGGAAATTGTAGCAGCAATTGAAAAATAAAGTGGTTGAATATTGGAATAAATTTGCAAAGTACACTTTTGTATCAGTGGAAATCACTACACAATAATAAAAAATAAATAAATGTTGGTGATTTGTTTTTAACAACAAGTGCTTTGCTTCACAATAGAATATAAATACCACTCTTAAAGTGACTGCAGTTGTTCTGAAAATATACATATTGCATCTAGACAGCATTGAGATGTTGGTAATTTTTTTAAATATATATATATATTTTTGGGGCTTTTTTGCCTTTAATGGAAAGTGAGCGTCGCAAGAGTCAGGAAATGGAGAGACAGAGAGGGAGATGACACACAGGAAAGGGCCTTCCAACGCAGGATTCAATCCGCAGCCGCCTGCATTGAGGGCTGTATTTTCTTTCATGGAGCGGCTGCTCTACCAACTGAGCTAAACACCGCCTCCATGTTTTATTTTTAAGAATGACTGATTTGCTTCATAAGTAAATAGCTGTTGTTTAAAATACCATTCTTGCATTGATTCTGATATGTATTCGTCAAACATCATCTACCATGACTCTAAAAGTTTTACACATTTGTTTCTCAAAGACTCTTTGTAGTTTTGATGTGTCATACTCATCCCCCTTGTTGGGTCTTGAACCCAGAGTCCTTGGCACTGTGATTCAGCTCCCAACTCACTGAGCTAATTGTCTAGAAGTGAGACCTGCTGTGTGGCTTCTCAAATAGACTCAGGAAGTCACCGACCGGGCTGCAGTTGTTGTGGCAGATTTCAAAAATAGTCAAAATGTCACAAATTCTATTATCTAAACAAAAATCTGACAATACATAAATTGCATCTAGACAGCATGGACATGTTGGTGATTTGTTTTTAATGATAAGTGTTTTGCTTCCGAGAAACAAGTTTTGTGGACAGTCTGGAGATGCTCTCTAGCAAGTTTGGTGACAATTGAGCAAAAATTGTGGGAGGAGATACGTTTTATAAGTTTTACAGTTTTTGAAAAAACAGAGTGATGGACTTCATTGAGTAAATCTGGCATGGGGTCGGACATTTCTGTAAAGTTTGGTGAGTTTTTGCCCATGGGAAGTATGATTTCCTCGGAAGAAGAAAGAAAGAAATAAAGAAAGAATTCTTCCGATTACAATAGGTTCCTTGGCTGCTTAGCAGCCCGGACCCTAATAATAATAAGAATAAAAAGATTTAAATACTTGTGAAAGGCGTCGGAAAGTAGCACAAGAAAAGTGATGTCACTCCAAGTTTAAAGGGGTTAAATTTGTATTAATTTTTGGTCACTTTTTTGGTTAAGTCGTTATGATTAAAGTTTGAACAAACAGTTGTCCATGTACACATCCAGCAGACACAGAGCAGTATAAGCTTCCATTTGGTGTCAAATCACAAACGTCAGTCCAATAATAACCCTCTTGTAGCTCTGTTTTGGTCTCCAGCGCCTGCTTTGGCAAATATTTAGCTCTTAAGCTGCTACATGCTCCACTGTTTATGGCTAGTTGCTGACTTTGTTTATCTGTTAGTTGGTTGCTTGGCAGGTAGTGCACTGTGGATTTATTGGAGATTTGTCTCTGAAAACACAGTTAATGAGGTTGATTAGAGTGAAGAATACAAGCTCGGATGATCTGTAGGTTTGTCAGTACTAGCAACTCCTTTCACATTACAGGCAAGCATTTCATACATTACTATAAGTAGTATAAAGTACTGATTAGTTCAGCTTTCAGTCTGGAAAACTGTTTCCAACCACTTAACTTTTCTCATGGCATACATTTATCAGGTATGTCTCTCCTACTCTCAAAGCACGCGATCGTGAATTATTAAGAAAACTGAAAAAAAAAATTTCCAATTTTATTCAGAACCTAGGAGATAAGTTTAGAAACAGATGTTTTCAGAGCAGTGGGTCATATAGCAAATAGCTTTTTAAGCCTTGCCAGTATGAGCAAAGCAACACGTGCGTTGGAAACATATCCTCATAGAACGGTTTGTATGATATCCTACGAATTGGCGCCCTACAAATGACATCAAATCCTTAATGTAAAGTTACGTAATCAATGTTAAATTATGGAGGTTAGGTTCAGGCAGGTAAGGTACCTTAAAATAAGTCGAAGTTCACTCAAACTTGACATGGTTCTGCACACCCGTCTCCAAGGGAAAATCTGAGGGGAAAGTATGCATTTTCGTAACCCACCCATCACCTCAACCTGCCTTCTTACAATACTGCTCGGGGCTGCTTCTTTGTTTACTCCCGTCAGCACATTGGTCATATGATAGCAGCCTTTCAAAATATGTGGGATATGTACATATTTGGGTGCATTACTTCTTGTAGGAAAACATACAAGCAGTTTAGGAGAACAGCCTGGTGTTGGCTAGAACTACTGTAATCTAGGAATTACCTGCATGGATGGATTGTATCTTTGATAAATTAGTGCTCGATTGAAATAGCACACAGTAGATCAGTGGCTCTCAACCTCCATTATGTCTAGGACCTCTAAATTGATACACAATATGTCATAGATCCCTATTTGGTAAGATTTTGCCTCAGGGACCTCCATATAGGAGGAAGTGAAACCTGTGATCAGAATAGTCACTTTTATGACTCTTACTCGCATTGGGCTCTCTTCTACCCTTCATTAAATAATGAAAATAAACTATTTCTGATTTTTTTAGGGAACCCCTGGAGCTCCTTCACAGACCCCTGGTTGAAAACCACTGTGGTACAGGATGTACAACTCATACTTCATAGAAACACTTCATGCAATCATAAAAAGCTTCAGCAACAGAAACCAAAATCTTGTTTCATAACATTTGTTTCTTTGCTTTTCTCTGATCTTGTATGCAAAAGGTTTTGTGATTCGTAATTGCTTTGATTGGTCCCAGTGCTACACATCTGCTGTCAGTGAGAAGTATGAATGGCTGGACAGGTGAAAAGGGTTTGAACCTGTGGACCTGCCACAAAGGCAGAAGTCTCTGCAATTATTATGTCAAAACCAGGCCTTCATGACAGAGTAAATAGCCAGAAGAAAAATAGAGACAGATGGCCAGATCCTCAAAAGGATTGCACTGCTTTTGCGACCGCTAAACCTGTGTAAATGAGAGAAAAAAATAGCGTGCAATCCACAAAGCACACACAAAGGGTGAAATGCACGGAAACTGAACACAAACTGCACTGCCACTCCTAGCTGCGCCGGTCCAATTTGCATTCATGTAAATTAGGGAATATTCATAAATTCAGCGCAAAATTGCCCCCATCCTATGCAAATAAGCCTCATTGCAAATACCACCTAATCCACAAAGACCAGTGCTAATTGCCACGGGCAGTAAAGCGGTGCTATTTAACGCCAGTGAGACCCGTGTATTAAATCCACGCAATTTCTCTTTCTCCCTCTCTCACTCTCTCTCTCACGCAAAATGATTGCAAATCGCACTCACTTGGTGGTAACTGTGGAGCATAGCCTATACAAGGGCTGTCATGCCAGGACTCTCCGGTAATCATGGCAGCATACCTGTCAAGTTGTGGATTAGAAAATAAGGGAAATTTGCCGGTGCTCGCTGCAAGCCGTCCCATCACTCCAACCAAGCTCCAGTATCCCTGACATTTTAAGAGAGGTGTACAAGATATCTAGAAACAACTTGTCAACCGCTTACTAATTACAATTAGGTGATCAGAATCTGATAGGCCTACCTTTGTTGACATTGAAATGCTGTGAACATTCCTACGTTATAATACAGCCTAAATGAAAACACAAAGGGTATATGAAGCACATTTATTTATGGTTTATAAATCCTTAAATGTGATTGGCTGAGCCGCGTTCCATGCTGTTGTAAAATCAGTGTAACCCACTGGTAGACCGCAGCGTCTGTGTTGCTTAGCAACCATTCTGTCCACTCGATCTTGCTTGGTGGAAGAATGAATAGTTCTCAGTTTTATTGTTGCATTATTACCAATAAATTGTTGATTTTTTTCGTGTGTGTTTATTTTATGGGCTGTATGTAGGGTAACTGTTTTATAAAAGCTATAAGCCCCTTGAAGCCGTGAGTTACAGTGATTTTACAACGGCGGAGGGGCACTGAACGCCCCTCAGCCGTTGTAAAATCACTGTAACCCACGGCTTCTCGGGGCTTATTGCTTAAACATATTTTCAGTTCATAATGTGCCCCATCCTGCTCCTCTTTAGGAAAGTAAATTCGCTGTCCCTTTTTTCAAGATATTTGGGACTTCTTTGTTTTTTTGGCAGGAATGCCTTCTCCTTCGTCACATCCATCCATTGCTCTCTTCTGTTGTTCCGGGTTTGTTTTCAGTGTCGGCACTAACCTCGCGAGAACTGCCACCCAGGCTACTGCAGGTGACAGTTCTTGCGAGGCTAGTGACAGTTCAGTTTGGAGAGGCACAGCAAAGTTTGTTTTGTATTATAATACGGGGGATTTACGGGAGAATACTAATATGAGAGGACGGCGGGAAAGAGGGGTAAAATACGGTAGTTTCCCGGCCAAAACGGGAGACTTGACAGCTATGCATGGCAGCAGTGATTGTAGCCAGGCGAAAGCACGGTAATGGAAGGCGCACACAAGTAAGGATTTATCGGAGGAGAGTATCACTTGTGCTCAGCGCAAACTTTGTGGGCGTGTTAGCGCCGGCATATGATTAGAGCAAATTCTTTTGAGGATAAGGTGCTAAAACAGGGCAGATTGCGTAAGCTTATTCTGTGCAAATAATGGCGCTATTAGCAGGAGCAATCCATTCTTTGTGGATCTGGCCCAGAGTGAATGAACCATTAAAGGAAACACACAGAAAAGTATATTCTGCTCGTTGTGGTGGGGTATGACTGTGATGTAACTGAAGGAGCCAACTAAATTTGTTTTAGCCAATGATTCTCCATCAAAGGTACAGGTCCCCCAGGAGTGCTACTGCAGTTACAGGGGGTACATAAAAAGACTGTGGAATAGCCCAACCAATACAGAATATGATTTGATTTTAAGATATGTATCCACATGATGTGTAAGAGAGAAATAAAGTGATGCTATGTTATATGTGAAAATTAGATAGCAAGTGAGCAGACATTTAAATAATTTCTTAGTGGATAAACACTTGGAATAGTTAGCTACAGGTGTGGACGCTTTCAGTCACCTCTCTGTCAGCTAGGCTAAATTTGTGCTAAATATGTGCTAAATTTAGTCTCTTACATGTATTTTGTAAGTCTTGGTAGTGCTTTTTGTAGTTGGCTTTGGACAATGGTGGTGTGTGGCTGCAAGTCACTCATCAGGGTGTGGAAATCGGTTTACTAGTCTGTAAACTCTCATCCTGACAACTCCTGACAACTCTCGTCCTGACAACTCTCGACCTTGACAGCCTGGTCAAAGTTTTCAAATGTAGACATCAAGAAAAGATGGAGAAAATTGCACCAGATGAACTAGCATCCTGCTATCCATAGTACAGGTATTGGGAAAATAAACTGGGCAACCTGTGTGCCACATCAGTTTCCAACAGGATATGAGTAACTGTAATTTCCTTTGATTCACCAAAACTAGCTTAATCCTGGACAGCGCCATTCAACCCAGAGGCTCTTTTTACAATCTGCACTAGACTCTGGTGAGAGTGGGAGTGGTGGCGTGTGCTTTACGGTGAATAACGACTAGTGTGACAGTGGGAATGTGAGGTGCTGTCCTGTTCCTGCTGTGGATCAGTGTTAAGTGGGATTTATACTTCTGTGTTGAACCGATGCTGTGCCTATGGTGTAGGCTCTGCAGTGATGCAAGTTAAATGTTGCTCTTGTCCCTGGCTTCATGAGCCGAGGAAATCGCCGCTAGCCGTTAGGCTAATTATACAATGTCAAAAGCCATAGGTTTGTGCTTATAACATTAGCATGCTGTATTTGTGGGGAAAATGTGTCCAGCAAAAGACAAGTGCTTTGACAGTGAATCCTGTGAGTTTTATGAAGACGATTTGTGTACTTTAAATGTTTAATGTGTGTGGCTGTGTTTTGAATTAACTAAAAAATAAGGATACGCTGGTTGGAATGGTAGCAAGTCAGCAAGTCTAAGTAGCTCCTAAGTCATTTTTGAGTTTTTTCTTCTTTAATGATAAGGTTGAGTAAAGTTGTGAACACGAGGGACGATCTTCTGGCTCTAAGAGGAACGACTTACATCATTAAACACCCGATACCGGCCATGCTGAGAAAGCAGTTTTGAGGCTGCAGAGCAGGAGCGAAGCTCAAGGCTCGGAGGTGGAGTACTTTTCTGCCGTCGGTAATAATGAGAAATGTATTCTCGCTATCCAACAAGTGTGATGAACTGCATTGGTGAGGAGCCGACGACTCTGTAGGGAGTGTAGTCTGATGTGCTTTACGGAGACGTGGCTAGGGCTGTCGCGGTTAAGGAATTCCCCCCTGCGGTGAGTCAGGGAGGCTCAATAGCGCGGTATGCGGTATAATTGCACCACCCCCCTTTAATTTTTTATCTAGGCCTATGTATTTAGCAAATTTGTTCGTTAATTACTAAATTACATAACTCATTGCAATATTTCCTCTAAAACTTGGTGCCTACACATTAAAAAGTTATAAGAAAAAGACATGACAATTTTATAACACTTTTTAGTTTATTGAACGTCGATCAAACGGCGGTAATGGTCGCAGTACAGAATAGATGCATTAGAGACAGGCTACACATTGTTTCTCCTTCAACTGATTGAACTTTAAATAACTTAAATTGTAATTGTCAAACAAAAAATAATTCAGCAGACTTTAGGGCTCAATCTTAACGTGCAAATAACAGCATCTTACTGAAATGAAAAACAAGTGCCCGTTTTTTTAAGACACTAAATGAGATGTACTAGGCACTAGACAACTTTAAAAAAAAAAAACCAAATATTCTCCTTGAGCCTATAAAGAAAATAGCCTATGATTTATACCTGGGTCATGTCCTTGTTGCGCGCGAGGAAAACCAGCATATTCACCTTATGTGGTTTCAGAGAGGATCGGAGGGGGGTAACAATATTTCCAGCTGCACTGAAAACTCTCTCCGACGGTGGCTCGTTGCGCAAATGCACATGTACTTGCGGGCGATTTTAGAGAGGAGGGGAAATCTACCCTGGTTGTCGCGCCACCATGCGAGTGGGTCTGCATTGGAGTCGATGGGGTCCTCCTGGAGGTAGCGTGTGAGTTCGGTGTTGGCGCGAACTCTCTTGGGTATGGTTGCAGAGGTGGTTGTCCGTGGCTTCAGCAGGTCTCCAAGGGTTTTCTTTTTAGCCGCTGGTGGCACCGCTGTTTGCGCAGAGGACTCCTGTTGTACAGCAGCTGACGCACTGGCACCGCTCCCTCCGTCCTCCGTGTCTAATATTTCCTCAATCAGCGCGCACTTTGTCTCCTCCGTGTCATCATCAAAACTGTTGCCCCGATATCTGGGGTCCAGCAAGCAGGCCTTTGCCAAAGTTTTTTGTAGGGCAGCTGGTCTGTACTTCTCCTCGAGAACACTGCACATCTTTAGCTTGATGTCCGAAGTCAGAGTGGTGTCCTCGTCCGATGGTTTTAACACATCTTCAGTGAGGAGTTTCAGGACGGGTTTAATGGATGAGACCGTGACATAGGACTCGCCAGACAGCAGATCCGTAAATTCAGCCGCTGGCTTTAATGCCGCGTTCACCGACTCCAACACTGCGATGTCCTGCCAGCTAGGAATGAGATGCTGATGCCGCCGATCATCCAGAACTCTTTTTATAGCCGGGGTTTGCTCCAAGACTCGGCCCACCATTTTCTGTTTGGACCCCCATCTTGTAGGACAGTCCTGCATGGACAGAGTGATGGTTGTTTAATTACTGAATTGAAATTAGGCTGGCTACACCTGCTAAGTATTTTTTTTTAAATGAATACGCTACATTTTAAATTATTTTTCGTTTCAGTGTATTCTTTTTCTAAACGAAAAATATTTTTTAACCATCTCAGAAAGCCAGCAACTGGTTGTATGGGCTATTTTATGCTGCATCGATGTTTAATAGAATTAATGCATTTTGGGCAACATTTTAAAAGATTATTCATATTCACAGTATTCATATTTTTAGTAAACTTATTGGGCCTATCTAATGATTTAAAACAGGCCAACATATAAATAATCCCAGCAAGACAAAGGAAAATTAGAAATAATATACAAAAAAAATAGCCTATCGGCTGCAAGGGTGTATTAACTGGTTTATTTTGAGAAATCATAAATCTAGATGCTCAATGATAACTGTGTTATTAAGTGGGCTATTATTGTAACTTCTGAAGGCTAGTTTACCATTATGAGCCCGTGCTGCGGGAGTTGGAGCTCCGCTTGCGCTCTTGCCAGATCTCTCCTCTTCAGCCAGCTCTGGGAGAACGCACCCACTAAGGTGTGGCACAGGCCCATTGCTCGGGCTGTGCGATCCTTAACGCTTGCCATTGCGTTTGTCACTGCCAGGTGTAAATTATGTCCAAAGCAGTTTAGCCACGTCCAGCTCAATTTTCGCACTGCTGCGGTGATGTTGGCCCCGTTGTCCGTCGTAATGCACGCCAGCTTCTTCTCATCCAGGGACCACTCATCCAGTGCGCTGCGGAGGGCCTCTGCGATGTTGTTGGCTGTGTGATTCTGGGGCATAAACACTGTTTCGAGGCAGCGTGATTTTAGAGTCCAGTCTGTGGTCAGGTAATGTACAGTTAGACTCATGTAAGGAGTCATATTAACGCTTGACCACATGTCAGTGGTTGCAGAGAAATAGTCCAAATTTTTGAGCTCATTCTGAACCGATGCTCTCACTGTATTGTACATTTTCGGGACAGCAGTTTCTGAGAAGTACGTTTTCCCCGGCAACTCATATTGTTTGTCAAATTTCTGAAGCAGCGACTTGAATGCCGGTTTCTCCACCGTGGTAAACGGCACCATCTCCTCGACCAGGTACCGTGTAACAGCGTCTGTTAGGCGTTTATGTCTGTCACTGTCAATGCTGTACTTGGCAACTCGAGCAAAGGCTTCGCCGACTCCAAGCTGTCGGCTGGCACCGGCATGAGCTGCTGCGCGACTCGGTGTGGGAGGAGGCAGCCTCGCCTCTAGAGCTGGATGGTAGCTTGCTAGGTGAGACCTTAAATTCGAAGTGTTTCCTCGTTTTACTTGGATCTTTTTTCCACAGAGTTTACAAACTGCCTCATCTAAATTAGCTGGTTCCCCTTTTTCATTTGGCTGAAAGCCGAAATGCTCCCAAAGGGGCGAAGTAACATTTGGTTTCGGTACAAGCGCAGCTGCCATGTCTCCCGCTCAACGTGAGGTGTGGTGAGGTCAGGTCACGTGCGGTGGTGACGGTGGCCCACCATGCACCGCAGCGGGCTTCCTCGTATCGCGGTCATTCATTTTTGCGGTTACCGCGACAGCCCTAGACGTGGCTGAATGACAACGTGGCTGACTGCTGTGTGAACCTACCTGGCTTCTCTACTGTGCGAGCAGAAAGGGACGCGAAGGCGGGCAGCAAAAACAGAGGTGGGGGACTGATCTTGCTTGTGAACAATGGTGTCATCCTGCACATATCACAGTGAAGGACAACATCTGCTGTCAGGATATTGAACTTTTGGAAGTCGGTCTTAGACCATATTATGTGCCTCAGGGGTTTTTGCACATTGTTGCCATTATTTTTTACATTTCACTGCGGTCAGCAACGGCAGTGGTGTGTGACGTCATCCATGAAACTGTTGCTAGGATTCAGACCCAGCATCCTAGTGCATTCATTGCAATAATGGTGGATTTTAGCAACACTACTCTCTCCTCCCATCTCTCTGGGTTTGTTCAGTATGTGGACTGTCCCACCAGGGAGAATAACATACTGGATTAGCTTTATGGGAATGCCAAGGATGCCTACAGTGCCTCTGCCCTACCACCTCTTGGCAGATCAGATCATAATCTGGTCTCTCTCCAGCCCACATACAATATACAGCAGACAAGGTGAGGGCAGAGCTCAGGAGACTGCGTACAGAGAAAGCTGCGGGCCCGTATGGAGTGTGTTCAAGGCTCCTGAAAGACTGTGCAGCCCAGCTAGCGGAGCACCTTCAGTGGATCTTCAACAGGAGTGTTCAAACAGGCAAAGTATCGGTGCAGTGGAAAACATCTTGTCTTGTACTGGTCCCCAAATTGGGGAGCCCTGCCATGTTACATGACTACCGATGGGTGGCCTTAACATCACACATAATGAGGACCCTGGAGCGCCTGGTCCTCCGTTTCCTGAAGTCAGAGGTCACTGATGCTGTGGACCCCCTCCAGTTTAACTATCAGGAGCACATGGGAGTGGAAGATGCAGTTCTTTACATGCTGCATTGGGCCTACACCTACTTGGAGGAGCCAGGGTGTTGTGTGAGGATCCTTTTCCTTGACTTTTCAAGTGCATTTAATACTATCCAGCCCTCCATACTGAAAGACCGGTTGGAGGGGATGGGAGTAGATCGCTTCCTGACCGGATAACAGACTACCTGACAGAGCAGCCTCAGTATGTCAGGCTTGGAAGCTGTGTCTCTGGGATGGTCAGGAGCAGCACTGGTGCTCCACAGGGAACTGTTTTAGCACCAGTTCTGTTCACACTCTACACAGCAGACTTTAAATACAATTCAGAGTCCTGCCATATACAAGAATACTCTGACGATACAGCTGTTGTGGCTTGTATCAGGAGCGATCAGGAGCGGGAGTACAGGGACCTTGTTGATGCCTTCAGGGACTGGTGCAGTAAGTGCTGTCTCCACCTGAACACAGCCAAAATCAAGGAGATGGTGGTGGATTTCAGAAGAAAGAGGTCACCCCATCAACCAGTCTCCATACAGGGGGAGGACATTGAGGTAGTGCACACCTACAAATATCTGGGGATCCTCCTGGATGATAAGCTGGACTGGTCCTCTAACACTGATGCCCTCTACAGGAGGGGGCAGAGCCGCCTGTTCTTCCTGCAGACACTGAGGTCCTTTGATGTGTGTGCGGAGATGTTGACCATGTTGTATCACACAGTGGTGGCCAGTTCACTTCTCTACGCTGTAGTGTGTTGGGGAAGCAGCTTGACAGACAAAAACACCAAGCGTTTGGGCTAGCTGGTTAAAAAAGCTGGCTCAGTGTTTGGCAGGAGACTGGACCCACTGAGAACTGTGGTGGAGAGAGACACATTGAACAGTCTCAAAGCTATAATGGACAATAGTAGACGGCCTCTCCACAGCCTCCTGGAGCTACAGAGGAGCAGCAGCAGCAGCAGTCAGCTCATCTCACTGCATTGCAGAACGGAGCATTTCAGTCTTTTATGAGCTGCTAGACAGCTGAATTTCTCCTCAGGGATAAATAAAGTGTTTTTCTATTCTGTTCTATTATAAACATTACAGCATTTCACAGAAACCACACGCCAACTAGTATTTTGGTGGTGTAACTGCAGAGTGACACAGACACACCACCCCATAAGTATTAATGCTCACAACGGTTCAGGCCATGTGCGTAGGCTATGACGTAGGCTCTGCATAGAGCTAATGCAAAAGTAGAAAATTCGCCTTTACATGCCACTCAGAGGTGGCTGCAGTGCTGTGCTGCCCGGAGAAGCGGCCCGATGGCTGTCTTGGTGGCCATAGGGCCGCATTCCAGTTCTGCCTCTGAAAACAACTGCACAAACTTGGGAAAAAGTTTGCGATCGATGAGTTTTGCTGCAATCAAATGGTCACTCTCAGTGAACCTCTCCATCTGTTGCAGACCTCTTTCATGACTGTAGTTGTGTTGGTTTTCCTCCTGATATTTCCTATTTACTTTCTTGCACAATCACATCAGCTTGTTCCCTGAGACGCCCTACATTTTTGTTATAGGTGTCCATTGACTGGTTGATGCCAGTTGCACCAATGTCTCATTTTTGCAGTACACTGTACAAAATGTCCACTTCTGGCATGAGCTCAAAACTCAGAGCTGCAAGTGTAGGAACTTTGGTCCCTGCAGGTGTATGGACAGACCATAGGCCTCACTGATGGTCACCCTGTCCCATCCCTCTTGGGTGTGAATATTGTCCAAACGCTTCTTAATGTCCTTGCGGCATTACCACACAGCATTCCCAGTTCCAAAGAGAAGACATGAAAAGCTGAACAGGGCTTTTTTGATGTCGTAGCTGTTAGCCAAATTTTCCTTTTGAACCACTCCTGGTTGAACGATCTTGTTATATCTTTACCTTCTTGAGATATAATTAAGTCATGCAGTTAATGTGGTCCCAAATGTTTTATTTCTAGTTTCTGCTCAAGGGCTTAAGTGCTAGATTGCACAGTAAATGATTCATCATTAGTACTGTGATGTAAATTAATAGCAGTCCTTATCTGCTAGCTCAGGTACAGCTAGCACAAAGTGAGGAGCCCGCCATTTCGTCAGTAAAATCAACCTGGCCGTCAGGCCCCACATACAAAACTGAGGTGCGTGTTTAGCATGCAAAAACAAATTCACACTACTACGAAAAATTCTTTAGAGAAGTAATCGCACTGCATATGATATAAATTCCATTTTGGAGACAAAGTTGAGTTTGCTATCAACTTAAACTCAATAACATTATTGTGTCTGACACTGAAAAGCCTGTAATCTTCTTCTGCAAAACAGCGCCCACTGGTGGGACCATGCCCCACAGCCCCCTAATGCAAAAACACCACTGCACAGGTTTAGTGTATAAAGATAGCTTAAAAGGCTAAAACCATAGATGTTTGATCATTGAACAACTGAGTGACCAGAAGACAGTCAATCAGGGGATATTAGTTGTTAGATTCTAACCCAGCACCAACCCAAATAACCAACTTTACTGTACAAGTGCCAGTGCTTTAGCAAGCCTTTGATCATTATATCCATCAGTCAACCACAGTCATCCCTCAGACCAACAGGCATCCCCTCTGCCCTCCTGCCTCTTTATTGACACATTCTGTCAATACAGCATCAGTGTTTAATCAATACAGCATTTGCACTCTTTTTCTGACCAGCACATTTAATCCCTGCCCACCTTGGCTGCAAATTCCCCAGGGGTATCTTGCAAGTGGAAAAGCATTTCTAAAGCTTAATTACACTGCCTGTTTGAACAGAATAGAACAGAGAAGAATAGTACTTGATACAAACCAATAGAGGCCTTTGCAGATGACTCACAAATCTCACAGCAGTACAACTGGTGCCATCAGCCAGGTCCATTTGTAACGTGGTTGAGCAGTAGTCATGGGTCAATTCACAAATCAATTGTTCATTTCAACAACACTTTCAAGCGGATGAGTTGAATCAGTTCATCACTAGACCTGAATCAGATTTTCATATTCGTTAAGCCTCCATGGTTAGACTGAAACTCAAAACATTTCAATCAATCAATCAATTTTCTTTATAAAGCCCAATATCACAAATCACAATTTGCCTCAGAGGGCTTTACAGCATACGACATCCCTCTGTCCTCTGGACCCTCACAGCGGATAAGGAAAAACTCCCCAAAAAACCCCCTTTAATTGGGAAAAAAAAGGTAGCAACCCTAGGAAGAACAACTGAGGAGGGATGCCTCTTTTAGAGAGACAGAGAGAGAAGTTGAAACAGAGCCAGAGAGAGATGCAGGGCAGACAGCAATGCTAATAGCTTACAGCAACATTAATTTCGGTAACAATATTATAGTCATAATTACGGTAATTGTGGTACAATACGTTGTAGGTATATTAATATATGATAGTATATGTATGTGACAATAATCATATGTGTATAATAACAGCACAAGTATGACGAATAGTAACAGCAGCAGTGGGAGGCATCAGGCAGGACCACGGCAGCAGCACAACCACAACACATCATCCAGGCACAGCTGCGATACGAGTTAACCTGCGAGACAGCGGAGTACAAAGGCTCTGGAGAACAAGCCGAGTTAGTGACATGCAGTAGAGCCGAGTTAAGGAGATGCAGTAACAGGGCATGAATGTTAGCAAAGGAGAGAAAGAGAGAGAAGGAGACAAGGGGCTTGGTGTATAATAGGAGCTCCCCCGGCAGATTAGGCCTATGTCAGCCTAACAAGGGGTTGGTCCAAGACAAGCCTGAGCCAGCCCTAACTATAAGCTTTATCAAAAAGGAAAGTCTTAAGTCTAGTCTTAAAAGTGGAGACGGTGTCTGTGTCCCGGACAGAAACAGGAAGGTGATTCCACAAAAGAGGAACCTGATAGTTGTAGGATCTGGCTCCTGTTCTACTTTTGGAGACTTTAGGGACCACGAGTAACCCTGCATTCTCAGAGCGCAGTGTTCTGGTGGGATAATAGGGCACTATGAGCTCTCTAAGATATGATGGAGCCTGATCATTTAGGGCTTTGTAAGTTAGGAGTAAGATTTTAAATTCAATTCTGGATTTTACAGGGAGCCAGTGCAGAGAAGCTAAAACAGGAGACGTGATCTCGTTTCTTAGTTCCTGTCAGTGCGTGTGCCGCCGCATTCTGGATTAGCTGGAGAGTTTTTAGGCACTTATTAGAGACCTGATAATAGAGAATTACAGTAATCCAACCTAGAGGTAACAAACGCGTGGACCAATTTTTCTGCATCTTTATGTGACAGGATATGCCTAATTTTTGCAGTATTATGCAGATGAAAAAACGAAGTGCGTGAGGTTTGCTTTAAATGGGAATTAAAAGACAAATCTTGATCAAATATTACGCAGAGGTTTTTTATGGTAGTGCTAGAGCCCAGAGCAATGCCATCCAGAGAAACTATATCATCAGATAAAGAGTTTCTGAGGTGTTTGGGGCCAAGAACAATAACTTGTCAGTTAATTCAGTTTTGTCTGAATTTAACATCAGGAAATTGGAGCTCATCCAGGTTTTTATATCTTTAAGGCATTTTTGAAGTTAACTGATCCATTTCTTCCGGCTTTATCGATAAATACAACTGTGTATCATCTGTGAGTGATTTCAAATGATGTTACCTAAGGGAAGCATATATAGAGTGAATAGAATTGGCCCAAGCACTGAACCTTGAGGTACTCCAAAACAAACTTTAGTACGTAAAGATGATTCATTATGAACATGAGCGAACTGAAAATGATCGGATAAATAAGATTTAAACCAGCTTAGTGCAGAACCTTTAAGGCCAATTGAATGTTCCAGTCTCTGTAGCAGAATTTGATGGTCAATTGTGTCAAATGCGGTACTAAGATCTAGAAAAACAAGTACAGAGACGAGTCCTTGGTCTGAAGCAATCAGAAGATCATTTGTAATTTTAACTAGTGCTGTCTCGGTGCTATGATGCACTCTAAATTTATTCCTCAAATAAATTATTATCATGGAGAAAATCACACAGCTGGTCTGCGACTACTTTCTCAAGGATCTTTGAAAGAAAGGGAAGATTTGATATTGGTCTATAGTTGGCTAACATCTCTGGATCCACGGTGGGCTTTTGTAGAAGAGGTTTTATTACAGCTACCTTAAAAGACTGTGGTACATAGCCTGTTAATAAAGATATATTGATCATTTCTAGTATGTAAGTGTTAACTAAAGGTAAGACTTCCTTACGTAGCCTAGTTGGGATGGGGTCTAAGAGACATGTTGATGACTTGGATGAAGAAATCATTGAGGTCAATTGTTGAAGAAAAATCGGGGAAAAGCAATCTAAATATGTATCAGGTCTTACAGCTGTGTTTGAAGGCAGATTAGTACTGTTAGAGGGCAGGAGGTCATGAATTTTTGCCTCTAATAGTTAGAATTTTGTCAGTAAAAAAGCTCATAAAATCATTACTGCTAAGGGCTAAAGGAATGCAAGGCTCAATAGAGCTGTGACTCTCTGTCAGCCTGGCTACAGAGGGCCCTCCTATACGTTTTGAGACTGTCTTCCCAGACTAAATGAGATCCTTCCAGTTTGGTTAATCGCCAATTCCTTTCAGATTTCGTGATATTTGTTTAGATTTTCGAGTTTGGGAGTTGTACCAAGGAGCGAACTTTCTTTGCTTTGTCATCTTCTTTTTAAGAGGTGCTACAGAGTCGAGTGTTGTTCGCAGCGAGCCTGCAGCGCTATCGATAAGATAATCAATTTGGGAGAGTTACATAGGGACATGGTACTAAATTTAACGCTGATGGTATCATTTCCTTAAATTTTGCTACCGCGTTATCAGATAAACACCTAGTATAGTAACTGTTGCTGAGTGGTGAGTAATCGAGTAGACAGAAATCGAAAGTTATTAAGTAATGATTTGATAGAGAGAGATTCTCTGGAAAGACCATTAAGTTATCAATTTCAATTCCATACGCCAGAACTAGATCGAGGGTGTGGTTTAAACAGTGAGTGGGCTTATATCCACTTTGACTGAAGCCAATGGATTCTAATAATGTGATAAACGCAGTAGCGAGGGAGTCATTATCAACACCCACATGAATATTGAAATCACCTACAATAATAACTTTATCTGATTTAAGGACTAAACTGGATAAAAAATCTGAGAATTCAGATAAAAATTCTGAATATGGGCCAGGAGCACAGTACACTTATAACAAATAGAAGAGGCTGTGAGGTTTTCCAGCTCGGATGTAAAAGACTAAGGACAAGGCTTTCAAAGGATTTATAATCTAGTTTAGGTATAGTGCTGATTAATAGACGAGTTAAAAATGGGTGTAACTCCCCCTCCTCGGCTGCTGCCTCGAGGAATGTGGATATTATTATGACTGGGAGGAGTGGATTCATTTAGACTGACATATTCATCTTGACACAGCCAGGTTTCAGTTAGGTTGAGTAAATCATTATGATCATCTGACATTAATGCGTTTACTAACCAGGTGTCATTACGGCCAACGTGAATAACAGTTTTACTAAATCTACATTTAGCCTTAGCCAGCAGTTTTAAATTTGATTCAGTGTCGCCCGCTCTGGCCCCAGGGATACATTTGACTATGGTCGCTGGTGTGGCTAACTTCACGTTTCTCAGAATTGAGCTGCCAATTACTAGAGTTTTCTCCTCAGCAGGTGAAAAACGGTTGGAAATGTGAACAGGCTGATGGTGAACCGTGGGCTTTGGCTTGGTACTACGCTTCTCTCGGACAGTCACCCAGCCTCCTGGCTGCACGGAGGTTACCATAGGACAGCTAGCAGACGCTATGCTACATGGCTCCGCGCTGTCTACAGGGAACTGGCTAACTACCGCAGCTACAGTGTGACTTTCCATGGTGCGGAGCCGAGCTTCCAATTTACTAAGCCTCGCCTCCAACGCAGCAAAGAAACTACATTTGACACACGTACCACTGTCGCTAAAGGAGGCAGAGGAATAGCTAAACATCTGGCACACCGAGCAAGAGAGAACAGGAGAAGAAGCTATCGCTAAATGTTAAGCTAATGTAGCTAACAAGGCTAATAGTGTGTAAACAAGCAAAGATTAACAAGAAAGTTGTTGAAAGAAGAGGAGTGAGTGATTAACAGAACTAGTGTGGGTTAAGATGTGAAGTAGATGTTTAACAGCTGAAGTAGGAGAATAAGAAAAGTAGCTGGTGAGAGTTCGCTGGAGCAGCACAGAGACGCTAACACAAAAACACTGGAAATGACACAGCACTCTTACCACAGTACGTCAGCACGTCAACATTTGAAATGATAAAGCAAGTACTCAGGACAAAGACAGTTGCCACTTAGCCTAGAGATTAGTGGCTTTCTCGGATGAACAAACTGCTCAGCCAATGTAGGGTCAGCAGTGACAAGGACTCCAGTGCATGAGGCATTAAATATTATGAACCAGGATAAAGAGTCACAAATCCCTGAACATTTTAAAGCAGTATTAACTCACTTTTTCACTTTTTTCAACTCACGGTTTCCTATTTCTACTGCCATTTGTCTCAGAGCAACATTTGCACTGATTTGGAACAGTTCTTTTGACCACTTGATGAATGGAAGGCTAATATGTACTCTGCTTTTTAGTCCGCACCAACTCCTAAGAAAAAATATCTGGCTCTGTTGCTGTTAAATGCTCAGTGATGTTCAGCTTGTTGCTACGTTTGCCTGTCTACCACTTGGTGCTTGGAGTAGGGATGTCAGTTTTGGTTAATTTTGCTTTTGATAGCCCAACCCATTAACTGGAAACTAACTAATTAATTAAAAAAAAAAAAATCATGTGAAATACAAAAGGTGCTTTCATTTTAGGCACTCCACTGACTTTGTGAGCTTTAGCACCACATCGTTGTTAATGTAGAAATATTAGTGCAGCTTTAATAAATATATTGCCTTGTGCCTTGTTTGTTGTGATGATGTGTGTGTGGTTTGGCAACTGGAAGTTTGGTAGACTTAATGCCTTTTTGAACTCATACTGCATACTGCATATATACATACATATATATATATATATGTATACACACACATATATATATATATACACGCACACATATACATATATATACAGTACATCAGCTAACTAAAGAAAAACGAGTGGCCATCATTACTTTAAGAAATGAAGGTCAGTCAGTCCGAAAAATTGCAAAAACTTTAAATGTGTCCCCAACCATCAAGCGCTACAACGAAACTGGCACACATGAGGACCGACCCAGGGAAGGAAGACCAAGAGTCACCTCTGCTTCTGAGGATAAGTTCATCCGAGTCACCAGCCTCAGAAATCGCAAGTTAACAGCAGCTCAGATCAGAGACCAGATGAATGCCACACAGAGTTCTAGCAGCAGACCCATCTCTAGAACAACTGTTAAGAGGAGACTGCACGAATCAGGCCTTCATGGTCAAATAGCTGCTAGGAAACCACTGCTAAGGAGAGGCAACAAGCAGAAAAGATTTGTTTGGGCCAAGAAACACAAGGAATGGACATTAGACCAGTGGAAATCTGTGCTTTGGTCTGATGAGTCCAAATTTGAGATCTTTGGTTCCAACCGCCGTGTCTTTGTGAGACGCAGAAAAGGTGAACGGATGGATTCCACATGCCTGGTTCCCACTGTGAAGCATGGAGGAGGAGGTGTGATGGTGTGGGGGTGTTTTGCTGGTGACAGTGTTAGGGATTTATTCAAAATTGAAGGCACACTGAACCAGCATGGCTACCACAGCATCCTGCAGCGACATGCCATCCCATCCGGTTTGCGTTTAGTTGGACGATCATTTATTTTTCAACAGGACAATGACCCCAAACACACCTCCAGGCTGTGTAAGGGCTATTTGACCAAGAAGGAGAGTGATGGAGTGCTGCGGCAGATGACCTGGCCTCCACAGTCACCGGACCTGAACCCAATCGAGATGGTTTGGGGTGAGCTGGACCGCAGAGTGAAGGCAAAGGGGCCAACAAGTGCTAAACACCTCTGGGAACTCCTTCAAGACTGTTGGAAAACCATTTCAGGTGACTACCTCTTGAAGCTCATCGAGAGAATGCCAAGAGTGTGCAAAGCAGTAATCAGAGCAATAGTATATATATATATATATATGGGGTTTCATTGATTAGGACTTGTGGACTTGTTTTGTTATTATTTTCTTTACTGTGCTATTCCTTTTGTCTCTCAGACACTGACATCAGATTTGTTTTTGTGTATATGTTCCTTATCTGCTTGCTGTAGCTGTCAGTTGGATATTTACCAGCTGTGACAATGTCACAACAGCTGGTATTGTTTTCACCTTGTTACTCTTTGTATGTCTGTATACAATATACAATTGTAGTGAGCTACCATAGAAGCTATTTTGAGTATTTTGCCAGGCGTTTACGTGCCTGTCGGTCTGTCTGTGGACAGATTTTATCACCACAATACCATGGCAACCATAAGATGGAGTAACGAAACTTCACTGGTGTGTAGTTAAGATTAAAATAAAGGTAGAGTTCAAACAAAGTGTCAGAAAGTATGGGAATAGGAAGTAGGGAAGGAGCCAGTGGCTCCTCCACTGTATGCCCCTTGCTCATGAAATGAGATGTGTAGTGGAGATCACAGTGAAGCCCAAGTTTGATGATGGTTGTGTTTCAAGCAAGGATGCAGGAAGTAGGAAAGGGGCATTAAAATGTTGCCAAAATATATGTATTTGTTCCACTCCATTCCACCGAAGCCTCCAACATATTTTTTGGTGAAATGGGAAGATGTTTTATAAAATCTATATGGAATAATAAAACAAGAATCAGACATAATCTGCTTTATTCACCATACTGTTTCCCAACTTATGTCAGGGTTTCCCACACATTCATTTAACAGCTGCTCCTCTCATCCATCTGTTTGATCTGATCAACTCTTATTGGATCGACTGATCAGTTATCCACCTCGTGACTGAAAATCTCACAAACTGCTGCTGATGGAAAAAAAAAAAACAGAAGAACAGTTCTACCTGTGCTGCGTTCATGGACTTGCAAAAACTTCATAAGGGGGGCACAGACGGAGACGAAGACACACAGACAAGGAAAAAAACAAACAAAAGGAAGTTAGCCCCCCACCCCAGCTACTGCCACACACAGATTGTAATTATGTGGTAAACACTGTAAATTGGTACTATATTGCCACTTAGCAATGTTTTGGTTCTCAAGACTCTCCTTGGGTAATAACTTAACAGTATACATCATTAACGCTATGTTCATATAAGCATTTATACTGATTTATACTCCAAACAACTAGTCCAATTATAAAGATGATACACGTAATCCTCTAGTAATAAATACTTTTACATATAAAGGCAGATTTATACTTATGCGTCAGCTCTATGCAGAGCTTATGCCATACCCTACGCACATGGCCTACACCGTTATGAGCATGGTGGTGTGTTTGTATTGCTCTGCAATTACACCTCCAAAAACACTAGTTTTGTTGTGTACACCAATTCATTATAACTCGCAGAATTCAAAGACAAAGGACTTGTCTTTTGCTAGATACATTTTCCCCACAAACACAATATGCTAATGTTAATAGCATAAGCCGAAGGCATTTTACATTGTATAAATTAGCCTAGCAGGTAGCGGAGATTTCCTCTACTCATATGAAGCCAGGATAAATCTCACACACATGGCCTAAAATGCTATTTTATGGGGGCTTTATTGTCTTTACAATTTATTGTGTCTTACCTGTGAAAGAAATAAAAATGTTTCCACTGAGGAAAATGGTGTTTAGCTCACAGAAATAGACAGAAGGTCTGTGTTGCTTTGACGTGCAGTTACGTTTCTGGGGAGGTGCATGTCAGGCTGCAGCATAGGTTATGCGTTGATTCAACACAGAAGTATAAATCCCACATAACATCACAACTGCCCTGATCTCTCCATTTTTTTTTTAAACAAACGTAAAAAGGCACACAAACACAATTTCACACTTCCACACATACATATGAAAAAGGTACCACAGGTAACTCACACACACATAGGAAAAGACAAAATAGCCTCTCAAACACACCGAGTGCTCAGTATCGGGTTAAACTAGGTTAGAGGGTGAACCAATGACTCTTTCCACAAAGCTGCGTGTAATCTGCTGCCTTAGAGTTCACTCACCCGTTTGAGGTGAAAAGCAATTACTCAGCAACCCCATTACCTCCTCTGTCCCCCTCTCTCAGTCTCGCTGAGTGGATGTCTGCATGCTATTGTTCTCAGACTACAGACACATAAGCAAATCTTCCACTTTTATACACAGGTGCCTTTTAATTTACTGTAAATGCATTGGTAAAAATAAATTGCACACATGGACACTCACACGTGTTTGAATTGTACTTCAGCAGCTCCCCACTGATTGTTTATTCCAACACTTACTGCAAGCTTAGATTAATGTAACAGAATTAAAATTTGTCAGTATTTGTATGTGTAGCACCAAGCACAATCACAAACGATGTTTCTACATAAAAAGAATCTAAACAAATGAATGATTATTTTTTTCAGATTCTGTTAAGGTTGGAGCAAAGTCAACCAGATAAGCTGACATTTAGCTAAATAAGCTACTGTATTAGTCACTGACAATACTCACAAAAACAATTATTAATTTTTTCATTGATTGATTTTCAGTAACCGCTTATCCTGTTGGAGGTTGCAGGTGGGCTGACATTGGGCAAGAGGTGGGGTACAGGTCACCAGACTGTCACAGGGCACATAGAGGCACACAACGATTCACACTCACATTCACACCCACACACAATTTTTACGTCACCAGTAAACTAACCTGCATGCCTTTGGATTATGGGAGGAAGCCGGAGAACTCGGGAAAAACCCACGCTGACACTAGGAGAACATGCAAACTCAGCACAGTAGGGCTCCTCCACCCTGGGTTCGAACCAGGAACGCTCTTGCTGTGAGGTGACAATGCTAACCACTGCACCACAGTGCTGACACAAAACAATTATTGTGTTTAAAAACAGTTTATTTGGTAAGAAACATGTTACATATTTGTCCAATTATGGTGACAAAGCTTCTTGAAAGTCACGTCTGACAATAATATATCTTGAAATCTGATGACCACTTACAGTTGACAGCTTTGGTTGGACCTTAGCTGCTTGAGCTTGTGCTAACATTAGCTTAAAGGTCATTGTGATATATGTATGTTACAGGGCTAGGCGATAAATTGATTTTATCGATTAATTCAAATTTGTAGTTTAGGTCGATTTGTTTTAATGAAAATCGAGTTTCTCTTTAACATCCGCCACTGACGCTGTCCGCTGGGCTCCCATAGTTCAGAGTGCCCCCCCCCCCGCACGCTTGATACACAAACAACATGGCTGCGAGCGGTGTCTTCAGTTTTTAGGAATTACTTCAGTTTTGTGGCGTCAAACACAGAACAAACAGCCCCCCGCTGCAAAGTGTGTTTAAAGTCTGTCGCAACCAAAGGTAGCAGTACTATCAATTTACTGCAGCACCTCAAACAGAGGCATGCTGCCGCGGCAGCCGCAGCACCGCCGCCAAAAAACAATCTACCATCTTGGAAACATTTACAAACTGTATCCCATATGATAAGAAAGGGGCCCGGTGGAAAGCGATCACGGATGCAGTTGCGATGTATATTACAAGCAGAGGCGATTTCTCTAAGACTGCAAGGGAAGCTCAGCTTCCCCTAAAATGTCAAAAATTAAATGGTCAAATATGTACGGTTGTGTTAACATTTCATTGACTACAGATGCGTTAAAACACGTTCATCTCAAAGACGACTTCGTTCAGAATCAGCTACTTAGCGATGTTGTTAACTTCTCATACATTCCCGTAGCGCAGTTTTCTCATACAGGTCTATGGCCTTTGCCTGTAGAAGCTGAGCATCCATGCACTTCAATGGGACTGCATGGAACAGTTTTTTTCATTGCCTCGAAACTTGACGGTCATTAGATAAATGCCACGATTTTGTCCCGCCCCCGGACGCTCAGCGTCTCTGGGGGTGAATGGAGCTGTGGGCGGGCCTCGGCTGGGCTGGACGCTGAGCTTCCGCATGATGATTGGAGGATCAGTCGAAAGGCTGAATCCCGTTTTGACTGACAGCTATTTGGAGATATACACCGTCACTTGACAGCTCAGCTCAGTCCCATCGCGGATTTTGCAGGTGAAGTCGAAAGACAAACTGAAACCCATTTGTTGGTATTTGCTTGGTGAAATTACTTGTTCATTTCTTACACTGTAAATAAAACACACTCATAGTATTTCCTTGATTCAGTTTAACATAATTGCAACATTTCCTTGTTGGAGTTTAATATTGTTTTAGAGGGCAGAATTTACATATAAATAAATTGACAAATTTTATGATGTAAGCCGACAATGAGCTTCCCCTCTCTGAAAGACCAGCAGCCGCCACTGATTACAAGAGATATGGTGCCCAATCAAAACAGGGTCACATACATTTTATGTTTTGCATTGTGTCACTGTCAGTTTGAAACTAGAAAAGCTTACTGAAAAGTTACAATTTCACTGTTTACAATGGAAGGCTACTATTTGATGCTGTTGATTATGCAGTGAATGCAGATGTTTAATTTTGTTTACATGATTCAGGGAATCAAAATAGTGACCAAATAGTTCAATAATAGATTTAAATCATGAATCGGATTTGTTGTGAAAAAATCGGAGATTTTTTTTTTTTAGGCCATATTGCCCAGCCCTAGTATGTATATTGTGAATACTTTCTATGCAATCACCCAGAGACTAATGTTAAGGGAGTGGAGCTGTGATCAGCAGTGACATTACCAAACAAGAACGGCTGACCAACACACACTGCAGCATTAAACAACTTAAAACAACTCTGTAGTGAAGAAAATAACTGTATGCTCAGTCTGTTTCTCCTCAAAATCCTGCGCCTGGTCCACTCAGCATCTTGGCCATAGACTGTATAAATGATTAGATGCAGCTACTGTGACGTCACCCATTGGTTTGTGGATTGCCGTTTTGAAGCCTCAGGTTTGGCATTTCTGCCGTTGGTTTTTTGGCGCCAGAAGAGACCATATTTAGGTGAGAGGGTGCCTGTTGAGGAGCAAGGGGTGGAGCTAGCTGAGACTGAGGACACTATCGGCGTAACATTGGGCCTTAATAACATTTTAACGGGTGACTTACATAAAAATTCACCCCTGTAAAGGTGCCATGAATGTTAAAATTAGCTTTAGAGATGTAATCTGTTATTTTTACCAGGCTGTAAACATGTTTAATTCTGCTGTAAAGTTGAGCATTTTAACATGGGGGTCAATGGGTATTGACTGGCTTCTGGAGCCAGCCTTAAGGGGCCATTAGAGGAACTGCAGTTTTTGGCACTTCTGCATTTGCTTCATTAATCAGCCTCAGAGGCTACCGCTTGGTCTTGGCTTTTTGGAGATGTTAGAGATGTTAATAAAACACAGCGGCGCACTCCATCTCCCCCTCATTTTGTTATTCTCATACAGAGACTGTAAGGTGCTTTTAAATTCATTACTTTTTAAAATTGAAAGGCTGTGGAAAATGTATTATTCAAATGTATGTGAATTGCATATTGATTCCGGTAAAATATTACAGTATGCAAACACTGGACACTACACTCGGATTATATACCACCCACAGAAAGATACAATCCAGCTGGCTTTATGGAAACATTTTGACTTTGTGAAGTTGAAGAGAAAAGGGACCTGAACAAGAGCCATGCTGTTTGCTGTTAATTCATCTGTTTATGCAGCTATGGGTAATTACAAATACAGTATGCTTTAAAAGTATCAAGTGGTCACAGTGTGAAACCTAAATCATGTATTGAAATTAAAATTTTCGATGCATTGGGAGGCATCAATAACCATTTTGTCATTGAATTGTTGCCCTCTGAATCATAATCAAATTGAACTGAGAGGTGCCTGGAGATAATCAGAAGGGTAAAACTAACCTGTCTCATGTCGGCCTAAATCCAGCTCACATTCCCTATTAGTGGGTGAACAATACAAACCTTGGTGAATTGTGCTTTACAGTGATAGGAATAACTGACATGGAAGGATAAAAAAGTGACACTGCCATGAACCCTTACTCCAATAACAGTGAAAATGCCCAAAACAACAGAGGTAAATGCAGGGTTGGCAATGAACTTTTTTGTCCACCTGCCACTGTGGCTGGTGGATTCTAAAATCTACCAGCCATTTAATAGATTACTGTTGTCTTTTTGACTAGTGAGTGAAGCAAATCTAGTAGCCACTTGCCTATTTTATTCAGTCTTTAGCTGGTGGCTGGTGCTAATGACCAACCCTGTGTCAATGGAATCGAAAAATGTAGAGAAACATTCAGATACAGCCGTTACAGTCTGACTGTCTGAATCAGTGTGCCCGTTACGCTGGATGATCCATATTCCTTACTGTTAACAGTTTTTATTAGATCCACTTCCTAGGTAGATTGATCAAGACAGATATCTCCAAATATTTGGCAACCCTCTATGTGCTGTATGTCCTAATTGTGAGGATGCAGCCGTGGGCTGGAGCAGGTGAAAAGAAAAACATCCCCCAGTTCTCTGTGGTAGAGAGAATGATTACAGGTCTGTGGCATGAAATAACTCTTCCTTGCTGCTGCTCAGCCTGTGCTTCCATCATCAGATTTAGGATTTGAAGGGATGAAAAGAGCATACCTACCAGATATAGATTATTGACAAGTGTACATAGACCCACTTTAACATATACATGGGGTTGAGGCTGAAATCAGTGAAGTGCTTCTTCAAGCACAGAAATAAATCAGCACAGATCCTCCCACACATACACTGCAGCAGCACACGCGAAGAAATAAATACACTGCTGATGCGTAACGTACATGGGACACACATGGGCACACAGGCACAATTAGAGGGACTGCCGCCACACACAGATGGATTCCACGGCCGAACACAGGGATTGGGGGAACATCTGTGCTGCTGAACTGGTTGCAGGATTCGAGAATATAGGTCGGCACTGCAATTTATTCTCTCTCTGTCTCTCTCTCTCTGTCTCTCTCTCTCTCTCTCTCTCTCTCACCATTCTTCCTTTGCCTATTCTTCCCTGTTAACTCAGCTCGGTGCATACACAGAGGAGGCATATGAGGACACACACACACATACACATTCTGCATACATAAAAGGGCAGACCGAGATGACGAATGAAGGAGAGACTGCGAGCGAGGTTTGGAGATGGGTTTTTGTTGCTGTGACAACCACATAGTCTCATATCCCTGCTGGTTCTCAAGGCATGCACAATCCCTGTGTGCACGCTGTCACACACACACACACACACACACACACACACACACACACACACACACACACGCTCTCACCTTTGCATATGTGGCAGAAAAAGAAGCAGAACATGAAGTCAGAAACAAAACGAGATGGAGTGAGAATAGATTATTGATATGTTATTTCAATAGCCAGCCCAAGCAGTCATGTAAAAGGTATAAAGGGTATCAAAGGTTGCATCAGTGGTGTGGCTGTCACCACCGTATGTAATTGCAATAGGTTGGCCAGTTGCGAGTAGGGAGGGCTCCGTGGTCGCAGTGGTAGTCGGTGGGCACGGTAACTGTTGCTATGGACAGCGCCTAAATGACATCACGGCAGAGCAAAAAGACTTTCTAAAGATAATACCTCTGACATGGGCAGCAAGCAGACCAGGGACAGGTAGCAGCATTCAGACAGGCTGGATCAACATGTATTACTTACAGTGGTATTTATAGAGAAATACCCCCATGAAACCTTGTGCAATGTTGATATCACTTTAATTCAGTACAGTGTGGCTTTCTTGCTTCACCCACTTTCTCATGTTTTGTCTATTTCTACTTACGTAATTGAGTTCCTGTATTTCCCAGACTACCCTTTAACAACCTAACAGGGAAGGAGTCTGAACTTAAAAATACATTAACTTAAATATCCATTCATTGTTAATATGCCTTATCTGGCAAAATTAGTGCTGAAATTGGTTGATTATTTGATTGACAGAAAATTGACTTAACAGTTTTGATAATAAAATAATTACTTTTTGACTAGTGAGTTAAGCAAAAAGACCGAAAACTTTCTGGCTCCAGTTTCTCAAATGTGTTGCTGATTTTTTTGTTTTATATCATATTACAGGCTGTCCCTTATTTGCCATCCACATTCAGACACATCTTGTCTTGTGATCATTCAAACTACAGAACAATAATCTCAACTGCTGTAAAAGCTAGAATCTGCCATGCGTATAGCAGTGGTCCAGCTGCAGGTACAGCTATGATTATTTCAGGGACTTAATACAACAACTTTGCCCCTTGCACCTTACTTTATTCCCAGATCATGCGCTGAGTTGGACTCGCCCTTAATGCACTTGCATCATGCATTCTAAAACATCCGCTATAGATTGTTTAAATAAGGCCATATTTCTATGAGACTTCAAGCTCTTTGATGTTAAGTTCCCTCTTCAGAATTAAAGGATAATGCCACTATAAGTAGATATGTTTTCATGTTTGAAATCTGAGTGAATCAAGTAGAACTTCCATGATGTACTAGATGTACAGTATCAATCAATTAACTCTGTATCTCAAGAACACCTTAAGGGAATTTCTTCACATTTGGCTCAAACATCCACTTGGACTTAACAATGAACTGATTAGATTTTGGTCATGGTCACTGTGACCCTGTCTGTCTCATTCTCGTAAATGTGACATCCACAGAGCAAAATCATGAGTGTTAATTCAACTCATAGTATTAAAATCAACATCTTACAGATTGAGTTAAAGTTACACTTTGTATTGTGTTATTTTAATTCTTTAATATTGTCAAATATCTGACACTCAGTGTTGTTTTATGACACATTTAAGTGTATTTTTAACACTAAATTGTGATATTTCCTTTCACTAGGAGTGCTAATTTTAAATACATGTCATTATGGGGCGTCTGTGGCTTGGGGGTAGAGCGGGTCGTCCACCAATCAGAAGATCAGTGGTTCAGTCCATGGCTTCTCTAGGGCCCGTCCACACGAAGCCGTGTCAGGGTGAATACGCCAAAGTATTTATGCGGTTCAGCCTTTCGTCCACACGAAGCCGGCGTTTTAGGGGGGGGCAAAACCGCATCTTTTTGAAACCGGGTTCCAGAGTGGATAAATCTGAAGACGCCGCCTTAGCGTCTCCGTGTGTACGGCCAATACGCAACTTTTGGCCGGCGATGATGTCATAGCCCCACCTCTCTAACCTCTGACTTTACCCCGGCAGGAAGCCGTGCCATCACAACAACAACAGTGGCGGATTACAGACAGCAATAGACAACTATTTACGCTACAGTTTGTTTACGGTTCTCTATTCTTTAACTGGGAAATAAAAGGTGGAACACACCACCTGTTATAGCTCAAACAGGATCATGTGATCACACCTCTGTCATCTCTGACAGCCATCTCAAAGCAACCCAGCACGCTAGCGTGCTAACTGTTAGCTCGCCTTGCTCCGTTAAAATCTAGTTAACTTGAACATGTCCCGAGCTAGCTTAAGGTAAACATCTGCTCCTTCTAAAGATGATTTATGATTTCTGATGGTTTATTAAGAGACACTAACACATCATTCAGTATTAACTGTAGCTCCATGTAAAGTGAATAAATGGGATGTTTCCCAGCTAATCCTCCGCTCGTCTGCATTAACCACGCAGTTTACACGTTTTTATAACTATTTATAGCGATTTATTACAAACTGTTGTGAGTGAAACATGAAGCTGAATTTAGCAGCAGACTTCAGTTATAGTAATATAAAGTAGGAGGAAAAGAAATAATGTTTGGCATTCACGTGTTTATATGATATAAAGGAAGTAGGGTAAATCAGTAACACATTCTCAGCCCTAATGACTTAATACATATTTCACAGTGTGTTGCTGAGTTTATTTTCTAATGTAGCGAGTGAGGAGAGTGCTTACAGAGTATCTTATCCCTTAACTAAAGACTGGCCAACATGACTGACCAAAACACCCGCTGGTCTTAAAGCTTTGTGCATTCTCCAGATGTCACCTGTACAGTGTACTGTAGGTTTGAAAGTGTGTGAATGGTGTATCTAGTGAAAATAAACATGACGACGACAACTTCTCAAACAGTATTTTATTATTATTATTATAATTACTGGAAATGTGCAAACAAATCACAATGACTGTCGTTAGGACAGATAAGTGACCACTCGTCCCTGGCCACTCCGGCGCCCAGTGTCCACTGCTTGTCTGTACTTCGTGCGAATATTTTTTTAATTTGGCGGTGATCTGAGATTTTGATATGCCGGTAACGTCGTGCGGGAAATCTTTCTCTGTCGGTTGTTTTGCATACTGTGCCTGAAACGAGTCCATTATATCGGCCTACTTCGACTGACACGGCTCCCAATCAACGTGTTGTTGAAGTTTACTGGCTCTGTAATCCAGCGTGACTCGGAGCAGCAGCTCGACTTCGTCTTCAGTCCAAAACAAAGTCTCCGTTTTCTCTCGTGTGTTGGAATTTGTTTTGGCCATCTTCTTGTTGTGCTTGTGCTTCTTCTTCTTCTGTTTGTATACACCGCGCAGGCTTCTTTGCATGCTCCGCGTCTTCTTCTCTGGTTCAGAGCTGTATGCTGCGGTTTTTAATGGCGCGCCATCTCCTGGCTGGCAGATATACTGCAGCCTTTTTATGCGGTTTCAGTGGCTTGAACCGGCTTCGTCTTTACGCCTGCATTTTCGAAGCCGGCTCCGTGTTTACGGAACACTATTGCAATCCGATCATTTTCTTTGGCGGTTTCAAAAAGACGCGTCTCCGTGTGGACATGGCCCTAGTCTGCATGGAGTCTGAATGCTTCCATTGGTGTGTGAGTGTATGTGTCAATGGGTGAATGTGACTTGTAGTGTAAAAAGTGTTTTGAGTGGTCAGATGACTAGATGCCATGTGCACATTTACAAAGAAAATAATGGTACAATATAGGTGCTCTCATCTCCACCATAAGCACTTTGTAAGTCAAAAGACTTCTAAATTTCAAGACTGTCTGCTAATAACATGCTATGGACATTTGATGTTTTTTTGCAAGAGATTTAGTGATGTTCTTAAAGTTTTTAAGTGTTTTTGAAAACCCTGTGCTTTGCCTCAAATCTCTTGCTTCACATATTAGGGGTCCAATTTTTCTTTTACAAGCTGGATAGCGAATCATAGTGATGTTTTGGGATCAGGTTTCTATCTGGAAACAGTTGTTTGAACAAGTCATGATTTTCCATTATTAAATGCTTTAAATGTACAGTCATGCATAGTGTAACCGATGGAGAAAATTTTGTTATTATCTGCAGTAAAAGCAGCAGCAAAATCCAGTTTTGGTTTCCTTCTGGCACAATGTCACCAAAAAGCAAAGGGATGTTTCTTTCAAGACAAAGAGTCTGAATGGAATTGAGCCCTATATTATTGCCACCACTGTCCAAGTTAATCCTTGTAGGACTTTTTTTTTGCGCTCCATGTACCCATAGTGAAAGGCATAAATTCTAGACAACAGATCAGGTTTTGACAAAACATTTTCTGACATATACTCCAACAGTAACTTTAGCTCATACTGAGCCACCACTTCAAGAATGTCATGCATAATGTATAAAGAAAAATTGTGGCAACCCAATTCATTCTGATTGCCACTGGGAACATTTTCATTGATGTGATTGTTATTTTGCATCTTCATGACTATCTTCATGGCCAAGTTGAAATTTGTAGCATACTCCACAATTTCAATTATTTAGGGGTACTGAGGTGTGGCATTTTTAGGTCAGTATCAATAACTGGATCCAACCAAATATAAGAATGTTGTAATTTCATCACTGTTTAAATAAGTAACTATGGTGCATCAATCATGTTAACTAAAATCCTAAAGCTCAAGTCTGTAAAACTGGTGTTTTCTGGAAGTAATCTTCAATTTTTAAAACTTACATAGCCCTTTGGAGAAAAAGGATCCTTCAGCGAACAAAAGAGTGCAATAATTCCCAGGGCATACTTCTCCTTCTGCTTACAGGAAGGCATCCTCCTTTAGAGCAAAGACAATGATTAATTTCAAGTCAGTTTTATTTATACAGGGCCAAAACCCAGCAGAAGTTATCCCATAATACTTCTCATATAGAACAGGTCAAGATCATACTCTTAAAATACAATAACAGACAACTTAAGAGCCCCACTAATTACTATAGAGCCCTAGCTCTTTTGAAAATTCATTACATTCTTTCTTAATATAAAGCCTTTCGGTCTGAAATGGTTTAAAATGAACAATTTATTTAAGAAACACTTACCGATGATTCTCAGTCATATGGCTAACCAATATGTTGACAAGTTGCCAGGTGCAGTGGTTCAGCACATTTTCTGACCTGTACTCTTCAATTACATCCTCACCTCCAGGTTTACAAGGCTTTTTTTTTTTACTATCTACTCAAAATGTTTTCAGTTTACAATTCAGTCTTGGATAAAATAATCTGAACAATTTGCCATGAGTTACCCCCTCAGACTAATGGTAAAAATTCAAAGGAAGGTGACAAATAACACAGCAATGCAGCAAAACAAAAGAAACCAGGTAAAGCAGCGATAACTGGGGGGTATTCCATCAAGCCAGCTAACCGCAAATCCCCGCTAATTTCGATAAGCCGCGCTAGTTTTAGAGAGAGTTCGGTTCCATTACTCTCGCTAACAGGAACCTCAACTGAGTTACTGGGGTAACATATGCTCCTGAACTAACCTGCTCCGTGGCAGGTTAACTATCAGGCTTAATAAATCGGTGTTATAAAGAATATGTACCTGTAGTAAACAGAGTCTCAAACAAACAGTTCCTCACACTTTTTGCTTGGTTATCCGTGTTGTCCGAAAACAAAGTTGACAACTTCAGCAAAAATGAATTCACAGCACATTCTTGGTTAGTTTTGTCGAATTCCCAAGGATCAAATAAAAAAAAAAAGTGTTGTTGTCGTGATGATATCTTGAAATAGTTGCTGGTAGCAGAGTGGTCTTGTCCCCCGACTGTAATGCGGGCGTCTTAGGTTCGAATCCATGCTATGGCATGGTTCAAAAATATGGAAGCTCTGTTGTAGCAATTATTCTTATATTTTCACCAACAGCCTATAGCTTACATTTGTCACACATTACACATATGTGAAATGTAATGCCATTAAGCCTACAATCATTCATCATAATTTTGTAGCCTACAGAACTTTTAACATCAGCTAGGCCCAACATTAACACTTGTCCATATGATTGGAGTAACACCCATAACCACACTTAGTAACATGGACTTTACTGTCTGCGCAAGTATTGACACTTCATTTTTGTATCTTATTTTCTTGCACTAATTACTTAATTTTGGTAGGCCTATTTCTATATTTAAATGAAACGTGAAGTTTAGTTGGCTCAGAAAATGGCATTATGTGACATCTCCATCAAGCAATAAAGTTGAAGGTAAACTTTTACCTAATTGTCCCAACAGCCACACCCCATGACTCAACATTTCACTGATTCAACAAATTTGCCTCAGAGATACTGTGCAAGCCTCTTTAAGGAAATCATATTAATCAGTTTCCATCAATGGGCATAAAACAATCATTACATTATTGATAAAATTCTGTTGCGAGGCTAGGATTAATCAGAAAGTGAAA
This sequence comes from Cephalopholis sonnerati, assembly GCA_019142605.1. Classification (NCBI taxonomy): domain Eukaryota; kingdom Metazoa; phylum Chordata; class Actinopteri; order Perciformes; family Serranidae; genus Cephalopholis; species Cephalopholis sonnerati. The sequence continues at coordinate 3,588,166 of JAGQAX010000005.1, read as the reverse complement.
CTGACTTGACAAAGAATTACATGCAGGTGAGTTTAGTAGCGGGCTATAGGTAGACCTAAATCGGCAAGGCTATAAAAGCAGTAGCCTGTAAGGTTAAGACCACAACTAAGAATCATGGCATGTCCATTTCTCGACGACCCGGTCAATGAAGGTGCACAAATTGTCTGAAGAGCACTTATTCCACCAGCTCCAAGAGTCTTCAGAGATCGAAATGATCCGCTGGCCTTCTCTGATGACTCTCTGCGGGAGAGATACAGGTTCAGCAGGCCCAGTATTGTGTACTTATGTACCCTTCTGGAGCCACACATAAGAAAAGCAACCTGCCGTAGCAAGGCCTTAATAACTGTTCAGTCAGTATGCATAGCTCTGCGTTTTTTTGCATCAGGGACATTTCTATACACCATCGGTGATGCAGAAGGTCTGTCAAAGGCAACAGTATGCAGGGAAATTTGACAGGTGTGCCTTGCGATCAAGGGGTTACTTAACATCTTTGTCACTTTCCCTGGTCATCTGACAGAACAAATGATAAAAGAGGCATTTTATTCGATTGCAGGTATGTAACAGTTAAAATACATGCAATTTAAGGTTTGCCTCATCTCCAACATTGAGGCAAAATGGCCTGGCTCTGCACATGATGCACGTAGAGCATCTACCTTGTCTCAGAGGTTGGTGCAAGGTAAGAGAATATTAAGCTGCTGTTTAACCTTAATTTAGTCATAAAATTATGTATTCAACCATTTTTCCCCATTCTGTAGGGGAGTTCATTGGCAATTTGTTGGGAGACAAGGGCTATCCCTGTCTGCCACATTTGCTCACACCATATGCAGACCCGGCTACAGCTGCGGAGAGGGCCTTTAATTATGCACATGCCAAAACTAGGGCCCGAATAGAGATGACCTTTGGGCAACTAAAGTCTAGATTTCAGTGCCTAAAAAGTCTACGGGTGGCTCCAGACAGGGCCTGTGATATTAGCATTGCCTGTGCAGTCTTACACAACATTGCTACTCTACGCAAGTAACAGTTGCCCCCACTGGAGATGGATTACCCCTGGGAACAGGTTGACCCTGCAGCCCTTGAGGCTGCAGATGGAAGAACTCTACGCAATGTTTACAGAGACACTTATTTTAGTTAAGCCTTTTCAGACATAATTTCTGTCACCATTGTTTTGAACCCTTACAAACCAAAGAGAGAAAGAGTTGATTTCATTTTTAATTCATGTTCATCAAGCTGTGAAAAGAGACGAAAAGATTAAATTCCTTAAAAAAAAAAGAAAATCTTGTGCTTATGTCTCATTGTGAACTGACATCTCTCTGTAGTTTTTTAATCTCCAGCTGGACCGTCTTCATCTTTAATTTGTGGTACTCCATCATCAGCAGGAGGTGCCTCTTATATATGGAGCGCACATCCTGTGAAAGAAGGAGAACAATCAAGAGTTGCAGATTATGGTGTCCAAATGTACAAACATGAAAGTAACAACTCACTTCATTTCTGCTGGAAGCAGCCAGTGGCACATTCTGCAGTAAAGAAAAAAAAAAAGAAAGAGTTTGAAGACTGACTGTCTCACACACAGACAGACACACACACACACACACACACACACACACACACACACACACACACACACACACACACACACACACCTGAGGGATATCTGCAGCAGAAAGTGTGTCTTCATCAAAGTCCCTAGTTGTGCCCGCTTCCTGTGGACACATTGGTGAAACTGTTAAAAATGGCAGACAACCAGAAATAACTACCATTTCTTCTTCAATAAGTACTCACACATGGGTCAGGCAAGGCACTGCTAGAGGACTGCTGAGGGTCCAGCAGCAGCTGTATGCCATCTTCAGTAACTAAAAGGCAAGCATAGCATTAAAAAAAGACAGATGCCTGGATCACAGTTGAGGCAAGCAGTAGCCTACACAATACCTTCAATATATTGTTCTCGAGCACTTGAGGGAAGGATCTCTGATGAGGTCCCTCCTTCAGTCCCCACCACCAGTGGACGGCCCCGGTTTAGGGCCAGTGCCAACTCCTCTGCTGGTGTGAGATTCTCAGGTGGACTTCCACCTCCTGTGGCCTTCACATCAGAATACTTTTTGGTAGCTAAAATTAATTTTAAGTAAAATTAAGGTACTATTTCAACTACATTACTAATTTCACTGAATGTTAATATTAACCTTCTTACACTCTGCAAAATGTTTTTGTGTTTAGTCTTGACCTGCACAGCCGTGCGTTTAACATTGTTGACACTACTCCTGTGCAGAGATAACACAATTTGGCATATTAGTTGGTGCAAAGTACATTACACATTTAAAAAAATTGTAAACCAAACAACAACTTCCTTGCAGAATTTAATTTCTATGAATTAATACTGTGTAGGTATTGAACCTCAAACACTGGTCTCCCATGTCAATGATGGTGGCAATTCCTCTCCGCTACTGACAAGACATACTGTGTATGATCAACACAGTCTAAACATAAGACATTAAATAGTGATGTAAAAGTTAACTTACGCATTTAAGCGGTTGGCAATCTTCTGCCACGCCATATCTCTTGCCTTGACAATAGCAACAATATTTCCTTTTCTGGTAATTGCGTTTCTATACTCTTCATAAAGCTCCACAAGGAGCTTTTGCTCCGCGCTGTTGAAGAAATCAGCCCTAGTTTTCTTGTCTTTTTTCGACACGATCGCGTTTTTGACAATCGCATGTTCTGGGCTTCTCATGCACCCCGTGTGCGCGCCTAATGCAAGACTTGATAAGCCTGGCTGAAGTTAACGCTGATGAGGCACGGCTGAATTGTGTTAGTGGAATGGCTTCAGCCTGAGGTGGAAGCTGATGCTAATTCAAACGAGGCTTAATCACTTAAGCGCCTCTATCATTAGCGACTTTGATGGAATACCCCCCTGGTCAGGTTAAAAGCCAAAACAATATAGTCTGGTTTCAACTAGGGCTGAACGATTTTGAAAAAAAAATCAAATTGTGATTAGTTTGACTGATGTTGCAATTGCGATATGATTTGTGATATTAATTTTTTAATAAAAAAACAAACATGATTATGGTTTGATTTTTGTGGGGATCTGTACCAAATAACAATGTTTTCTTGAGTCTGTAGAATATGATGTGTAGGCCAAGACATGTCTGCAGTATAACCATATTCAATTTAAAATTATATTTTGACACACATTTCTGCTTTAACAAATATTGCACCTTAGATTTGAAAATTGCAGTGCGCCATATTGCGATTTCAATTACTTGCTCAGCCCTAGTTTCAACTACTACCCATCAACCAACTACACTACTAGCCTTGCAGAAGAGGAATGACCATTCAGTGTATGTGAATAACATAAATTTATCTGGAGAGAAAAGTTACGCAATACAGAGCTATGCAACAGCCAGACCCTGGGTTTATTTTTACTTTCACGATTATAAATGTCACAATACTCTGGTGAGAATCTCACTTTAATTTGACACTTTATTAATGGATGGATGGATGGAACACAGAAAAAAAAAAAAAATCTTGAAAAAGTGATGCTACATAAAATCCTTGTGCTTCTATTTGTTGTGAATGCAGCTACATATTTTGTTACATGAGATGGCTACTCACCTTCATTGATGAAATCCAAAAAGGTGAAACCTGACTGTAATCTTCTCAGGTGCAATAAGTTAAGTTAAGTTAACTTCAAGTCAAACCAAGTGGCCAAAAAAAAAAAAATCCCCAAAAACATAAAAATGCTATTCCAAGTCTTCCAAAAAAAGCTATTATAATATTAATTCTGAAAAAAATGGCTAAATTTCCGTAATGACCTGCACTATGGCAAAACAAAATAATTCAGGAAGCAGACACAAATTTCTAGAAAGAAAAAAACACTTGTGAAAATCTTAACACTCAATATAACATTTAGCTTCAAAACTACTCAACCATACAAGCCTAGAAGCCTACCAAGGTGGGGCTAGATGCAGCATTTAGTGATCTGCTGATGAAAAAGCTGACACTTAACCCCAACATTTCTAATGTCACAGCGTTTGCAGCTGATGCTGGTATTTACAAATATTTGTGGACAGACTATATTCTGCTTTGCCACCATTTCACACAGCCACCGACAGACACACACACGCATGTATAACCGACACATGAGTTTACCGTCACACGCAAGTACATACTATTCTAAATATCAGGTAATCCATTTTCTTATTATTTTACCTTAACAATGGCGTTAGACCCACCTGTGGCATGACTGGCTAATCAATAGTCTGTGTCCCAAATTGTTACACTTTTCCTTTAAATGGTTTTGACTACACCTTTGACTCTGGGTATTGTGAAGGCCATTTTAACATTTTCTGTAAGATTAAAAGATGAATCAACTTTTAATATAATCCACAGATGAAGTGATGCTGAAAATAACAGTTACTTTGAGCCCTTGTTGAAGTATTGCTCATCTTTCCCTAATGACTGTTGAGGGAACAACATGGCGTGTGTGTTCAGCTGACTGTTGTTTAGACTTAGTTATGTTGTTTACTGATCTCTGTCAGGCTTACTGTGTTCTCTGGAGAGACAGCCTCTGAGGGGTTGATGGAGCATTCAGGGACTCTCTTTGGAGCAGACATCCTAATTTAACCTCCAGTGATGCTGGATTGTACAGACCCAAAGCACAGGCCACACTGTCTTCAAGCTGTGGCCCTGTCCTTTCCTTTTCCTAGTATAATTTTACATTTCTCTCTCCCTGCCACTGCCAGTTCACCTCTTCCCCCCTCTTCCTCACCTCTAAGGTCACATAGCCTCTCTGTGAGACAAAACAACATGTTTCTCACATCTCTCTTTCTGTAAGCTCTCTTCTCTCCACACCCCCAGCATTTATCCTATCCTCTGTCTCTCCATCTCTCTGTCAGTTTTTCTTTTCTCTTGTTCTGTCCTGTTCCCATGGAAACTGCTGGTCCTTCCGGTAAGGTAAGGAGAGTTTGTTGGAGAGAGTTGCGTTAGCTGTAAGTTGTGATGTAATCAAGCCAACAGTTTCCAGGGCTGCCGTTTATGGTCATGACAGTGGTAGGCTGCTGACGATCAGGCTTCCTCCTGTCTGACTGTGGCACAGAGAGGCTCTCTTTGGTGGCGGCTGTGTGTGTGTATATGCGTGTTTGAGAGAGAAAGGTATACTACAAATACTGCTGTCTCATCCAGTTATTATCTACAGTGTCTGTTTGTATTGCTTTATTTGTAGCAGCTACTGCTGCTACATAATCAAGATGGCAAAAACAAAATGGGGGTGACAAAAGGAACCTGTTTACAGTTAAAGGTGGAGCAATGACATCACACATCTATACAGTGCAGCAGCATCTGAAAGACAAATATCATCACAAATAATTAAAACACTGGCTGTGAGGTCTTGTGAGTAGATGTCCTCAGGACAAATGTCTCCTCCCTTTTCATTGATTAGGCAACAGCACATACTCTGTGAGTCTTAAAGGACCATGCCAGTTTATTACATCGAGATTAAGCGTTTACAGCCACTGTTCACAAATGACAATGCTAACATGCTGATGTTTATCAGATAGAGTGGTCCCATTGGCCCGAGAGGCCATATATCCGACAGACCGGTATCCCAAACAAACAAATGTTTGTTGCTCCAAAGGGCTCTTTCCCCAAAAATAAGCCACACGCTCTCCCAAACAGAAGCACATGACACAACCCATCATACTCTGCCTTTGATTGGCTTACCCTGATATCCTTGCCCTAAACTTAGCCAATCTCACCAAGTAACTGAACTAGAGGAGCTACGTGGCCCACTCTGTAGCAGCATGACTTGGCCACTATACCACTACACTATATCAGCCCCCTTCGCTCCTTGGCCCAGTGGCAGAAATCTCGATGTAACTGCCAAGTCAGCAATTAGCTAGGTATGAAGTAATAGGTTAAAAGAGAGGCGGTTAAGATTAGGATAAGGATTGGGTTGGTATGGGTTACATGTTGTTACTTATAAAGTTAATTGTGTCCTCATGTATTATGAATTATAAAGTGGATTACTGCTACATTTGCACTCATATTCACTGCAGTGTAGCATTGCAGCAGGGTTTGGATAGCCGTTGCGATGGTTGGTTTGTCTGGCATTGGTGGTGGGCGCGGTTTGTAGGGACATGTTGTGTGCACTACAAACGAAATGTGTGTGCAGCTGTACATGTCTCTGTCTCACTCCTAATGCCAAAACCTAACCAACTAAGGCAATGAATACTAGCCAGTCACAGGCAAAACATCATACTTTTGTAGATACAGTCAGTATTCATGCCAACACCCACATAATCATCACACATCCTTTCATGCTAAAGGGAAAAAGAAAGCATTTGCTATAATGCTGAAGAGTTGCACATTTCATGAACTTAAGAATCCATAGATTAGAGTATTTTTCAACCTGGATGCAATTTCCCATGTTTTTGTGTGTAACTGACTAATGGGAACATCATGTTGTTGTAAATTATAGTACTTGGCCTCATCAAGGAGGACCAAAATGTTGGGAATCCACACTTATAGGCTTTGTACGGCGGCACCATTAATGTAGGGAATCTACATTAATAGGCTCCAATTGGCTATCAGAAATATTTAATAATTATTAGTAATAATTATTAAATATGTTAAATAACGTGACTTAATTAACATTAAATCACCTTGTGGGGCACCATTCCCGAAAAGGGAAAAATGATAGCCAGTTAATGATATCAGTCTCAAAAAGTTCACTAAACTATTAATTTGGGAAATTGATTAATAATTAAATTAATAACCATAACCAAATTAATAATAAAGCCTGAAGGATTTCGGAATTCTTGACGCAGCAGAGGTTGACTATTCATTCACTACTGTACAACATTAAACAGACAGCAGGTACAATTCCAAAAATATATTTATTCATAAAGTAAAGCAAAGCAAAGCAAAACCAAAACACACAAATCCTAACTAACTATATACAAGCCTGTGTGTGTGTATATGTGTGTGTGTGTGTGTGTGTGTGTGTGTGTGTGTGTGTGTGTGTGTGTGTGGGTGTGGTAATCAGAGGGCCGTTTGGCCTACAGAACAAAATGGCTGACAACAGGAAGCTACAAGATGGCCAGATCAAAGCTAGCTTCAGATCGGGGGAGGTGTTTGTCTGACTGTGTGGTCAGGGCAAAGACAAAAGAAAAGAAGCGGGAAGTTTGAACGGCCTGCTTGGGTGTAGCTCTGTTGAAAGCCAATTTGTAAGTGAGTGTATGTGAGTGCGATTTTTGTTGCAAAGAGTCTGGATTAGTGCAGAAGATGTTTAGTTACATGCAAGACCTTGTCTGTGAACAGCATTAGCAACTAAACATGACTTTGCTTTGGTAAAACCAACTAATCAATAACCTAATTGCAAACAATCACAACAATAACTCAATAAACAGCATTAAATCACATACAACAAGTTAAACAGTCTTGCTTAGCCTGTACAGCTGTGATAAAGCTATGCCCAGTTGTTACATTACCAAATCCTGAATGGATGGAGGGAAGAGTTGGTTTGATGCATGCTGTCCTTGTTAGCCAGTGAAGAAGGCTGGGAAGAGCTGTGGCTCTAGAAGCAGTCTTTGTTGTGTCCTTGTTCCAAAGGTGCAGATCCGAGGAAGCCGGTCGCTCGGGGTCCTTGCAGAGTTAGATGTTGGGGTGCTAACTCAACTTGATTCTCCTTATTGCTGGGAAGTTAGTTGCAAACCTTGTGTTTGCCCTTCTAACTTCTGTGGTTCCAGTTATGCACCTTCCTTGAGTGAGGGCATGAGAATCTTAGGAGAAAAGGAACAAAACTCTGTAGAGCAGTTGTTCCCCCCTTGATGGTTCAGGACAAAGAGCACCTCTGGGCTGGTCCAGGGCCCAGAAGGGAAGAGGTGTGGGCGGCTTGCCACCCAAGAAGAAGAAGCTTTATTGTCACTGTAATAAATACAGTGAAATTTCGTATGGTGCTCTCTTGTAGCAGCTACAATGTCCTTATCATAAAATAAACTGGGGGGGGGGGGGGGAGTCATGGTTCCTGTAGCAGTCTCTTCACAGCCATGGGAAAGAAGCTGTATTTCAGTCTGTTGGTGCGGGCTCTCATGACTCTGAGTCTGCCAGAGGGAAGGCTGGTGAATAGAGAGTGTCCTGGGTGGGCGGGGTCATTCCGAATCTTTGTGGCCCGTCGCAGGAGATGGCTGGAATAGATCTCCTCTAGGCGTGGAAGTGGGGAGCCGATGATCCACTCAGCCGTCTTGATGACCCGCTGCAGTTGTTTCTTTTCAGATGCAGTGCAGCTGGCGTTCCACACCGTACAGCCATAGGTTAGGACACTCTCTATTGTGAGAGAGCCAAGAGAGAGACTGTAGTGAATGGAGAAAAACTTCTACACTGTGTCTGATGACATCACAGAGTCATATGACACTGTAAAAGTATTGACCAATCAGGTTTTTGAGACTTGTCTCTCAAGGAGGTGTGGGGTAGACATCCTGCTGAGATGGGTGTCAGGTAACTTTGTTTGAGAACAAAGAATATGAGGTCTTCCATCTCAGGGGGAAAAGCCTTCACATGTCCAGTTTAGATTTTAACAAATGACAAATCATCTGTGGTCCAGTGAATCCCAACAATGTTTTAAAATTGGTCAAGTATTGTCTAGTATTAAGTGATTGGCGTCAATTTATTAGTCCTTGTTTTTCCTAATGACAAGCTCAGATTGTATACTATAAGGATCAGATCTGATCCCTACAGATAGACCATTTTGTTAAAGAGAAAGATAATTTTGGTAAACCTAGAAACAGCCCCATAATTGCTATCATAAGAACCACCAGTCTACGTTTAGATAAATGGTAATTTAATCTTCGTAAAACACACTTCATTCAAAGTTAATAGACACAGAATAAAACTTAGAAACCATCTTGGTTCATCAACTCTAGTTTGGTTGAAATAACCCAACTAACTGTGTTTGGTGATGTTGTCTTTGGGTATGTTTATGGTTAAACAAAAAGAATGTAATGCTTGATCCAGTGTTAGATTGTTTAGACACTGGTAAAAAAAAAAACGGAGCCTCCAAGGACCTGTAGTTTTTGAGGTTGCAATCCTGCGTGATAATGTTACAGCACACTGTCAGAACATACGTTAATGGCGTTAAGTAACATGAGTGCTGCCACTGTCTCCAAAAGTGCATGGAATTCACTAAAACAGTCTATTACATCATAGCATCAATGAGCATAGCATCATAAGGTACTGATATTATGGTAAGTTGAATTAAGTATATATAGAGCATATCTAAATGTATTTTATTACGAAGACTATTGAAAACTCGTCTGTCATTAATTGATCCTGACTTCAGTGCTATTTTCAATGCAAAGTCACGTTTTTTCATCAAGTCCCACAAGTTGTCATTAAACCAAGGTAGGTTACTCTTAGAGCATCCATTTTTAAAAGTTTGGGTGTATTTTTCTTTAATTCTGTTTATTGTACCTATAAAGGATTCACAAGAGGCCTCTATATCATCTGTAAGTAAAACATCACTCCAATCGATTTGGCTTAATTCTTCCTTAAATGCATTCATGTCTTGTTTCCTTATTCCATAGGAGTGTTTAAGTATCTCTTGTTGGTAAATAAACCTGTTTTTTGACAATTTCCTTGCAATAAGGGTCATATTGTGATCCGACAAGCCAGTGAGGAGATTATAAGATTTAATGATTCTCTCAGGCTTATTACTGAAAATGAGATCAATTTGTGTTTTTGAGACATTCATTATTCTTGTGGGTCCATCTATTAATTGAGTCAGTTCAAATTGGTCTGTAAGTGCTTTTAGCTTCTTTCTAGTTTTTCAGCCCAGTTTAAATTAAAATCGCAGAGAACTATACATTCTTTCTTTGTGTCCAATTCCTTAAGCAGGTTCTTGAAGTACTCATAAAACGTGACGTCAGATCAAATAAATTTGTTTACATTTAATGTCATTTCTCATGTACATAAGCAGTCCGCCGCCTCTTCCTTTGTTTCTGTCTTTTCTGAAAACCTGGTAGCCAGGCATTGTAAAAGAAGCTACAGGTGATGATTTAGTTAGCCATGTTTCAGACAGACAGAGGAAGTCCAAATTTGAGCCAGTAAACGGTTTTTCGAGTTGTTCAGTTTTTGCCTTTACGCTACGAATGTTCAGATGTCCTCCAATAAGACCTTTCGGTTTTGTGCGTGGGTCCCAAATGATTTTGGAGTGCTGGACAGTTTGGAAGAGACCAATATTGAAGTGTTTTGTGATCGCCGGGTTTTGACATGAATGTCCCTGTTGACCCGTGTTACCTGGATTACCGTGCGTCCCGGCTGGAGGCTGCAGATCTTGCACAGCAGCACGCCCCGGGTTCAGCTGCACGTCCCCGGCGAGGTGGAGGGTAGTCAACAGGTAAGTGAGCAGCTTTCTGTAGAGACGTGAAGTTTTATCTCTCGCAGTGTTGGTGTGTTCACATGGTGCAGTTGCTCGACCATCTCGTAGTATTGCAGTGTAGAGGGTTAATTGTCTCCATTCATTGTGTATGACAGGTTGCATTGGTGGTAATGCAGTGTTGGAGCTCATCAGCTGATTGATCCCGCAGCTGCGGACTGAGAAGATCAACAGCACTATAATATAGATTAAAAGTGCCGATTGCTGTATAAAATCCTTAATCTTCGATCCACATTTGACTTTTGTAGTGCGGATGAGATCATGGCATTTCTCAGCTGGTTTTGAAAGTGCAGATAAGAACAAAGTTGGAAGTTTGGTGAGCGCGTCTGCAGCTCCTGTCAGACCATCAGCCGGCTCTGCTATCTTTTTGCATCAGGGGTAAAGGACAGTTTTCCCCCTTGCCAACTTGATCCATCTATCATAGATGGAAAGCTCAATATATAGATGGAAAGATGTTTGTAATTTTGTAATGTGAATATTTTTGTACATGGACCCCAGGAAGAGTAGTTGCTGCCTTGGCATCAACTAATGGGGATCCAATTGACAAATAAACAAAAATAAACAAATAGTCTGTGTGGATATAGAGGTCCCTATTCGCTTCTTATTCCAAAGTCATCAAATACTGCTGCTTTGTCAGTGATTCCAGTGTCAGACACTGACACCAAAAGCCACGTTTTGAGGTGGTATATTAGGCTCGTTCGAGATGAACTGCGCCTCGCCTGGAAAATGGACGAGATCAGGCGGCCGCAGCAGGAGGCGGTGACAAATAGTCGCTATCAAGTCGGACAGTTTCCTGACAGTTTCCAGCAGCCCTTAGTTTGTACAGGAAGTCACAGAAACACTCACATCCTGTCCGATATGATGTCAATTTATTAAAATATTCTCACACGTATATATAAGTTCGTTCTCAGTCTCCATTAGCCACACAACATGTATTCTATTAAGAGATTAAACCTTCAAATCGGACAAATAAAATTCAAATATCTGAAATTCAACAAAATTAATGTCATATTGTTGAGTCGACATCTAAACCAATCAGCTGTTAGATCAGGTGAGAGCCAGGCGGTGCAGTCGGTGGAGAGCAACTGCAGCGCCTGGCTCTAAAAACTGCGGCCGCCTCGCTCTCGTGATTTTATTGCCGTCCACTTTTGTAATACGTCAGAGCAAGTCGGGGTGAAGTCGGACACAAAACTAACCGGCATGCATTGTGCGCCGATCACCGGTGATCCAATCTGCGCAGGCCTGGCTCATCTCAAACGATATGTCACCAGGCTGCGTTAGTTTGTAACATGGCAGGAGGACAGAACCTTTCGCATTGTGATGATATGCTGCTGGTCAGCCGGACAGCCCTGTCGTGGTGGTATGGTACACTGCTGGACGGTGTCAGTTTGAAATGCTACCAGTAACGATGTAATGTAATATGTAGACATGAAAGTCCACTGACAAAGCAGCAATATGTGACGACTGGGATAAGAAACGTGATGATGTAAAGATTCATAAAATACACCTGAATTCACAAATATGTAGGGTATTACTCAGACATTCCTATTGTCTTACATCGCAACATCTGCTGTGATAGCAGATGCTGTATTCACTCATGTCACTGATGTGCTGTGCGATATGGACAAAAATTTGTATCTCTATATAGGTAATTTTATATCCCGATAACGATGTATATCCCGATATAGTATTTTTACTTAAAATTATATATATACACACATGAAATGAATGCCAATTCATCTGATCTTTTCTCCTTTTATTTCTAAAACACATATTTTATATATAAAGGGACAAGACAATTAAAAAACAATAAAAAGTCTTTTTAGTGCCAGAGTCCCTCTTCCTGTTACTACTTTTCGTTTTGTTACTAGACAATTAAAAATAAAATAAATAAAACACAAATATCAAATGGACAAATACCATTCAAAAATATCTGGTAGTGCAATCAGTTTTCAAGTAATGCAATAAAGTGTAAAGAAATAAAATACAGTAACAACACAAAGTGCTAGTAACATTCAAGTATGCCTACCATTTAACAAGTAATGCTATTAAATGAACTGTTTCAGAGGTAGAGTTTTAGAAACACAAGTTTGTCAGCTTGTTCTGACATGAAATTAAACCTCTTGAAAATAACTTTTTAACGTTTTGTGTCATGTGTTTCACAGGTTGAGAGATAGGAAGACAAGCTGGTCAACTCTTTCAGGCTTGAGACATCTCTTGCATGTAACTATGTTCTCACTAGCACTGAAGACCCGCTCAGATGAAGAACTGGTGGCGGGGATACAGAGATATTTTTTGGCAAGCTTTGCCACTAATGGGAAGTTGACCTCATGCTGCCACCACCACCTTGACCAGTGCCCTGAAGCCCCTCTTTTCCACAGTGTATACTGGGGCCATGTCGACACACATGAATTCAGAGATGGCATCTGTAATTTCGTGATGTCTGCGGGACTGCTTGTCATAGACAGTGCCTTTGGACATTGACTCTTTCAGGCTCGTTTGGTGTGTGTTTTTCTTTTCATCACTTCGTGGTTTAACTTTAGTACTTTGTCGCATTTTAACGCTGTCTCTGTACTGTTCTTCATGCCATGTCTTTAAGTGATAGAAAAGATTAGATGTGTTCGAGTCGCTAGTAACGACTTGTTGGCGGCATGTTTTGCAGATTACCGTTTTTTGGTCGGTGTCTGCCTTTTTAAATCCAAACCGGTGCCAAACAATGGAGTTCCTGTTACCTCTTTTCGGCACCAATTCCTCTTTGGGTTCTGTTGGTTCAGCATCCATTGTGCTCTCCATCTCTGCTACTTTGTTTACGTCCATGCTCCCGCTGGCTCTCGCACGCATGGATGAAAACGTTAGCAGTGCCGTAAAGGAGTTCTTGCAGGTGACGTAAACTGCTACCGCAAAGCAGTAGCGTTGCTGCAGTTACATTAGCCAAGCTAACCACAGCCCACACGTTAAATTTACAATATAAACAATAGAGGATTATATCGTCCATTATATCGACATTTTTCTGTCGCACTATGATATATATCGTAATATCGCACAGCACTACACTGATGATATCTTTTTTTCCCCTGAATAATGCTACATTGTGATGATGTGATCGTACTGCTGATCAATACTTTACTGACTCATATCGATGATGACCTGATGATTTTACTTTTCAGGGCATGTGCCCTATCGAAAACACAATTTACACTGGCCTATGCCAAATTCTTATTGTATATATCATATATCTTACATGAGACCAGTTTTGTTATTGTGTCCTCTTTTGTTAATAGTCTCAATAAATGAAAGCAAAACAAAAAAACTCTTCTCGGAATGAAAGAGAATAAACATCTTTCTCAAAATGTTAAACTACTTAAGTTTTACCGTCACCGACAAAAGAGCTGTCTTCTACTAAACACGTTTTCCAAACAAATATAACATACCAACATTATTAGCACAGGCCTATGGCATTTTATATTGTCTAATTAGCCCAGCAACGAGCAGAGATTTCCTCTATCCATATGAAGCCAGGATAAATCCCGAAGTATAAATCCCTGAGGGATAAATCACACACAAGACTTAAAATGCTATTGTGTAGAGGCTTTATTGTCTTCACAATTTACTGTTTCTTATCTGTGAAAGTAAAGTAAATAAAAGCTATGTTTCCACTGAGGGAAATGGTTTCAGCTTACAAAAATAAACAAGAGGTCTGTGTTGCCGCAACTTCTAGGTACAGTTTGGGGAGATGCACGTCAGGATACAGCGTAGGCTCTAAATCAATGTAAAGCGTATGCCGTAGGTATGGCATCGATTCGACGGAGAAGTATAAATCCCACATTAGTCCTTCAGTACCTCATCCTCTGAACACCACAGGATGAAGACTGTAACACACCCTGCAGGTACTACACTACCCCTCTTACCTTCAGCAATTTGCTTTAAATCCCACTTGCTATTCAACTTGCTACTTCACGCCACGGCCGACAGTAACATTACACATGGTGTATCTTTTTGTTCATGAATTTTTTTATATTGATTTGGGGACTACGACATGTCTGGATAGCAAGCTAATGTTGTTGTTAAACTTATTGTCAAATTTGATTTACTGTTTTTCAACTGTACACAATGTTATTGGCTTTGAATCTTGCTAGCATAACCTTAGCTTTCTGGCTAATAGCTGGGCCAAAGGGTTGCATGAGTTTGGGGGACTAAAATATCTTCAGTGGGTTGTATCTAAGTTTTGTCCAATTTACTGAAGTAGTGCAGAACGTCTCCATTGCATAAGAACCTTACAGGGCAGCAATGATTGTTCCAAGTATTAGGTAAACCCTCAGGGGTTACCAAGGAAACCTAGTTATGGCTTGTGAAAAACTTTAGATTCTGATGGCAAAAAGCATTAAAAAATATAAATGAATATTCTTAATTTTTATTTCTTTGGTGAGTGACCATGGTCTAAGTGGGATAATGCCCTTTGAGGTGTCCATTATCAGATTTTAACGGTTGCATGTCGCCTTCACGTCGACTGTTAAAAATGAAAATGAACACCTCGTCGGGCATTATACAAATTCTGTTTCTATGGGATTATCACAAATCACAATCATATATCACACCTGATTGACCTCATACTGGGTGGATATTTTGGTGCTCTCTAAACTCAGCCCAAGATGTGACATTTGTACAATGTGTTGTACATAGACTGTATATAAAGATACGTATACAGTGCATGTTTTTTAAAATAATGTTTCAGATTTGGGATTTTATTTGTTTAATTTTCAGATACATTTTTTTCGTACATTAATATAACCATAATTAGAACCATAGAACATCAAACATCAGTTTAACAGTACAATTTTGTGAAAATCCACTGAAATGAGCACCTGTGGGTCCTGGGGACTCACCACATTAAAAACCTATCAATATTGCTGCATTCCATGATTGTTTCTTCAGTGTGCATAGAGTCTAGGATCTCTGTTAGCAGCGCCAACCTAAAGCAGAGAGACATTCAGACTGTAAAATTCAGTATTTATTTATCACAAGTCATATCGTCATTGTTATATTTAACATTATTGCAAATCACATGTTTTCCTGATAACATGCAGCCCTAAATGTTCCATAGATAAGCAAAAGTGGATGGAACCTAAAATTGAATGTTGACACACACACACACACACACACACACACACACACATACACATACACACACTTACACACACACACAAACAAATAAATAAATTATTGCAGATGATCACTTCTATTTAAAAATGACTGAAAAATAACCAAACATGACTATCATTTAGGTGACAGCACTGGTGTTTTTGGTATCTTGCAGTCTTTGTTACAGGCAGCAGATCAAAGATGTTTACACATCAGACAGTATTTATACCTCCTGTCCCCTTAATAACCAAGTCATACACTTTTCTTGTATCTCAACATTTGGAACCTTGTCATTTTTACAAAATATGTGTTCAGAGTGACTCCCTTCCCATGGTTCCCTGTGCCTGGTTGGCTCTACAGCATGACAAGCAGTGTGACTGTAGTTGCTCTCAGACTTTCCATCTGTAGTACTAATGGTGTCTTCTCTCTCCTCCTCTCTGATCTGTCTGCCTGACACCGCCTGCCTGGAGTGCCTCTGTGTGTTAAATCTCCGCCTTCAGTCTGCCATGCCACAGAGCTAAACCCCCAGAGTGGCTTTGTTGTGCTTCTGCAGTAGAATCTCTGCCTTCAGCCTGTCTGCCGTAGAGCTGCATCTTAGCATGGCTCTGCGTGTGTGCGAGCATCTGCAGCTGAATTAGTTTCCAACTTTAATGCCATAGAGTTAAAAACCTCCAGTGTCCTCAGTTCTGGCTTTCTCTGAATTAGAGTGAAAACTGACAGTGCTTTTGAGCCTGTGGAGCGGATCGTGCCCTTAGCTTACCTTAACTTGAGTGACTTGTGCATTTGCCTGTCTGAGATTCTCTTCTTGTTCTTGCAATTATGAAGTCTTTATAAAGGGGTCTTTAGTCTATTTGCATTTGTAATTTTGCTGTAAGAGAAGTTTAAAATATACTGTAAATTTTCAGACACTCAGAAAAACAAATTCCATCAATGCAGCAATATAACAGCCCGCATAGATCAAGACAAATGAGCTATTTTTCATTGTTAGACCGTTGTGATGAATTGGCAAAGAACATTTTTGAAGGATTAATTGCATTGCTGGACCGACCGACAGTCTGCTTTGACGGTCAGGAGACCCCACATTCTTTTAGGGTTATAGTATACCTTGGTGTGCATTGTATACTGTAAAAAAAGAAATAAATAAAGTAATCAATCAATCAGTCAATCAATTTTATTTATAAAGCCCAATATCACAAATCACAATTTGCCTCAGAGGGCTTTACAGCATACAACATCCCTCTGTCCTTAGGACCCTCACAGCGGCTAAGGAAAAACTCCCCAAAAAAACCCCTTTAACGGGGAGAAAAAAATGGTAGAAACCTCAGGAAGAGCGACTGAAGGAGGGATCCCTCTTCCAGGACGGACAGACGAGCAATAGATGTTGTACAGAACAGATCAATATAATGAATTAACAGTAATCCATATGACACAATGAGACATAAGGAGAAACAGATATTATATTAATAATATGATTATATCTGTATGTGACAATAATGATATGTGTATAATAGTCCAGGTATGACTAATAGTAACAGCAGCAGTAACTTACTTATTTACATTACTTTTACTGTTTTTTTAAACTACAGTGTTATTACTGTTTTTGTTTTTGTTTTTTTGTTATTTAGAATTAGTTTTTAAGTAGTTTTAGTAATTTATTAACTTTTAACAAATTCACAGTACATAACTGAACCCACAATTTCTAGAAATTGCTAGCAATGTGTTCCTTTAAATACAAACAAACAAACAAACAAACCAAAAAACAATCCAACGGCAGTACAGCACAGCAACTTATTTTATTTATTTAATTATTTATGTTTTTTTTTTTACAATTACTCATAATTACACATCAATATTTAACATTAAACATATAAGTTTTAAAAGTCAGAGGGTCACCAAAATTACTTTAATCAGGAGAGACTCATTTTTATAGTGAAAAGAATATTTATTAGCGTGCACTTAAGAATGAAAAAATGTGAAAAATCTTTGGCAATTAGACCCAAGAGATGGTACATTTTTAAGGAGGGTGATGAATCCATAGTAGAATAGGAAACCCCCCTGGGATCTAGACGCTGGAGGTGGTAGAGTTGGTGAAGATGAGATGAGATGAAGATGCGGAGACGGAGAAGTGCTGATGATCTGGATGAGTAGAGGAATGAGCCTTTGGTGAGCTCGTCCTGGACTGTGGATACAATGGTTGGAGGTGAACGGGTTGGAGGAGGGCGTGACAGTTCTGCCTAAAATGACAGCTGACAGCACCAGAGGAGAGAGCAGATTTAAAATTTTGCAGTAGCAGCTTTACTGGCTGATAGAGATCATTGCGGAGTTTGATTGGATAACTACGAACTGTGGTGGAGAGGGGCACATTGAACAAACTGAAAGCTATAACGGACAATAGCAGACACCCTCTCCACAGCCTCCTGGAGCGACAGAGGAGCAGCTGGAGCAGTCGGCTCATTTCAATGCGTTGCAGAACTGAGTGTTTTAGAAGCTCATTCATCCCCACGGCAATGAGACTGTGTAATACGTCCTGAATCCAGTCTCACACACACACTAACACACATCACATTGGCCACAACTGGACTGGCCTGGACTGTGGAATGGACAATTTTATTTTAATTGAACTGTGCACTTATTTTATGTTTTTTGTCTTTAATGAGCTGCTGGACAGCTGAATTTCACCTTTGGGATAAATAAAGTTCTTTCTATTCTATTCTAGAAAAGTGAACACCCATAGTCAGCTGATTAGGGGAAGCAGTGGAAGTGGGAGGGAGAGAACTGTGAATGGATGAGCACAAAGAAAGTCTTCCTGATTGAACTTACGCTTAGCTTCATTACAGTTTGTCACTAAGAAGTGACTACATTTGGAAATGTGTCACTATTGAAAAACAGAATTTATATACTTACGGTTTTTGTTGTGGTAAGTTGACATAATGCTAATACTTCTTTTCTCTCTTTCCTTTTACCACTGCTTCTTCACCAAAGTAGTTAAAAGACTGGAAATCAATTCTCCCTTGCCATGGACCGTTTTTACAGCGGACATTTTGACTTGCCATAGTAAGAACAGTGCAGGTGAAATTTTTAACATTAATGATGGCTTAGTTTTGTTAAGTTTCCCAGTAAGCTATTCCAGGTAGCCAGCATGGACAACACCAGAGCCTCCTCTAATTGGAATGCAGCTATCCTTAATGTAATTGAAGACACCTGTGCTTCCCCTATTACGACATGTCAAAATGTTATTGCTACTGCTATTGGTCAGTTTCTCATGTACATGCATACTACTGTAAACTAATTTACAGTAGAGAAGAATTACAGTAGAGACCGAGTATTTTTTTCACAGTGTTTTGCCATTTACAGTAACATACTGTATGCACCATTTACAGAATCTTACTGTACATAAAAAATGCCAAAATGCCAAAAACTGCAGTTCCTGTGTTGGCCACTTGAGGCTGGCTCCAAAACAGAGTCAGTCCCCATAGACCCCCATGTTAACATACCCGACTTAACAGCACGAATAAACATGTTCAAAAAAACGCTTTAGGTATCTACAGCTGATTTCAACATTCATGACATCTGTATGGGGGGTGAATTTTTATATAACTCACCCATTTACATTTCATTAATGCCTAAAGTTATGCATATTGAAGGGTGGGGCCACTTGAGTGACTGGCTGTCCTCTGCTTCTCAGTCAGATCCACCCCTCGCTTCTCCATAGCTCCACCCTCTTGTCCAAATATGGTCACCTCTGGCTCTTAACAAACGAAATGGCGACGGCTGAAATGCCAAACTCGAGGCTTCACAACAGCTGTCCACAAACCAATGGGTGACTTCACACTAGTTACGTTGATTGCTTTTATAGTCTGTGGTTGTACCTAGATTACTTGTTAGACAGGGCACAATGGCCAAAGCACAAGACTCTGATCCAACAGTATATTTATTACATGTTCATATTTATGTAACTTTTTAAAGAACTTGCAGTCTGTGAAAATTTTGCAGTGTGAACATCCAGCAGGCAAAGCAATGGGTGGCAAATGAAAATAGCTTACATTTAACAAGACGTAATATGTGTTTAGAGAGAAAATGAAGCAAATTTTCTCCTTGTGTTGTTTGCGCATATTTGACCGCTGAGCAGTCTGTGCAGTCTGTGTTTATGGACCTCAGCCAGCCTATAGAATGCTGCAGGAATGAGTCCTAAAACCCAGAAATGAATTAGCATTTTACCACTCCCAGTTGCCTTGTCCCTAAGTCAATGGATTTTCTGAATGGATTTTTGGTTAGATGTCTGAAATAATGTCTCTGGTTAACACAAGCAGATGAGACTTTCATGTTTTGTTCTACAACATAAACTACGTCAGTAAATACCCCACTGCGAACTTAGAAGCTAGTTACCAGCTAACAACAAGCCTAGCTAAATTAATGCTAATAAGCCAGCGTGTTCCCAACTACGGTTTGGCGCTGGTAAGCTGTCACGGCGTGGTTACAATATTGACTTCATACTGTTACTTCATACAGCATGGCTGAAAGTGAAATTATTACCAAATCTGTGGTGATTCCAAAAAAAGGAGCAGCATCACTAGTGTGGAATAAATTGTGGTGTCCTAAATGTTTTATAAACAGCTCCGGACTTGTCAGACTCTTTTAGCGAGTTACCGCTCAGGGGGAACTCATTCAGTGGCTCCTCTGGCAGCAGCACAGTGTCTCTCCCTCTCTTCTCTCACTGTGTGCACACAGGAGTCCGTGTGGTTAAGTGATTTCATAAAATTTTGGTAATGTGACGCGTGGAGCGCAAAAAAAAAAACTACATAAATGAGTATATGTAATAGTTCTGGTATCATAACAGCCTGTCACAGGTTACAGCGTGATGATTAGAGGAGAAATGGCAGAGCATAAAGGTCCAGGTGGAAAATAAAACAACCCAATCTATATAATACAATAATATAATTTTTCTTTAGTTTTTACTAAATATTTGAAGGCAAACTGTTAGGTTGACATGTAAAACTGAATTACTTATTTTGTTGCAATGTTCTTAAATAAATAATGAAATATTTTTTTACTAATACTGTTATATCGTAAAGAATATCGTTATCACAAAAATACCCTGGAATATTGTGATATTATTGTAGGGCCTTATCGGCCACCCCTAGTCTGTACCAAAGAGTAGAGTAAAGCCTTGTTCACATTAAGCCTTGTTCACATTACACGACTGGTCGACCAGTCTTGAGCTGTGGAGAGTAATGTAATCTTTTGAGTGTTCATACTTGGCGACGTGTGTTTCTGTCATCGGGAGTCTCGCTAACTGCGTTTCGACCTGTGTGTGCACACCACAAGATTTCTCCAGCGAGTCCTCGCTGACAGAGCCCCAGATAACGCGGTGACGTCACCAAACTACATTTTGTCACACGTGAACAAAACAGGATATTATGAAGTGCCAGTGCGCTAACTGTCAACATGGATGTCTGACAGCTTGGAGCTCTGCAGGTCATTTGTGCCCTGCTCTGCGCTGAGAAGAAACAGGAAAAAAAGAAAAGGATTTGGGTGAAGGAGTGGGTTGCTGCACGCGGATCGCGCGGGTTGTCAATTCTGCAGAGAGAGTTGGAGGTGAGTTCTATGAATGAAACTCGGTTGCCACTGTGCCGCTAGCCTATTAGCTTGCATGGTACTGTCTATATAGTCTATGCATGTATTCTGACCCGGATTATTGTACCTTTCATAGCTGAATGATTGAACGGGTTTTCGGGAAATGCTACGGATGACAGCAGAGGACTTTGATTTCATTCTGGGGCTGGTAGAGCCGTACATCGCATTGCGGTATCCCGCCTCTCATCGGCTGATGCTCTTTGTCAGTTGTGTCAGACCTCTCTCTCTCTCTCTCTTTTCTAGCATGCCAGATATCTAGTCCCAGTCGCAGACGAGGGTGCAACTTGCTTGTAGGCTTGTTCACACATGAGGACTCGTCGTGGCAGACTATCTGCCGATTCACCTCTGACCCCAGGACTTCTTAATGGCTCTCAAGATCCTCTGCGACCTCAAAATCGGGTTGAAAATCATGTAATGTGAACTAGGCTTAAGAGTCAAGAGTGCTCACTCCACAGCAAAATGTGGGGACATTGTGGTACACTGCACAGCAACACTGACTAGTGAAAAACAAACAAAACAAAACAAAACAAAAAAACCACTGCTCTACTTGAAGCAATCTCAGTGGACTCAGGATTCTTCGACTGATGATTCAGATCTTTGACTTTCAGGGGGCAACCCTAGTTTTCATATATCATTTGGTCTCTCTCTGCTAAAGCTCACATTTTCAGTAATGATGTTACAGCTCATGTGCTACCATTATCTCCTGTAGGGATGCATGATTTTGGATTTTTTGCAGATATCTGATATAACGATATTTAACAACTTATTTCAACCTGAAATAGAATGCCTTTTAATGTATGTTATACTTATTCATTCTGCAAAATAAAAAAAAAGCGCGTTGGACAAATTTTATAGTTAATTTTGTAAGCTAACATCTGCTGATACCTATGACGTGCCAATATTTTTGTGCATCCCTAATCTCCTGTATAGATAACGTTACAGATTTTTCCCAGCAGCCAGTTTAGACATTATCATAATAGTTACAAAGAACTAAGGAAGGACTTCACACACAAAATTAATATGAATAGATGATGTAGCCCAATCCAGATGTGTATATTCATCATATATTAATGTTTAGAAATTTCAGGAAAAAATTTACAACTACTCATAACAGCTATTTAGTAGTGGGATATTGTTACTGGTACTGCATTTACATAAGGAATTTATTTAAAACATAATATTTCAAATTTTAAAATACAGAATAAAAAAAGCCGAGCTCATTTCAATGTGTCTTTTGTAGTGGCTGCAGGTGCTGCATATATTTCTTTTTCAGCATTGAGAGGACACACTTAAACTAAACTGAATGTTGTGTTATCCTATTTTCCCTCAGCCCTCTGTGATGTTTTAGTAATGAAAAACATCAGTGAATCAAAGTTAAAGAGAAAAGCAGCACAATGCTGTGATACAATAATTAACATTCAGTGAGCGCTGGGGATCAAAGCTCAATGCTAAATCAGTTGTTAGGCTTTCAGTTTGGATTTTCCTGTAGCTGGCTCATCACTGGGATGATAGTGTCTCACAAAATCAAGATTTCTGTCAGGACAACCACCACGCCATCAGCAGCTGGGCCCGACTGCTCACATTTAACACAGACGATTTTTCATACACTGTAGCAAAACAAATAGAAATTGTATGAAGACTGAAATACCACTCAGACAATGCATGAGATTTAATATTTTTACCAATAGATGGTGATTTAGTTTTGGCCAATATTAATATAAGTACACTTTTTTCCCCTGACAGTCACAAAGAAGATAAGTACAAATAACAGTACTGGAAGAAAAAAATAGTAACATTTACTTTCCCTGAAAATTGTCATATATCTTTGTTCTTGGATTTTTCTAACAACAGATGGGTCCTTGAAAACTCCTCTGTCAGATGGGTACTGTCACACTCTGGCTTCAAGTGGAAACAAGCTTCTGTGAATGTGAAAAGAGGGAAATCTGCTCAGACAAAAAGACTAATACTCAGAAAGTTAAATATCATCCTTTGCCTGATCCTGTGTGTATATATATATATATATATATATGTGTGTGTGTGTGTGTGTGTGTGCATGTGTGTGTCGGCAACTCAGTGAATACTATCCTTAGCATCAAGCTAGCAAAGAAGGTTATTTTGTCATAATGGAGAAGGATAAAAAGGAATAAAATTCACAAACAGTTCCTGAGTCCTGGGCCTTTACTTACCATAACTGCAGAGGCTTCTTTTGAAACAGACTACATTAGACACAGGCCTTTATTTCTCATTTCCTCTGTATTTTTATATTTTTGTTTTTAATCCCCTTCCGTTTTTTTTTTTTTTCTTTTCAAGTTAATGCATCAAGCCAATATTTCAAACTCAACATTCCCCGTATCTGTTTAAAATTAAAAGCTCTTTATTGTTTTGGTTGAGAGAATCCCTTCATATTCTAAAAAGGCTTTCAGTGACCTATATAGTAAGTGTGCTGTACTTCAGCAGTACAAATGTAGCTCCTACCATCTCATGGCACTTTTTATATTACTACAAAACAGTTTCGCTGGGACGTGAACAGCCAAAGTGACTGAAATGATCATAATAATAAAAATAGGACAAGAATATTCCAACCACATCACATATGTCATGAAAGACGACCAGTGATGATTGGTCGTGGACCAAGGTGTAGTCTGTCATGTCTAGTGGTCAAGTCATGGCAAGATTATATGACTTCACCATCACCTAATCTGACATAGTGACAGTCGCAACAGATAAAAATGTAAAAAATGTAGTGCAGTCTGAACCTGATGTTACCCTACCTTATGGCTTCTGTGATCATAGTATTTTGCCGTAATTACACTCAATGGATGGATCAATATATTTTGTGTTTTTATTTTGTAAAATCAGATGAAAAAAAGTCTAAATTTTTGTATTACTTTTTAAATAACACATTTCAAAATACCTATATCAATTACTATTTTTACTGACTTGCATAACCTTTTAGCTAAGCTTAGAGCAGATTTTAGGGAAGATGAAATCACTGTAAGCAAAAGGGTTACCCACAGTGTATCCAAAACTGGCTGTTAATTCTAACAACAGAAACAGCCAGTTACAGCAAAAGTAATCGAAAACACTGATGCACTTGCAATTAACAATTTTTAATTGCATTGCATATCATAATTTTGATATTTAATATTTTTGAGCAATAATTGCCAAATATGGACATGCTGATAATAATGATAATAGTATGATAATAATAATAGTATGCACTCCTATAGCACCCTTAAATAAACTTCATTTCACAGCAAAGAGATTCAACTGAGAGAGAGGGAGAGGAAAATAATGAGCGCTGATGCTGTTTTCAACAGCAGAATTTTGCTCTCCCCTGAAGCGAGGCACTAAAGAGAGGCAGTGATAATAAACTAATGCAAATTATTATTATATAATACAATATAGGATAAATGCAAACAAGTTCTGAAGACTGTTGGACTGGAAAAAGACCTGTTAGCCCACAAAATTCAATACAGAGATCTGAGAGGAGAAACTAAAATCTGAGGCCATAAAGGGGAATGTTTTGAATGATCATGTCTGTATGCATCTATACTATTTAATCAAGTATTCTTTTCTCTTCATGCTTATTCCTACTCAGTGACCAGTATGCATCAGGTATATAGCAGTACATGCAAGATTGAATAGTACATCATAATCCATCGTTTCATCTCATGTAGTGTGTCATAGTAGACAACAACCGACACCACGTCTGGAAGACCTCACGACATTCCAACACAAAATCTAGCATGTTTGATTTTCTTTTTGTCTTCCATGACTTCTCCAGTCACAGCGATCACTTTGACCAACAGGAACACAAAGCAATCTGCTGCCATAGACAACTGTACGGCAACAACACCCCAGCCTTTTAGATATTTCTTCTAGAGATGTTACCACACAGAGTAAAAAAGGGAAAAATGATGGGGTGAAACAGCAGAGACACTTTATCAACCTGGTGAGTACTGTCATTAGCTTCAAGCTAGCAAATAATGTTACTTCTTTATCATGGAGACAGACATAAAGTAATAAAACTAAAAAATAGTGGCAGGGCTTATACTTACCACAACTGTAGAGAGTACCAGCCTCATTTTAAACAGACTTCATTATAGATGGGCCGTCATTTATTACTATCTATGTATTTTTATATTTATATTTTTTGCTCTCATTTGCCTTGATAAAGTTAATGCATCATGCTGTCATTTCAAACTCAGCACTTCCTGTATCTGTATGACATTAAAAGCCCCTTTTAACTTCAGTTGAGAGAATCCCTTCATTTTCTGAAAAGGCTTTGATTGTGAAACATTTGCAGGAACTTGTGGAGGATTCAGTGACTTGCATGTGTGTATGCGGTACTTCAAATGTAGCTCCTGCCATCTGGTGGCACCTACTACATTACTACAACAACATTTCGGCTGGCACATGAGCAGACACAGTGACTGAAATAATAGTAATAGTGATAAAAAATAGGACAGGAATAACCTGATGACATCACACGTCATGAAAGTCGACCGGGGATCATTGGTGTGGACCATCATGTAGTTTGTCATGGCTGTTGGCCAAGTCACGGCATGATTTTATGACTCCACAATTGCGTAATCTGACAAAGTGACCGTCGGAATGGACAGAGGTGTTGTGTAGTGTGCACCAGGCATAAGGGAATCCAATTTAACTAAGTTACATATCACATCCAACCACTTATCTGAAGCTGGGTTGTGGGGGCAGCAGGCTGAGCAAAGTATTCCAGATGTCCCTCTCCTCAACAAATCTTTCCAGCTCCTACTGGGGGATCCCGAGGCGTTCCTAGGCCAGACAAGATATGTAATCCCTCCAGCGTGTTCTGCTTCTGCCCTGGGGCCTCCTAATACTTGGACGTGCCTGGAACACCTCTAACGGGAGATGCCCAGGAGGCATCCTGATCAGACACCAAAACCACCTCAACTGGCCCCTTTCAACACAAAGGAGCAGTGGCTCCACTCCAAGCTCCTTCTGATGTCTGAGCTCCTTACGCTATCTCTAAGGCTGAGCCCAGCCACACCATGGAATAAACTAATTTTGGCCGCTTGTATTCACAGTCTCATTCTTTCTGTTACTATCCAAAGCAAATGACCACAGGTTAGGGTTAGGATGCAGATGGAGTAGTAAATCAAAAGCTTTGCCTTCTTGCTCCACTTTCTCTTCACCACAATAGTGAAGTATCACTGCAGATGCTGCACCAAACTGCCAATCCATCTCACACTAGAGTTGCATGGTATATCGATACCAGGACGGTACCGCGGTACCCTCACGTTGAAAA
Organism: Cephalopholis sonnerati; assembly: GCA_019142605.1. Taxonomy (NCBI): domain Eukaryota; kingdom Metazoa; phylum Chordata; class Actinopteri; order Perciformes; family Serranidae; genus Cephalopholis; species Cephalopholis sonnerati. Next base: position 3,561,677 of record JAGQAX010000005.1, on the reverse strand, counting down.
TGATACCATATTACATATCTTTTAGTATCGATACTTCATTAAAATAGCGCGAAATCAGAGCGCCCTCACTGCAGCTCTCTCTGTCATGCTGCCTGCACGCATAGAGTGCGTGGGCGGGGCTGCCGGTTCTCTCACACACAGCGGGCAGCGAGTGATCACAGGGGATACATGGCCTCGAGTACAATCAATCAATCAATCAATCAATTTTATTTATAAAGCCCAATATCACAAATCACAATTTGCCTCAGAGGGCTTTACAGCATACAACATCCCTCTGTCCTTTGGACCCTCACAGCGGACAAGGAAAAACTCCCCAAAAAAAACCCTTTAACGGGGAAAAACAAAGGTGGAAACCTCAGGAAGAGCAACTGAAGGAGCGATCCCTCTTCCAGGACGGACAGACGAGCAATAGATGTTGTACAGAACAGCATAATGAATTAACAGTAATCCATATGACACAATGAGACATAAGGAGAAACAGATATTATATTAATAATATGATTATATATGTATGTGACAATAATGATATGTGTATAATAGTCCAGGTATGACTAATAGTAACAGCAGCAGTGGGAGGCATCAGGCAGGACCATGGCAGCAGCACAACCACGACACACCACCCAGGCACAGCTGCGACACGAGTTAACCTGCGAGACAGTGGAGCACAAAGGCTCCGGAGAACACGCTGAGTTAGTGACATGCAGTAGACCTGGGTTAGAGAGATGCAGTAACAGGACATGAATACTAGCAAGGGAGAGAGAGAGTGAGAAGGAGAGAAGGGGCTCGGTGTATTATAGGAGGTCCCCCGGCAGACTAGGCCTATGTCAGCCTAACTAGGGGCTGGTCCAAGACAAGCCTGGGCCAGCCTTAACTATAAGCTTTATCAAAAAGGAAAGTCTTAAGTCTAGTCTTAAAAGTGGAGACGGTGTCTGCCTCCCGGACCGAAACAGGAAGGTGATTCCACAAAAGAGGAGCCTGATAGCTGAAGGCTCTGGCTCCTGTTCTACTTTTGGAGACTTTAGGGACCACGAGTAACCCTGCATTCTCAGAGCGCAGTGTTCTGGTGGGATAATAGGGCACTATGAGCTCTCTGAGATATGATGGAGCCTGATTATTTAGAGCTTTGTAGGTTAGGAGAAGGATTTTAAATTCAATTCTGGATTTAACAGGGAGCCAGTGCAGAGAAGCTAAAACAGGAGAAATATGATCTCGTCTCTTAGTTCCTGTCAGTACATGTGCCGCCGCGTTCTGGATTAGCTGGAGAGTTTTCAGGCACTTATTTGAGCTACCTGATAATAGAGAATTACAGTAATCCAGCCTCGAGGTAACAAACGCGTGGACCAATTTTTCAGCATCTTTTAGTGACAGGATAGGCCTAATTTTCGCAATATTACGCAGATGAAAAAATGCAGCCCGAGACGTTTGTTTTAAATGGGAGTTAAAAGACAAATCTTCATCAAATATTACTCCGAGGTTTCTTACGGTGGTGCTAGAGCCCAGAGCAATGCCATCCAGAGAAACTCTATCATCAGATAAAGAGTTTCTGAGCTGTTTGGGGCCAAGAACAATAACTTCAGTTTTGTCTGAATTTAACATTAGGAAATTGGTGCTCATCCAGGTCTTTATATCTTTAAGGCATTTCTGAAGTTTAGTTAATTGATCCGTTTCTTCTGGTTTTATCGATAAATACAACTGTGTATTATCCGCATTGCAATGGAAATTGATAGAGTGATTTCTAATGATGTTACCTAAGGGAAGCATATATATGGTGAATAGAACTGGTCCGAGCACTGAACCTTGAGGTACTCCAAAACAAACTTTAGTACATGAAGATGATTCATTATGAACATGAACAAACTGAAAACGATCAGATAAATAAGATTTAAACCAGCTTAGTGCAGAACCTTTAAGGCCAATTGAATGTTCCAGTCTCTGTAGCAGAATTTGATGGTCAATTGTGTCAAATGCGGCACTAAAATCTAGTAAAACAAGTACAGAGACGAGTCCTTGGTCTGAAGCAATCAGAAGATCATTTGTAATTTTAACTAGTGCTGTCTCGGTGCTATGATGCACTCTAAATCCTGACTGAAATTTCTCAAATAAGTTAATATCATGGAGAAAGTCACACAGCTGGTCTGCGACTACTTTCTCAAGGATCTTTGAGAGAAAGGGAAGGTTGGCTATAGGTCTGTAATTGGCTAACACCTCTGGATCCAATGTGGGCTTTTTTAACAGAGGTTTAATTACAGCTACCTTAAAAGACTGTGGTACATAGCCTGTTAATAAAGATATATTGATCATGTCTAGTATGCAAGTGTTAACTAAAGGTAAGACTTCCTTAAGTAGCCTAGTTGGGATGGGATCCAAGAGACACGTTGATGACTTGGTTGAAGAAATCATTGAGGTCAATTGTTGAATAGAAATCAGGGAGAAGCAATCTAAATATGTATCAGCACTTATAGCTGTGTTTGAAGGCAGATTAGTACTGTTAGGGGGCAGGAGGTTATGAATTTTGTCTCTAATAGTTACGATTTTGTCATTAAAAAAGCTCATAAAATCATTACTGCTAAGGGCTAAAGGAATACAAGGCTCAATAGAGCTGTGACTCTCTGTCAGCCTGGCTACAGTGCTGAAAAGAAACCTGGGGTTGTTCTCATTTTCTTCTATTAATGATGAGTAATAGTTGCTCTGGCATTGCGGAGGGCTCTCCTATGTGTTTTTAGACTATCTAACCAGATTAAACGAGAATCTTCCAGTTTGGTTAATCGCCAATTCCTTTCAAATTTTCGCGACATTTGCTTTAATTTTCTGGTTTGGGAGTTATACCAGGGAGCAAACTTTCTTTGCTTTGCGAACTTCTTTTTAAGAGGTGCTACAGAGTCAAGAGTTGTTCGCAGCGAGCCTGCAGCGCTATCGACGAGATAATCAATTTGGGAGACTTTAAAGTCAGTACGGGAAACCTCACTTACAGAGGGTATTAAATTTAACGCCGATGGAATCACTTCCTTAAATTTTGCTACCGCACTATCTGATAAACACCTAGTATAGTAGCTGTTACTAAGTGGCGCATAGTCAAGTAGACAGAAATCAAAAGTTATTAAGTAATGATCTGATAGAGAGGGATTCTCTGGAAAGACCATTAAGTTATTAATCTCAATTCCATACGCCAGAACTAGATCGAGGGTGTGGTTAAAACGGTGAGTGGGATTATTTACACTCTGAGTGAAGCCAATGGAGTCTAATAATGTGATAAACGCAGGGATAAACGAGGGAGTCATTATCAATGTCCACGTGAATATTGAAATCGCCGACAATTATAACTTTATCTGATTTCAGGACTAAACTGGATAAAAACTCTGAGAATTCAGATAAAAATTCTGAATACAGGCCGGGAGCACGGTACACTATAACAAATAGAAGAGGCTGCGAGGTTTTCCAGGTCGGATGTAAAAGACTAAGGACAAGGCTTTCAAAGGATTCATAATCTAGTTTAGGTTTAGCGCTAATTGATAGACTAGAGTTAAAAATGGCTGCAACTCCCCCTCCTCGGCCACTGCCTCGAGGAACGTGGGTATTCAGAATCAGAATCAGAATCAGAAATACTTTATTGATCCCCGAGGGGAAATTGTTTTCGTTACAGGTGCTCCTTACAAGTGTAAAAAGAAGAAGATATAGTGCAAAAAGAAGTAAAAATATAAGAAATATAAGAAGATAATTTACAAAATATATATGTAGAGACCACACAACATAATTTACAATATATACAAGAACCTTATATACAGACTGAACAATACAGTCAGTTATTGCACGGATTATTTAGGAATAAATATGTAATAAATTATTATGAGTTGGTGACAGTGGTGAAACAGTCCAAGGGCAACTCAATTATTATGACTGGGAGGAGTGGATTCATTTAGACTAACATATTCATCTTGACACAGCCAGGTTTCGGTGAGGCTGAGTAAATCAATATGGTTATCTGATATTAATTCGTTTACCAACACTGCTTTGGAAGATAACGATCTGACATTTAACAATCCACATTTAATTCTCCTGTTTTGACTTTCTGTCACAGAAGAGGTTTTAATTTTTATCAGGTTATTATGTACAACTCCTCTTTGTTTGACTTTATATTTAAATAATTTAGGTGGTCGGGGGACAGACACCGTTTGTATGACACTATGGGTGGGTGACTCCTCTAGAAGCTCAGAGAAGCGTTTTACACTGCGACTCTGATTCCTGGTCTCAACTCTGGGTTGTCACGGTTTTAGATCACTAATAAACTTGTCCAGGTTTCTAGATATGAGAGCGGCTCCATCCAAAGTGGGATGAATGCCATCTCTCCTAATCAGACCAGGTTTTCCCCAAAAGGTTTTCCAATCCAAACAAAGCCCACATCGTTTGCTGGACACCACCTGGACAGCCAGCAAATGAATGATGACATGCGGCTAAACATATCATCAGTGGTCAGATTTGGCAGGGGTCCAGAGAAAACTACGGAGTCCGACATAGTTTTTGCGTATTGACACACCGAGGCAACATTAATTTTAGTGACCTCCGATTGGCGTAACCGGGTGTCATTGACGCCGACGTGAATAACAATCTTACTGAATCTACGTTTAGCCTTAGCCAGCAGTTTCAAATTTGATTCAATGTCGCCCGCTCTGGCCCCAGGGATACATTTGACTATGGTCGCTGGTGTCGCTAACTTCACGTTTCTCAAAATAGAGCTGCCAATTACCAGAGTTTTCTCCTCAGCGGGTGTGTCGCTGAGCGGGGAAAAACGGTTAGAAACGTGAACGGGCTGGTGGTGAGCCGAGGGCTTCGGCCTGGTACTACGCTTCCCTCGGACAGTCACCCAGTCTCCTGGCTGCACAGGAGTTACCGGAGGACCGCTAACAGAGGCTATGCTAAGTGGCTCCGCGCCGGCTACAGGGGACTGGCTAACTACCGCAGCTACAGTTTGACTCTCCATGGTGCGGAGCTGAGCTTCTAATTGACTAAGCCTCGCCTCCAACGCAGAAAATAAACTACATTTCTCACATGTACCATTATCGCTAAAGGAGGCAGAGGAATAGCTAAACATCTGGCACACCGAGCAAGAGAGTGCAGGAGAGGAAGCCATCGCTAGGTGCTAAGCTAAGGTAGCTAACAAGGCTGAGAGTGTGTGAGCAAGCAAAGATGAATAAGACAGTCGTTTAAAGAAGCAGAGTGATTAACACTACAACTAGTGAGGTTTAAGAAGTGACGTGGATGTTTAACGGCTAAAGTGAGGAGAAAAAGCAGAAAAGATATTGAACTTATTGAACTTGACAATAATTACAAATTCCAGTAAGAATCTCCGCTATGTATTCTTACAGAAACATAAACAAGTGCAAGGCAAAGGAAAAGATAAACATCAAGATTATCATTTCAGTAAACTGGATGTGTGTATATATATATATATATATATATATATGTGTGTATATATATATATATATATATATATATATATATATGTATATATATATATATGTGTATATATATATATATATATACATACACACACATGCATACACATAAACACATATACATACACATAAACATATACACACATACATATATACATATATATATACATACACATACATACACACATACATATACATGTACATATACATACAAAACACAATTTCCAATGAAATTATATATATTAACCATGACATGTTATAAAAATAATATAAAAAATGATAAACTAAATAATAACTAAATAATGCAGGCAGTTCTTCTTTAGCCACGAGACAATCCTTCCCCTTTCATTCACAGTTTAAACACATGAAAGTGATGCTTAAGGACACTTTTAGCACGTTGTTAAGGCATTTCCATTACAGTCAGTTTAGGCATTAAAAAATTTTGACAGGTTATTGCAAAGTTTTTGTATTGGTCCATATTTTTCGGCTAAAAGTACTAGAGAAGAAAACAACATCTTTAGCTTGTTTTTAAAGGATATTAGTGAAGGTCTTTGATTTTTCCATTTACATGCATGTATATGATATTTTCCCATAATCATGATAATATTGATCGTTTCAGATATTTCTTTAGCGGTGTCATTTTTGTATATTAGGATTTGATTCCTATCAAAAGGTGTGAAATTCTCTATTGTAGAGCTTGACCAGTTATGCAGGTTCTGCCAAAATTGCCTCGTGACTGTACACGAATAGAAGAGATGTTCAATAGTTTCAGGTTCCTCCAGACAGAAAACGCAAGCTTCAACCTCGAATCCAAATCTTTTCTTAAGAGTTTCTGCTGCAGGGTAATAACTATTAATAATTTTATATTGCACTTCTTTTGCTTTTGGCGGAATTGGCCATTTTAAATATTTGAAGTAATTATTTGTGCTACCTAAATCATTGTTTATTCTGATTTTTGCAGTTCTAGTGTAATCATTAAAAAATTTACACTTGAAAGCTTTCCTAATAAATTGATTGTTACATTTTCTATCACTAATATGCAGTTGGTCAGTTTTTAACTCTGGTATGACTGCTTGTATTATTGATTGAGAGAGTGTGTTTTGTATTAAATGTATTAAAGCAAGAGGTATTGCTTTGCATATCCTGCTGAATTCTCTATTAGAACATTGAACATCAAATTTTTCTTTAAAGGTATTAAAATGTAAGAAATTTCCATGGTTGTCCATTAGATCTTTAACAAAAATCACCTTTTTATCGAACCAATCCTGTTTGAATATACTTTTTCTATTAATCATAATTGTTCTGTTATTCCACAGTGTGGAGCCATGTGGAGTAAAATTATGGGAAAATATCATCTTCCAATAGTACAGTACTTGTTTATGAAATTCAGATAGTTTCACAGGCAGTTTCGTAGTTTCAAAATCACATTTTAACACAAAATCCAACCCTCCGATTTTCTTAAAAATACTTCTGGGAACGTGAAACCAAATTGATTCTGTCTGTGACATAAAGGCTTTTATCCAATTTATTTTAAAGACTCCTACCATTGATTCAAAGTCCAGTGTATTCAAACCTCCTTTTTTATAATCTTTAACCAGTTGAGATTTTTTAACATAATGTGTTTTGTTTCTCCATATAAAGCTGTTAATTATGTTTTTAGGAGTCACATACATTGAGTAACATGGATAAATCAATTTTGATATCCCCTCAGACTTGGATAGTAGATTTCGACCAAAAATGGATAAATCTCTCATTAGCCAGTGATTTAAAGTTTTTTTCATATTTTCTATTTTTTCATTCATATTCTTTTCCTCCCATTTTTTAATCTCTTTTATTAATTTTATGCCCAGATATTTAACTTCAGATTTAACAGGGATGGACGCTATTTGTGTATCAGTACAAGGATACAGTGGTAGTATTTCGCTTTTCTTTAGATTTATGTTCAAACCAGATGCTTTGGAAAAAAGGGAGATAATATTCAAAGCTTTACAGACTACTGATTTGTCCTTTAAGAAGAAAACCGTATCATCCGCGAATTGACTAATGCGAAATTCATAATCAAAGATATGAATTCCTTTAAAATCCTTGTTGTTTACAACCAGGTAAGCCAATATCTGTGTGCATAAAATGAAGAGTTTGGGTGATATGGGACAGCCTTGTCTGATCCCACGAGAGATATTTATTCTAGGGGTCATTCCTGGATTAAGAGAAACATAACTGATTATATCTTTATAAAACATTTCAATCACTTTACAAAATTTTTCACCAAATCCAACTTTTTTTAGTGTCTGAATCAGAAAGGGAATCGTCTATGAAAAGAATGAGACTTTCTGAATCAATAAACGATTGATAGGCTAGCATATCCAGTATTAATCATACATTATTGTGAATATGTCTACCTTTAATGAAGGCTGACTGAAACTCATCAATCAGACTGGCCAGTACATTTTTAAGTCGATTTGCGTATACAGAAAAAGCAGAAAAGTAGCTGGTGAGAGATCGCTGCTGCAGCAGAGAGACAATAGGCTCGTTCGAGATGAGCCAGGCCTGTGCAGATTCGATCACCGGTGATCGGCGCACAATGCATGCCGGTTAGTTTTGTGTCCGACTTCACCCCGACTTGCTCTGACGTATTACAAAAATGGACGGCGATAAAATCGCGAGAGCGAGGCGGCTGCAGTTTTTAGAGCCAGGCGCTGCAGTTGCTCTCCACCGACTGCACCGCCTGGCTCACACCTGATCTAACAGCTGATTGGTTTAGATGTCCACCCAGCAATATGACGTTAATTTTTGTTGAATTTTAGATATTTGAATTTTATTTGTCCGATCTGAAGGTTTATTCTCTTAACGGAATACATGTTGTGTGGCTAATGGAGACTGAGAATGAACTTATATATACGTGTGAGAATATTTTAATAAATTGACATCATATCGGACAGGATATAAGTGTTTCTGTGACTTCCTGTACGGACTGAGGGCTGCTGGAAACTGTCAGGAAACTGTCCGACTTGATCGCGGCTATTTGTCACCGCCTCCTGCTGCGGCCGCCTGCTCTCGTCTACTTTCCAGGCGAGGCGCAATTCATCTCGAACGAGCCCATAGACATATATACGTAGACGCCGCATTGAGCGCTGAATCGTACGTCAACGTCGCCGCCATATTGGATGTGGCAAGAGCGAACGGAGAAGATGCCTTGTACCTACCGGTTTACAGTCCAAACCAGATCTCATGGGATTACCTTTCACAGGTAAGACTGAAAAAATACTTTTGATTGTATTTAGCCATTATAACATAATTTTACGAACAGAATTTGCTGACTTTGTGGCTAATACTGTGAAGTCCCGCGCATAATACTGTGGATTCCCGCGGTGAAACCAGCCTCCAAACAACGAAGAAGTCTATCCTATTTAACTAAATTGGCCCGAAGTAATAACTGTGATTGTTGTTAGTTGCTTAGCTAACTTTTCACATACTATTCGGGTTTCCCAAAGATAAAGAGCTGAGAAAGGAGTGGGAAACAGCTGTCAGACAGGAGGGGTTTTCTGCTAGTCCGTCATCCATGCTCTACAGTGAGCACTTCAGACCGGAGGACTTTGACAGGACAGGTCAGACAGTCAGGATAAGAGATGGGGCTGTTCATTCAGTATTCAGTTTCCCAGCTCATCTCCACAGGGCAGGTGTATAGGCTGTAAAGACTAGATCATTCAATGCCACACTGTGCTGAAAATGTTTTTTCCTTTCTGAATGTGAAGGAATCAGGGATGTATTTTGTTTTACGCTGTGAGATAATTTCTATATTTCATCCTTCACTTTAGCCTGTGGCTACCAGGACGTCTCAGACCTCAAAGAAGTCACAGGAGACCCTGTCACTGGACTGAACCCCTGCCTGTGCCCAATGTATACATGTTCATCAATGCCCCCCCTGTACAGATAGTATATATGTATATATGTTGATCAATCACTGAATATCAAAATGATTAATTAAAATCAGTTAAATGTAAACGTTCGTGCTCTTTATTCAGAAAACCCACCTGTCACATCTACGTTTCAGGATATGGTTATTATAAACACAGATGTTTAATATTAATATTTCAATATTTATCATCACAATAACAGTGTTACATACATCGGTAGCTGTAAAAACATTAGAAAAATACATACGTTGGTTTGGTGTTTACCTATGTCCTAAACATATAGGCTAAGGAGTAAACATTTACAACCATCATATTAAAAGTTACATACATTGTTTTTGATGCCCATTTGTTTCCCTAATATATTAGTGTGTGTGTGAATGGGTGAATTAAAGGCATTAACTTAAATCACTTTGTAGAAAGGCGCTTTACGAAGTTCGGTCCATGTCCTTGCATTAGTTTACGAGGCAGATCTGCCACATCCAATATGGCGGACACGCTGACGTATCGCAGCAACGGGCCAACCCGCTCAATGAGGCGTCTATGTGTATATGTCTATGAACGAGCCTACTAACACGAAACACCGGAAATGACACAACACGCTTACCACAGTACGTCAGCACGTCAGGTCATCTAACTCGAAGTACAGCAGGAGCTCTTGCTGACCGTCCTCGGCTTGTTGAAAAAAAAGTTGCCCGAAGTGAAATCTGGAATTATTTCGGATACATCGCAGATAGTGAAGGAAAACCACCGACACGCAGAGACCCGTCTGCAAAAGATGTTACAAAGCGACACAGACAAAGGGAAGCAACATGTCTAATCTGGCAAAGCACCTCTTAGACAGACACCCCGAACTTTTCAAAAGAGTTTAAAGAACAACAGGTGAGCGAATGTGTTTGGAAACATCAGGCTACATGAACACTCTCAAGCCCACCCATACCAGTGCACGCTCGAGCGCGGCTCGGGCCGCATTTCCTGACCGAAGACAAGTCCGAGACAATTATAAGCGAGCCCGGCCCGAACCCGACGCAGTTTGTTACCTGACATAGTTTTTGTTATGGACAGTGTGTAAATGACCATCAGAGGACAGCTGTTAGGCACAGTCAAACACAGCGCTCACACTGCAGCGCAGCAAACACACACAGTTGGGGCGGAGCCTGTGTGGCGTTCAGGCGTTGTCACGTAAATAACACATTCCATCACTTGAATAGGCCATAGCACAACACAGCAGCATGTCAAGTGGGCTATCTCATCTGATCAGATACAGACAACAGGTCTACATAGCCATGTGTAGACACTTGCTGACACTGTGTAAAATTCACATGAGGGACACAGTTCCCATAAACAGATGTTAAAAAGTGTGTGCAGTGCGCCTGACACACCTGTTGTGTGTTTTGGGCATAAAAATATAAGAGCCATGATGTATTCGGCAAGTAATCCAAATTATTTAGAATACAGTACTTGGTTTGAATAATCTAGCTCAATGCAATACATATTACTATTGCACAAAGATTTCTGGAAATTATTAATAACTCAGGCTGCTGCTTTGTCACTTAATGACCCACCCACCTGAAACCTGTGATATTATCGAACAAGCTTACCCAAATCACCCAACCTGCTGGTCAACCCGCAAGGTCGACCTGCCCATCACCACTGAGAACAGACAGGTAACCCTGCATATGCACCTGCACGCACACACACACACACACACACACACACACACCGATGAACACATTGCATGACTCCGCAATAACAACAGTGAGAGAGGCTGAATAGATGGAGCCGTCACACTCTGAGCTGAAGTGCTATTAAATGGTCCCATGGAGACTTATTCTTGTCAACCCCTGCACAGACAACCCACACACTTCCCCACAAACTTCTCAGCCGAGGTCATTCAACTCAATCTGTGGCCAATGCATATTTCATCAACACTTGGCAGCTTGGCCCAGCCTGAGACCCTGATGCAGCTCCCAAATAACCACTTTGCACTGATGACTTCAAGACTAACAAAGATATTTGTGCCTAGGAAGCGCCACGAAGTGTCTGTCAGCAGGAAGTGGAGCTACAGATAAAAAGCACAGCTATACTGGGTATGAAATGTTGCACAAATTGGTACGTTTTATGCCTGTGCTGCAGCCAGTGGAGAGATACTGAATTAGCTTTTAAAGGTCTAGTCTTAAAGTTTGCGTTGGCAAACACAAAGTCAGGTGAGCGGATTCATGTGAGGACACATAAAGACGAGAATATAAAAATACACTTTTCACAACTCCAAAGCTCTATATCATTGACATGCAGAGCCAGAGAGCCACAGTTGTAGACGTGCATATATGTGAGGTCAAGAGGTCGAAGTATGTGTTAATCTTTTTTTTATTTTATTTTGGCCAATCAGAACCTCCCCTGTCAGTCAAACACTTAGTTAGTTTTTAGTTTTTAATTGAGCCAATCACTTCACAGTAGTGGGAGTAGTTGACATTTCAGCTTGCCAGCTATGTTAGTATCTGCATATCAACTCCCTGTTTATAATGGAATATAGTAACTTCAAACACTGCTCATTTTAGAGAGACCACCACAAGAAAGCATGCTCTTTGTTTAGATTATTCAACAGACAATGAATTATAGATATTTAAGAGAATTGTTCTTAAATTAAAAAAATATTTAGTACTCTGCTGGTGCTTTATTCATATGTCAGTGGTCTGATAAATAAAAATATTCTCTGATTTTGGAACAGTAGCCTTATGTAATGTTGCTGCAACTGGTGTTGAGTTGCTGGTCATAACAATGGTCTATTGTTACCAGAAGCAGTAGCCTGCGTAAGAGACATTTACAGAGCAATGGAAAATTGTAGTGTCGAGTCTGGATGTGTGGTGTTGGGGGAAATCTGTAATTTTTTGTCACAGAAAATAACCTAAGTTACATTACTTACAACTAAATTGTCTTAACAGGCAGAGCCACTTCTATACTTAATGTATGGAACTATTTAAATTTTCTCAATACATTTGATTTGTTATGTATGAGAAAAGCACTTTTCAAAAATGTATATTGCGATTACATGCTTTGGGCATGTAAACACATCTGATTAGATCACTTTATTTAGCATCTATGTAAACAGTTAGAATTATATCAAATAATAATAAACTCCTGGCATTTGCTCCTGGTGTTCTTCACCACTATTTTAGAAGAAGGAAATAACGGGCATTTGGCAAAAGCTTTAAAAGTGACATATTTTCTTTTAAAATTATTTTTGTGTAGTTGATTTTATTAATGTCGATGTGAAGAGCGGTTCATGTGGCTTTTGAAAAGTTACTAATAAATATTTGGAAAAGTGGGCTAACTGCTAAAGGTTAAAGAAACTTTGAAGTGCTAAATTTGAGAACGGAATTTGGTAGGTGGGAGAGTGAGTGTTTTGTTAAAAAGACCACCACCCCCATGTGTAGGACCATATCCTTATCTGTAGCTGGGCTGTGGGTAAAAACAAACAAACAAACAAAAAACTTAATTAATAAAAAGCCTCAGAGGTGAATACCAACAGTGTTTGAGTGTTGTGCAGAGGAGCCAAACAAAGAGAGTACTCAAAAATAGGGAGACATTTATTCCATTACCAATGAAGTTTGTATAATTTCTGCAGAATATGGCTTCATCTTTCCCCTGGGCCACAGCTGGTAGGGGAGCAGCACAGCTACATGCAGAGTTAATGGTGTTTTATTCTAGTATTTCCACTGAGGGCAATAAGGTCATCACTGAGAGAACAGAAGTCACTCAACTGCCAGTAACTCTGAGCCAGACATTGGTAAACTTTTTACTGTCTGCCAACTTCAGACCTTTAGACATGGATATCACTTAGGATACTAGGTCACAGCAGTTACATATGCTAACACTGCTAATAGAATGCACTCTAAGAAAGACAACAGCAGAGTTGGCATTATTTGGGGAAACTGAGAAACTGAAAGTTGCGTTAAAATTGCATTTTTAACATTTTCTGTGCTAGCTTTCCCCATCAATCTACTGTTATATTTACATGTGGTGTCATCATATTTTCTGAAAGAATTGTTTGACTCTGTTTGACTTTGAGAATAAGACGTGTTGTCTGTTAGCTAGTTTGGACCTAGTTTGGAACAATTATCATCAGTCCTGTGCAGTATGTGGCCATATTACTATTATCATCTAAAAAACTGACAAAATTCAACTCTTAAACTGAAAGCAATTTTTTCAGTAAAAGTTTAAATTAGAAGGGAGCAGGTCTGACAGATTTGTGTAGCTTCACAGACATTATGCAATCTCACCTATCTAATCTTATAGAATATAGTTTAAATAATAGCTAAATATTTCCTTATAATATATATACATATACAGTACAGGCCAAAAGTTTGGACACACCTTCTCATTCAATGCGTTTTCTTTATTTTCATGACTATTTACATTGTAGATTCTCACTGAAGGCATCAAAACTATGAATGAACACATGTGGAGTTATGTATTTAACAAAAAAAGGTGAAATAACTGAAAACATGTTTTATATTCTAGTTTCTTCAAAATAGCCACCCTTTGCTCTGATTACTGCTTTGCACAGTCTTGGCATTCTCTTGATGAGCTTCAAGAGGTAGTCACCTGAAATGGTTTTCCAACAGTCTTGAAGGAGTTCCCAGAGGTGTTTAGCACTTATTGGCCCCTTTGCCTTCACTCTGCGGTCCAGCTCACCCCAAACCATCTTGATTTAACATTGTCCTGAAATGGGTAGCACAAAAATGTAGCAACTGGCTTGAGTAAAGCAAAGTCTTGAAAGCGTTTGTCAAACTCTGACAGACAATTGTCAATCTGCTCTGTGTGGCGCGTACTGTCAAGTTGTACACACGCCTTTAGTTGCCTCTCCAGCTCTGACGTGAGGGTTTGGAAGTTCTCCAAATCATGGCACCGCAGCTTGGAGGACAGATGTTGCATTTTTCGTTTGAAAGCATGAACTGAGCTGATCATATTGAACACGGTTTTGTCTTTTCCTTGCAGCTCTAAATTAAGCCCATTCGACATGTTGGTCACATTGGTTAAAAATGCCAAGTCCAGCAGCCACTGATCGTGATTTAGTTGGTTGTATTCTACATGTTTAGCGACAAGGAGAACCTCCTCTGCAGGAATTTTCCCCTACTAAACAATCTCACATCAGTGTATAGCAACAACTCAGAGTGGTCGCAATTGGCCTTCTCCAGATGCGCATGGAACAGCTGTCTTTAAAGAGATCTAGCTCAAATAGAACAGGCGATCTTCGTTGCCACATCCATTATCTTTTTCATGTTTAGCATTTTTTCACATAATGCTTGTTGGTGTATTATGCAGTGGTAATTAAGGAAGTCAGGGAAAGCATCGTCCTCCCTGCACTTGGCAATAAATCCATTCAAGCGGCCAACCATTGCACCGTCCGTGGTGATTGACAACAATTTGCACACTGGGAGCTGGGTATTCTCGATAAAGTTTTTGAAAGACTGAAAAATGTCCTCTCCCCACATGTGTTCTTCCATGGGCAGTATTGTTAACAGCTCCTCTTTTGCAGTCATATCTACAAACACCATCCAAATAAAAATGCACAACTGGGCTGTATCACTTATGTCTGTAGACTCATTCAATTGCAGTGAGAAACACTTTGTTTTTTAAGTCCCAAAACAATGAGTCAGCTACTTCAACAAATGCCTGTTTTATCATCTCTCCATTTTTCGGAGGGAAATCAGTGTCGTAGTTTTTATGAGCAGTTCAAAAGTGCTGCTTCACATTTCCATTCTTCAGAATAGTGATGGTAGATTGGCAGATCAGACAAACGCACTTTGAATATGACATTCCGGATGGAAGTTTTTGGTCTCTTACTTGGTCCAGCTCCTCCACTCATTTTTATACCTTTTCTTTAGTAGAAATAGTAGCTCACGTGGCTAATGGCGCATGCGTGTTGACCCGTGTGTTAGAAAAGATGACATCTCAGACTGGCTGCCCTGTACATCAATCAAGTGGCAAATGCCATAGTGACGATGGATGACAGGCTAACATCTGATTTTTTTTAATGCCATGCGATCTACCCACACTATCTGTGTGATCGACCGGTCGATCGCAATCGATGTATTGGGCACCCCTGGTTCAAGATTAAATGAACTTTAGACCCCCTGTGCCCAGAGAGATGTTACTCAGTGGTTATGGTAGGCTTTGGCAGTTTTGGTTAAAAAGTGTACTTTGACATTTGATAAAATGGTAACACTTTATTTGAAGGGGTGTGCATAAGACTGACATGACCTGATCATAACCATGACATGACACCTGTCATGAACATGAAGTAGTCTTTATGAATGTTAATGACTGTTGTCATTAAGTGTCATTTGGTCAGTTATGTTATTTTTAATGTAAAGCTGACATTGTTTTATATGTCTTTGTCCATCAACATGAATGTCATGGTTATTGTCAAGTTGTCACAACAAAGACATTTAAAACAATGTCAGCTTTGCAGTTAAATGACATAACTAACCGAATGATACCTAATGACAATGGTCACTGACATTCATAAAGACTTTGTCATGTTTATGACAGGTGTTGTGTCATGGTTATGTCGGTGTCATGTCAGTCTAATGCACACCCCTTCAAGTAAAGTGTTACCGATAAAATGCTTTGAGACGTCTTGAATCACCCTGTCAGGGCTTGTTCTGCAGTAATCATTAGCTCACTGTCCATCCCACACTTGACAACTTTTAATTATCTAAAGGTAAGTGTTCTTTTTTTGGCTAATGCTGGTGACTATTACTGTATCACACAGCAGAGTACAGTGTGCTGGAGTCAATAATCTTCAGATGAAAGCAGTGATTATTTGTGTGTGCATGTGGGTTTTTTGTTTTGTTTTGTTTTTGTTTCTATCATTCAGCAGGTAGGTTAAAATTTGTTTTGTGTTTTATCATTTGCTGAAGACACTGATTTCTGAGCAGAGAAAAAAACTGGAAATGCTTTCAATCACTTTTGGTAGAGAGAAGGACTAAGGTCACCTTTGAAGGAGACACCTTTGCTAATATGGAGCTAGAACAGTCTCAAAATAAATAAATACACACAGAAATAAATAAATGCACAAAAAAAAATTGAAATTGAAAATTGAAAATTCATAAATGTATTTGAGGATTTACATATATCTATATCTATATATATATGCATATATATATATATATATATATATATATATATATATATATATATATATATATATATATGACTCAAAACACAAACACATTTTCAATTAAAATAAGATTTATAAACATATTTGTGAGGCACACACAAATATTTCTTGTTTTAAATATGTGCAATTGAAATTCACAAATGTATGTATTTTAAAGTATTTGCAATTTTCAAACACTACAAACACACATTATACATAATATATATATATATATATATATATATATATATACACACACACACACTAATATATGATAGAGAAGCAGATAGTGGCAGTAAAGTCAACTATTTTAATAATTTGAAGAGACAATATATGATTAGGCTATGTATATAATATATAAACAATTTATGAATACATTATATTTCTATGTAAAACATAACATTAGATAGAAGTTATATATCAGAGAAAATGTGAATATATATAAATCATATAGAGTATCAATATCATTCATATATATATATGTGTGTGTGTGTGTATATATATATATGTATATATATATAAATAAAAGTTATATCCGAGAAAATCATAATATGTATATATATATATATATATAATATATATATATATATATATATATATATATATATATATATAATCAGAAAATGATTATATATATAACTTTTTATACATATGTATGAAGTATATATATGTATATGTATATATGTATATGTATATGTATATATGTAAAGTAATCCCCCGTGCCCTGTTTTCGACGGTCCGCCGATTTAAACAGGAATATGCTGCACAGTGCTCTGGCATCTTGTTCCTTCTGCTGCTCAACTAGGAGTACGTTGACTGGTCCAAGATGGCGGCAGCATTTCTCACGCCCCAGCAACCAATGCGGCATCTACTCTTTATATGTCTATGTGTGCAAAATGATGTGCCGTCATGCAGCGTCCGTCAAAAATAGATCCGGTGCGTCCGAGCCGCTTCTAGGCTGCGGCTCAGACGTGCCGCAGCGCTTCTGGTGGAGCAGCTTACATTGACTTGAATGGCACGCGACAGATCCAGTGGACATCTGGGGTTAGTGAAACATAACATGTTTTAATGAATCTTTACATTTGGTATGTAACGTGGCGAGTTACACAACACACTTTAACCGTCTAAATAGGTTTTAAGTAATTCTCTAACAATCTGACTTAACGTCACAATTTAGGAAAAACAATCATTCATAATTCTAGAACATGACTTACGTAAAAGATTCATTAAAACATGATATGTTTCACTTACACTTTCACTTACAATTGCCACGGTTCCCGTTACCAGACGCCATGTTGCTGCAGGCCAGCCTTCTTTTTCTCTGAATACTGGCGGGCTACAAACCTTCTCCAGTTCGATGTGATGCGATATTTTATTTTCAGTAGGATGAAGAACAACACTGCCTACATAATACAACTTCTAATTATCCTTGGAAAGTTTCATATACACAAATCAAAATGGTCTGACTCTAAACCCTGCTTTCGTTGTTTCATTGTTGAACTCCAGCAATATGGCACCACACTTGAATGTGTAAACAACAACAAAGCTGCAAAGACTCTCAACTCGTCAAAGACTCTACATCTATCTATAAAGCAAGAAGCGTCTGTGTGTCTTTGGCTGGCATATCTCTCTGACTGTTTGTCAGATCGACCTAAGCTTCCAGATATGGCTTGCGCATGGCACGATGGTGTGCATCCTTCATTTTGAAGTTTTTTGGATTAATATTCACAACATTATCATTAAAAGTTGAAATCCCATAGACCTCCGTGTAACCAATCTAGCCTATTGCGCTCTCGCTCGCAGCTATAGCCACGCCTCACAGAATAAAAGATCAAAGTATCCTACTGCTATACCGCTCTGGGTCACCCAAAACTTTGCACAGGCTTACCCTGGATGTCCACTGGATCTGTCGCGTGCGCGATTCAGCCACGGCGCGGGTGCCGGAGCTAATCACGGCCATTCAAGTCAATGTAAACTGCTCCACCAGAAGCGGCTCGGCACTCCGCTCCACTAAAAATACGCGCCAGGTCTATTTTTTGACGGACGCTGCACGACGACGCGTCAATTTCCAAAGACCAAATGAGTCAAACAGGAAGTCAGGCACAGAAAAGACCAGAGAATCCGGTCAATTTTCAAAATAAAAACACCCATGAAAACTCGAGCGTATTTCACATCGCTACAACAACATGACGTCAAAGTTTGTGGCCCCCAGCAGGTAGAGAAATCTTTTCTTTGTTTGTTGATGTCTTTTTACCTCCAGTGTTTCCACAAATTATCGCGTGACATCATGATCTCGCGATCCGTCAATTCCAGCCGCTCGCGTGCGCGCTGCTATAGATACGCTTCCAGTGGACATTGACGCCCGGCACAGGACGGAGGAGTCCATGCCACGGCCGAACCACGCACACGACGGATCCAGTGTACACCCAGGGTTATGGCATTCCCTTTCGTCCCTCCCCCATATAGGAATAGATGAAGTGATGCAATTTGCATTCACATGACATGTTTCAGAAATCTCATCGGTAAGTAGTATTTCTTAAGTTTCACCACGTTGTTCTCATCTGCTCATTGTGTTTGCTGACATGGCTACAACATGGTTAGATTGACTAAAACATTGCCTAAACTTCCCATACCAAAGTATGGCTAGGTCGGAAACGTTTGTTTTTCCTTTCAGGCGTGCAGGGTTACGTACTTGCTAGCTACCATTTCAAGATGTCTTTCCCAATGTACAATTTGTCTATTAACACTATGTACACCTCTTTGTACATCAAACACAGCCTCATTTAGCCATACATGAAAAATCTACTTCAGCTTCCACTTTTCTTTAGAAAAACATACTTCCTACGGGCACTGCACTAGTTTTATTTGATTTTTGAAAAGACTGGCAATGAACTCTACAGCCCCCTGGCCTGTTCAATGATTTTATGTCATTTGTGTTTGTAAAACCTCATATTTGCAAATAAAGCATTGTTAAAAAAAAAAAAAAAAAAAAAACTCCTCCAGCCTCCTGCGTGCGCTTTCATGACGTCATATAACACCTCTCGTGGGGAGGCACTCATGTGATTGGCTGTAACGGACTGAGACATCTGATTGGCTGCAGACAATCCCCTCTTAGAAAAAATGCATTTGTGAATCGAGTCACGTCAGGGGAGTCTCAAAACTTGCACACACAAATACAGGGAAGTTTACAAATGAAAAGCACTTTGTAAATGCAGGTTGGACAGTTCATATATCAATGTAACAACCTCCAAATATGTATTTGATGAAAATTGCAAATACTTTTACATGTGTACATTTGTGAATTTCAGTTGCACATATTTAAAACAAGAAATATTTGTGTGTGCATCACAAATATGTTTATAAATCTTATTTTAATATATATATATATATATATATATATATATATATAGGCTATATATATATATATACACACACATCCCCAAATACATTTATGAATTTTCAATTTTCAATTAAAATTTTTTTTGTGCATTTATTTATTTCTGTGTGTATTTATTTATTTTGAGACTGTTCTAGCTCTATATTAGCAAAGGTGTCTCCTTCAAAGGTGACCTTAGTCCTTCTCTCTACCAAAAGTGATTGAAAGCATTTCCAGTTTTTTTCTCTGCTCAGAAATCAGTGTCTTCAGCAAATGATAAAACACAAAACAAATTTTAACCTACCTGCTGAATGATAGAAACAAAAACAAAAAACCCACATGCACACACAAATAATCACTGCTTTCATCTGAAGATTATTGACTGATTCACTCTGTACTTGAGTCATAAATCCCCAAATACATTTGTGAATCCTTTTTTGTGCATTTATTAATTTCTGTGTGCATTTATTCATTTTGAGACTGTTCTAGCTTCATATGCTAAAAGCCAGATGTTGCAGCATGGCTGCTGCAGCCCACACTAGCTCTAGGAATTACATGCATACTGGATGATTCTGCACCTCACTCTTTATGTCCAATGCTAACAGTCAGTGCCAATGCAGAAGCAGTGTGCCCATCATGTAGCGAGGTGGAAAGGAAGGGTATGGAGGTTGGGGTTGTGGATGGTCGTGTAACAGGTGAGTAGGTAACACACACTACTTGCTTTGTCTGCTTGGTGGTGCAGGGAATCAAATCCTCCTATGATTCAATGCCAAAGAAAAAAAGTCAATACCTGCACACAATTATAATCTCTGCATTTATTCATTGAAATAGAGTGGATGTTTGGGTCACAAGGACCTTTCTCAGGGCATATCAACAATAATCATAAAGTGAAACAGTGCTTAAATCCAGCCCTTTATTGCATAATAGTCCACAGGTTTGTTGTAGATGTATTCAAAAAAAACTTAAGATTCCCTCAGCTATCAAGAGCATCATCCATAGGTTGATACACATTCAAAATCATTTTGACATTACTAAAAATAGAATTATAATTGGCTCATTGAGTCCGACTGGGCATTTGTGCCAAATTTAAAGAAATACCCTCAAGGTGTTCTTGAGAGACAAATGGACAACCTGAAAACACAATGCTTGCGGCCACTTATCTCTCTGGCTTAAAGGCATAAGCCCTTATAAAAATTTTTCAAGTCAATGATAAACAATATACAAATGTTCACGTGGCACCAACGGCCTATTTCCACTAGGGACAGGGGCAACATGTCCCTCTCACTTTTCAAAACCCTGCCTTCAAAGTTTTACAATTGAGTGCTACAATCTCTGTTAATGGTGTCCTCTTACTGACCTACTGCTGTAATCCAAATAAGAGGAGCTCTGAGTTGATAAAAATGTTGATACACTCAAAAAGATTGCCTTCAACTGTTGCCGTACACTAAAAGCAATAGGCTTTTAAGCTTGTGGAAGCAGCAGTTAGATTTTTGTGAACTATTTTTGCCCTGGGTTTTGTCTCAGGCAAGGTTGCCCTAACCCTTTGTTTGTGGACCTTGTTGGGACTGTAAGCAGCCTGACAAGAAGCTTAGCAGACAATACTCCAGACAAAACAACTATTTTTAACCTTTCTGCAAATGTTTTTTTGGAGGGGGGGGTCAAAATGTGGGTTTTCATAATACTCATCAAAAGACACAACATTAATGGTGGATCAAAGCTACGGCAAGAAAGGGCAGTGTACCTCTGACAAAATCTTATTTTTTGGTGACAAACACTATATATTCGTTTTTGAGTCTTTCTGTCCTGTTTGTATTTATTGTGCTTTAGATGAGAATACAAGGTTCATTATCTATGACACAAAGTGAGTAGGATTATGCATTAATAAAACAAAAATGCAGAAAACATTTTACAATAACCAATTTTATCATAATCAGTTCCTCACTAGGTGAATGGAAATATATGTTGAATGGGTGGCTTTAGCACAGGAGGTAGAGTCGGTCATTCACTAACTGGAAGATTGCATTCCATTACAATTCAGAGCATTTCGACCAAAAAAAATATTAGTATAGAACCCAAAAAATTGATTCCCAGCTGAAACCAAAAAATAGCAGGCTGTCTTTGAGTTTAAGTATGACCCATCATAACATCAGTGGGTGTATCATATTCCACAAATTGTAAAGAGGATGGAGAAGGCAACAACAGAGACATTAGGGAAGAAAACATTAGAAAACTAGAAATACCGCCCTACGGTTGTATGCCTTTGCGCACCATTAAAGTTTCTCTTACAATTAACATCCACATCTGTGAAAACATGGATGCTTCACACCCATTGTCCCCCCGTCACCACAAAATATCTATACAATCAGCACAGTTTAAAGTTGGCACCCAACATGGGCATCACAAATTTATTGTCTGACCAAATATTTCCCCCTCTGTTCCTGAGAAATAACATTAAATAATGGCCAGAAAAGTGTTTTATGCAGAACATTATGATGTCAAAGAGAAGCTAACCTTTGACCTTTTGGATATAAAATGTCGTCACTTCATTATTTATCCTATTAGACATCTGTGTGACGCTTGGTAATAATTAGCATATGAATTCTTGAGTTACAGCCAAAAACATATTTTGTGAGGTCACACTGACCTTGACCTTTTACTGTCGATCACAAAATTTTAATCAGTTAATTCTTCAGTGGACATTTGTGTCAGATTTTTAAACATTGCCTTAAGGTATTCTTGAGACATCATGTTCATGACAAGGTCACAGGTCCAAGTGAATGTTGAAGAAATTTCATCAAAGTGTTCTTGAGATATCATGTTCACAAAAATGGGACAGTCACAGTTATCACAAAAAGCTAATCAGTTTATCGTTGTTTGGACGGATGGGACAGACGGACATATGAACGGATGAACAACCCAAAAACCTAATACCTCCGGTCACAGCTATCGCCTTTGCAGAGGCATAAAAAGAATGTTTAGTTGACTCATTAATAGGTGATCCATGCTTGTCTGTGATAATAACAACATTTGTAATAACAGAACAAAAGTTTGTAGCTTATCAATGTGATCCACCATCTTGCCACTACTTCCATCGTGCAATGCCTTCAAGCGATGATATGTGTTACGGATGTATATCATCAATATGATTATTCCATTCAAAACTGCTGCAAACATAGGTTAGTTTGCTAGATAGCACCAATGTTCCAGGAGTCCTGAACCAAACCAGTTAAAGAACTGGAGCTATTTTCCTGAAAAAGGAGTATAAGTGCCTTAGTTTTCTAACCTTAACATTAACCTCACCCAGCATTTATATGCCGTCACCCTGACTTTTACTGCATAAAGGCAAAATTTAAAATCATTGCATTGAATTGCTGAACATCATGTGCAGTTTTGCAGAATCACTCAGTATCAGCGTTCTTTGTTGGCGATGGGGCCAGTAGCACAAGTTGAGAATGTTTTTAAAAGTGAAGTATGGTCCTATAGAAAAGGAGAATGTGTGGTCATTCTACTTGAAGTGTTCAAGTGTACCCTGCAGCAACATGCTCTGGCATAGATGTATTTATAAATTAGGTGAAAAGATATCAGTCAGCAAACACTAACTCTTTCATTAAGTCTCACACTTGCAATAGTGCAGCAGACATATGATTAAAACATGGATCAGCCTGTCTCATAACGATGAATAATATCCAGAAGAGGATAGCTGGACTGTAGATAGTGACATTCATCGAGAGGAGCCAGTCTAAATCAAAGCAGTGCCTTGGAGTGTAATGGCTGCACAAACAACTCTCCCAGATCAATAGCATTGTAAAACCCTGACTGTATTCAAAGCTCACATAAAATATCTGCAGAACAATAATTACAGAGAAGATGAAGGCTTGGTTGTTTCAGCCCAGGCTGTTATCTGTATTAACAGTAGACACTTTGGCTGATAAGTGTCAATAGCTGCAGAGGACAGACAGACGTCGGAGGAGGAAGGGGGAGTCAGTTTTAACTGTGCAGTAAAATAAGGATAACAACAGTCCGGGGGCAGAGGGAGAGATGAATCATCCAGCCGTCTACTTTATGGTGCAAAAGTGAGGAGGAGGAAGAGAGGACAGAGGAAGGGAAATAGAGGGGACAGCAAAGCAGACAAAAGAGGAAGGCGAGACAGAAAGTTGAAGGGGGAATTGATGAAAATGAGAGTGCACAAGGGAGCAATAGAAAGGAAAAAGCGAATACTGAGACTAAATAGAAGGAATGAGGCTGAATCACGGGATTGAGCAGGGGCGGATTGAAGGAGAAGAGAGTAAGAGGTGAAGAGATACCAAGTAGTGAGAAAAGGAGGAGGGGAGTCATGGAGGACAGGAAAAGGGTGGATCAAAACAAGAGAATAGAAATGGAAAGCAAAGAAAATTAGACTGATAAAATGTAGGAAGAGAGAAAAACAGCAAGTGGGATGTAGTTTAGAAGCTGACTTGCATCTGAATTTCTCCCCTTATGGAGTTGTTGAGCAGCTGCAAAGTGCCTTAACAGGCTACTGTCTAAAACCCATTGCCTGAGGAGATCATTTCAAAGATATTTTATCTTAATGACAGCAATGCCATTCTTACATTTTCGAACTGTAGCTCCTATGCAAAATTTCTTTCTCACAGGGGATGCAAATCTCAAGCAATTTACTGACAGAGTAACTTAACATCAGGGTGAAAAGCAAAGTTTCACTGCTGTCCTCGGTTGAAATTTCAGACTTGTTTTACCTCACAATCGAGTCTGACTACAGCCACAGCAGAATCCACGTAGATTATTGGTTTACATAGAACAGGAAGGCCCTGTAGCTACTGACCACCTTTTTTAATATCACTTTCACTTCACTGACTGCTGCATCATCCTGTTCAAGTTCATGTGAACCAAGCTAGCTAGCTTGGTAGCTACTTCTAGCCAGCAATTCAACATCAGTTAATGCTAATAATGTAATGCAGGGAGCATAACACTTAGTGTAACTTTGAACTGTGATCAATTAATTCTCTTTTTTTCAATTAATTAATCAATCAATCAATCAATCATTTATTTGTCAGAATTATACAAGGTACAACTCCAGTGAAATGTAATCCCATCAGCTCCTTTACCTCGTGCACTGTAATTTAGTCCTTGTTACATCTTCTTACATTGTTGTCTGCTCTGCTGCTTCAGAATTGTCCATGTTTCTGGCAATCCATGATTTCTGGCTGTGGAATGATTCAACTGTCCACACATCCTAACCTAAACAAGATGGCCTCCTAGCAGCACTGCACTGCAGCTGCATTTTAGCAGTGTATAGCACTGATCCACAGCAGGAACAGGACAGCACCTCACATTCCCACTGTCACACTCACTGCAAAGCACACACCTGCTCTCTTTCTATCCCAGAGTCCTCTGCTCTGCTCTGTCAGATCAGCGTATAGAAAAACAGTCACCTGGTAGAACACCAGGATTTAGCCAAGTTTTAGTGATTCAAAGGATATTATAGTTCCTGATTTCCTGTTGGAAACTGATGCGGCATGGAGGCCTTCTGATTTATTTTCCGACACCTGTACAGTTTTCAACAGTTTCATAGATGTCTCTTTTATAGTGGTGGTCTACGGGGAAAATGCTCTTTGGGCCGCAGGGGATTGACTGCAACATTGCAAGTGACCACTGGGGAAATTTTGCTGCAAGGCTGAGCAGCACTCATAGGGGTGGGGTCTGTCCCAGACCAGCTGGGAGAGTCAGTCCAGCATGTGGGTATGTGTAGTGTATGTTCCCTAACAATCAGTTATATTAATTAAACTGAAAATATTTAATGAACTTCCATCTCATGTAAAAATTAAACATAGTTGTACACATGAGATCATGTAAACGTGTTTCCTGGGGTTTTTCTTTTTTGTTTTTATTAGAAAAGCCACTGATATTTCTAGATTTTATTTTATGTGACAAAACTGGATCTTAAAAGAATCATTTTTAAGATTAAAATAATTATTTTGAAAATCCAAAATGATTTATATAATTTATTTATCTTTTGCACAGAAATGCATCTGCTGAGAAGTTGTGCCAGTGAAAAATGGCCACTAAATGGCCAACTGAAAAAAATGGCCAAAAAGGATGTAAAGCAGAGAACAAGAAAAAGTGAGTGTTCTTGTACCCAACGCGCCAGTCACAACAGTGGGTGTTCCTGTGCTCTACAAACCAAGCAACAGGTACAGTACGGCAACACCCATCCAGATTTTTGTGAACAGTGAACTGAATGTATCAGTTTGCAACATGAACCTGTATGTTCTGTTCATGTTTGATTGAAAATGCTTGTTTTATTGCACCTGAGGATTTGGCTAGTGCCAATGGCAATAAAGCCAACACAGCTTCAGGTAATGCTGAAGTCAATTAATATGAACTTTAGAAAGACTTTTATGAACTAATCACATCACATAAATTTTTAATCACATTAAAGTGGAAATTGTGCCCACCAAGTCCAAACATTGTGGCCACATCACCAATTAATTTGAAATGACACAATGACACCCATGATGTAATTATTTATTTCTCCAATTGCTCTATAGAAATGTAACCATAACACAGCTGTAATGGAGCCAGGCCTGTACTTGTTAGCTTGGAAGCATATGAATCTCATGTTTTATGTCTTTGAACTGCTAGATAATTTGGTTTATGCAGGCTAAATAAAATGTCCACTGCATTCACAGCATATACATTTACTGCACCTCTTTTTCATTTTCTGCATAACATGATACATTGTTTAAGTGGTAAAATATATACTAACATTCGTTTTTCTTAGCTTTTAAAGAAAGCTTTGTCTGTGATCCTACAGCAGGCCAAGTATGCAGTGATTCATTCAGTTTGGGAAGTGGGCAGTGAACCTGATTTGGGACTTGGGATGGATGGGTAAGAGGATGAATGTAAACTAGATAGTTTATTTGGACTGCGAACAAAAATTCAAAACTATGAACCAAGAACATGAACTAGTTCGTTTTAATTTGTGTGAACTGAACTTTGAGCTCTTGTGAAGTGTGAATGTGCACAACACTGATGATATCCAGCTCTTCTTAACATATCCATGGTCCTCCAAAGGACTACAATATCATGTCTACTCTACAGAAGTAGACATGATATGGGGGGATATTGGAGAGATTATGAATGTTTGTGGTGAGTTATGTAGCACTTTATAGTAGAAATGTCTTTACTTGTGTATAGAAAAATTCAATTCAGGCGGCAGGTGACAGTTCAAAATTAAAAAAATATAAAACATAATGCAGTAAGGCTCTTTTGCATCATATATTGCTTTCAAATATGTATTCTACTGTAGATTAACTTTTCTAACTTAATGTTATCTTTGATGAGTCAACACAGGTGGAGGCATGACTATCTTTTTTTGGGAAGTAACCTCTTAACCTCTCAAATGTGCTAGTGGCACCAATTCAGGTCACCCTGTTCTGATAGGACAAAGTATAGGGAAGTGGCTGTACACTGCCCTTTATCAAAGGTGGAAAACCAGCACTAACAGAAAACAGTGTTCAGGCATTAACCTCACCATTGTGCCGCTTATTGGCCACACAAATGTAAACTTCACCTCCCATAAAGTGCAACTCAAAGCTGCCTCACTGGGAACTGTCTGGAGACACTCCCAAACAGAGTAAAGTGTCTGTGAGTGGGGGCAACACAGAGACAGCAACACAGAGCTGCTGGTCAAAGTGTTGCTAAGGACAGTTAGGTAGTGACTGGACTGATTGCTTCTATACACTTAGTTTTTGTTTGGACTTCAGTATTGTTTTGGCCAGACCTGAACAAGTCCTTCCTTGCTGGGAAGTTAGCGCCAATGGAAGAGAGGACTTCCTGTGGTATTTTGTAAAATAAATGCAGTTTTATTTCTAGTGAAAAGCTTTATAAAGCAGGATTACAACCACAGTGCTGTTTGTGGCCCTACCTGTCTCCTGCACCCCTTGCCTAAACCTAACAGAGTATATCCAGCAGGTGAGAAACACAATGACACTGAAAATCTCCCATTGTTTGCTACATGTGTGAAACTCTGGATGTCTGGACCTGATTCTTCAGACACTGTCTGAGGAAACAGCATAGGTAGGGACAAGAAATGTCAATTTGAATATGAAAGCCAAATATAACTATTTTTGATCCAAAGTAGCTCAAAGGTTTACAAAATGCTGAAACAGAAGTTGTTTGATCAGAAAGTAGGGAAGTAAAACACACACTTGCTCACCCATATTTAATGGTGGGGGTGAAACTGCTCCACCTCCTCCATTGCTCAGGCGGCTATGATCCTAACTAGGGCTGGCCAATATGGCTCTAAAATAATTTCAGGATATTTCAGGGTATTTTTGGGATAATGATATTCTTGATGATATGACAAATTAGTAAAAAATGAAATATTATTCTTTATTTAAGAACACAGAATTGCAACAAAATAAGTGATGTAGTTTTACATGTTAACCTAAACAAAACTAAACAAAAATGATCTCTCATTTCTTTAGTTTGTAAACAACAACAGTAATTCAGATTATGTATACAATATTAATAGTACAACAAAACAACAAAAACAACAAAATCTACCACAGATTACACATTTAAACGGTTCCCAAAAAAAAAAAAAATTACCCTGGGATCTATATATATCAATTAATAGATTATTTCTTTCTCTTTTAGCAAAATCCTAAATGATTGAGTTGAGCTTTATGCTCTACCATTTCTCCTCTAATCATCACACTGTAACCTGTGACAGGCTGTTATGCTACCATGAGCGTCATGTAGGTTTACATTACCAAAGGTTTATGACAAAATCATTTGATGACACCGACTCCTGTGTGCACACAGTGAGAGAAGAGAGGGAGAGACACTCAATGAGTTCCCTCTGAGCAGTAAGTCACTAAAGTCTGAGAAGGATGCCAAAGTTTATTCCCGATTACTTAATCTTTTTGGAGCAACCATGGAGTCACTAGTAATTTCACTTTCAGCCATGCTTGTTGTTGCCGTGTGTGTATGACGTCAATGTCCACAAGTCAAAATATTGGGTGTATGGGTGTACAAATTTTTTATGTCTCTGCGCCACCATCCGTCTGTCCGTCCATCCATCTGTCCCATCCTTGTGAACACAATATCTCAAGAATGCCATTCTTGTTGTTCACGTGGACTCAGCGATGAACTGATTCGATTTTGGTGGTCATAAGTCAAAGGTCAAGCTCACTGTGACCTGTGACCTTGTCTGTCTCATTTTTGTGAATACGATATCTCAAGAATGCTTTGATGGAATTTTGTGATTGGAGGTCAATGGTCAATGTCAGTGTGACCTCACAAAATATGTTATTGGCTGTAACTCAAGAATTCATATACTTATTATGACTTAACTTCACACACATGTCTAATAGGATAAATTAATAAAGTGATGGCATTTTACATCCAAAAGGTCAAAGGTCAGCTTCACTGTGACATCATAATGTTATGTAAAAACACTTTTCTGGCCATTACTCAACATCATATCTTAGGAACAGAGGGGGCGACATTTGGTCAGAAACTGAATTGGTGACACTAATCTTGGGTGTTCACCTTGACACCGTGCTGATTGTATAGATCTTCTGTGCTACTGGGCGGACAATGGGTGTGACACATCCATGTTTTCACAGACATGGATGCGGAGTAGAGAAACTTGACTGGTGCACGGAGGAATAGACCTGCCTGGTGGTATTGTTAGTAATTTTAGTTGATATCCTATTAAATATGATACTGCTGTTCTCGTGAACGATATGATAGGGCACACCCATTGAACAGATGGCTGCAGACACAAAGGCAGTGGTACAGAGGAGGAGAAACTTTCCACTATATGGTTATGAGATATTATCCTCTTTCTGCTGCTTACAAGTGGTGAATTTACAGCTCACACAAATTTAATGCAACACAGTCTGCAGCTTTTGTTTGATTATCTATCGAAAAAAAGTTGTTGCACATTTCTGATACATAGTTAGTGCAGTTAGTTTTTTTACTAAATTACATCATTTCTGCTGTCACACTTAAAGTCCTGCTGACTGTATTCAAACTTTCAAACTTTATATATAAAAAAAATGATGATGATTTGACTGAAAACCCTTTAAACTCTGCCATAGAAATGATCCGTCTGTGCATATGTTGGTATTTCTGCTCATTGTGATGTCATTTCTTGGCATGTTTTCAAATGCTTTATTTCCCTAAATCTGTACAACTTAATGTTAAAGGTTATGTAGTCAATAAACCAAAATAATTGATGAAAGTATTAAAATTATGTCAAATTTTTAAAAAAGTCTCACCTGTTTTTCGAAATTTGAAAATATAAACAAACATTGATCTCAATGATTTCTAAATGTAAATGATCAAAAAATATTTCTTAACACCCCATAAGTTATTTGAAATATGTACGTTTACATATACATATTAGTTTTTCATTTGCAGTAGAAATACTTCCCCAGTGCCTACATTGGCATTTTTTGGTATTTCATGTCCCTAAGTCAATAAAACCATAATAATTGATAAAAGTATTGAAAAATTATTGTCATAAATAAAAATAAATAAATAAATTAAAAAAATAACAGATATTTCTATTGACCTGCTTCTCTGCCCCTGGTGCTCTGGCACTTCCACACTTTTCCACTGTCTTATGGACCGCTTGTAGCACAGCGTAATGAGGTCATCCCAAGTGGACAACAAGATGGCACAAAAGACAGCAGTCTTAGCTTCATGCTGCAAAAAAATTAAACCTCTAGCTGCTACAGGATCATGAAAACAATGATCTCCCACAGCCATGATGGAACAATACTGGGATGTCACCACGCATTTTCACTCTCCTTTGGACCACCTGTAGCATTACATAATGACGTCATCTTACACAGACAATGTGATGATGTGATTGACAAAACTCTTAGCTTTCTGTTGCAAGAAGAAAGAACGCTCTAGCTTGTATATGTACATATATACTGTATATATGTATACATATATGTGTATAATTATTTATTTAAAATTTTTGATCTATTTCAAACAGTATCATGAAAACAACAACCCTCTGTGACCACCTGCAGGTGCTCCATTTTCAGAGGGTAACAACTAATCTTTTCACGATCTATAGATGCAACTTAATGTGTAAATCTCTTCACACTTACGGTCAAGGCAAATTTAATCTGTCCATGACAAGGGCTTTAGTGCTGCGACGATGCAGGTGTCCCACACTCAGTATTGACCCTGAATGCATTCTGTGTAGACCCAAATGGAGCACTGAAGCTGCTGCTACCGCTCTTGGTGCAACTTTCTTATGTATACACATTGTAAGTTTGGACTGAGTGCAACTACATACAAAACATTTGTATTTGTACAAAAGTGGTGCATTAATAGTGGTTTACTTTCACAACAGTGACAAACAAAGCAAAGGCTGAGAGCAAATAGTGTCACGTGACCATCCACGAAGGCAGGTCAGGGAGATGTGGATGCTGCTCTGCACGGTGCTTCATTTGCTGGCATTAACTTTGGTGGCTGTTACAACAGGTGAGGAGGGAGGGGCAAGGGCACAAATGCAGTTGTCGATCATATAGCATGCTTTTAACTTATTACTGATTACATGGGCCAATTTTAAAAACTAAAATATCAAATTATTAAAAGAAATAGATTAAAAAATGTTTTGCAAAAAGGGCACTTATCTAGTTAGAGGCCAAAAGGGCAGCTGCTTAAGCACCACCTGGGGTCTATCTGTGCATGTGCCTGGTTGGCAAGTGCATGCATCGGACCTTACTAATGCTGCTAACCATGGCAAAGGCATGACCTGCCCTACTCTGCCTCTGATGCTGTTTGCCTTTGTTGGTTTGGTTTGTTAGGTTTAGGCATGTGATGAGAGATCGGTTAGGATTGGGGTAGGGTTTTTCAGTCCACTAGATACATTTTGCTGCCAAAAAAAAAAAATGGCTGAAGTGAGATGAACAGACAGAAAACGTTATCTTATTAGATAAAACAGATGTTGTTGAAAGTTTCCTTTGGGGACATCATTTACGGTTGAAAAAAAGTAATAGATCCCAATATATTTTATCGCAATACTCTGCTCTATTGTGATAATATTGTATGGTGGATCCTCTGATGATTCCTACTCCTGATAATAAGTCATGTGCTCCTGTGTAGGAACCTGCTGTTGGAGAAACGTCCCTTTGTTTTTAGATGTTTGTTCTCAGTGCACTGGGCTGTCAGACAAATGGTCTTTTGGTCTGATGGAACATTTTTGGAACTATTGGGGCTTCTGAATTATGAGCTGTTGGAACAATGGCATCTTCCCTTGACACACACATTACAAGAGAATGGCAGCACAATGGTCCAACTCACAGGGGCTGCTGTAAATCATGGGAAAGAAGAAGAAGAAATTGTCTAGAAAATTAGAGTGAGACAAGAAAACAACAGGGGAAGGCTTTACTGCTTGAGAGACCGACAAAATTAACAAAGTCATAGACTTTAGGCTTGCATAGCCACTAACTGTAAATCCATTAGACAGCTGACGTGTGAAGACTTTTTCTTTAAGTTGTTTATTCATTTGACAAATTCATTTTTGCCACCACACCTTGCAACATGTGTGAAAATGGTCTAGTTCCTCTGTATTTTGGACCAGCAGCCTGAAGACACACCTGCCCAAAGTGCTTGATTTGATTGTATTCTTTTGCTTAGTTGGTGTTTGAATGGACCCACACATGCATAGTTGTTTGGGTATGTGAAGCAGTTATACATGATGAAATTGGCTTGAATTGTCAGATGAATGTCTAGTGCAACTCTACACATGGTACAACTGGAAAAAGTATAGTGCAACTCTACACATGGTACAACTGGAAAAAGTAGAGTTTTTAAACATTCTGATTTCATTCTATCTCTTTGTCAAAAGGCCTTTACAAGATCTGGATGTTTTGTTTTTTTCATTTTTCCTTGCACACTTTTTCAGATCTTCTTTATAAAGGTTACAGTACCTAATGAAGACTTGGGAGAACTCTCGCCCGTATCACTGGCAGAGATGAGGTAGTCAAACAGCCCCGCAGCGGCAAGGCACTGGGTGTGGATGAGATACGCCCTGAGATGCTGAAGGCTCTGGACACTGTTGGACTGTCTTAGCTGACACGCCTTTTCAGTGCTGCATGGAAGTCGGGTATGTTGCCTGTGGAGTGGCAGACCGGAATGGTGGTTCCCATTTTCAAAAAAGGGGGAGGGTGTGCTCCCTGGTAAAGTTTACTCAAGGATGCTGGTAAGGAGGCTCCGACCAATTGTCGAACCTCGGATTCAGGAGGAGCTATGTGGATTCTGTCCTGGCCGTGGAACAGTGGCCCAGCTCTTTACCCTTGCAAGGCTGCTGGAGGGGTCATGGGAGTTTGCCCATCCAGTCTATATGTGCTTTGTGGACTTGGAGAAGGCTTACAACCGTGTCCCTTTGGGGGTCTTGTGGGGGATACTGTGGGAGTATGGGGTACCAGACTCGCTGCTACAAGCCCCTGTAAAAGTGAGGGCCAAAGTGAGAGCTGTGTCCGCATACTCAGCGTAAAGTCAAACATGTGTGACCTTAGGTGTTGGCCTCCACCAGGGTTGTCCCTTGTTACCGATCCTGTTTGTGATTTTCATGGACATGATCTTGAGGCGCAGCCAGGGGGAGGAAGGGTCCGGTTTGGGGACCTTAGAATTGCATCTCTGCTGTTTGCAGATGAGGTGGTTCTGTTGGTTTCATCACACCATAGCCTCCAGTATTCACTGGGGCAGTTTGCAGCCAAGTGTGAAGCGGTCAGGATGAGAGTCAGCACCTCCAAATCTGAGGCCATGGTTCTCTGCTGGAAACCAGTGGATTGCCCCCTCTAGGTTGGGGGAGAGTTACTGCCTCAAGTGAGGGAGTTAAGCTATCTCAGGGTCTGGTTCATGAGCAAGGGTAGCATGGCGTGTGAGATGGATCGCCGGTTTGGTGTGGCCTCTGCAGTGATGCAGGCACTGTGCTGGTTTGTTGTGGTGAAGAGGGAGCTAAGCTGAAAGGCAAGCTTTCGATTTACTGGTCCATCTATGCCCCAACCCTCACCTATGGTCATGAGCTCTGGGTAGCGACCGAAAGAATGAGATCGTGGATACAAGTGGCTGAAATGAGTTTCCTCCAGGAGGTAGCTGGGCTCAGCCTTAGAGATAGGGTAAGGAGCTTGGACATCTGGAGGGAGCTCGGAGTAGAGCCGCTGTTCATTTGCATTGAAAGGGGTCAAATGACGTGGTTTGGGCATCTTATCAGGATGCCTCCTGGGCGCCTCCCGCTGGAGGTGTTTGAAGAACGTCCCACTGGTAGGAGGCCCCAGGGCAGACCTAGAACACGCTGGAGGGATTATATATCTCATCTGGCCCGGGAACACCTTGGGGTCCCCCAGAAGGAGCTGAAAAGTGTTGCTAGGGAGAGGGACATCTGGGTTGCTTTGCTTGGCCTGCAGATGAAAATGGATGGATGGATGATCAAACAATGATTTGGCCGCCCCCCCGTGGTAACTCTAAGGACCACCTAGAGGTCACGGACCCCTGTTGAAGACCCTGGCTATAGACTATAGAAAAGTACTCAATACAGTCACTTCTCAAAAAACAAGAACCATCCTTTTAATGTCCTTCAGTAAAAAAATTGGTTTAATGAAGACAAACAAATAATAGCAAAACATAAAATATCTCTAACAAACAGCAGTGAATACAGAACAATGACGCCCACTCCCATTATTGTCATTTTTATCTTTCATCATCGAGAGAAGGCACAAAGAAGAGGAAGCCATGGAAAAGACAATAAGAACTTTAGGTTTAGCAGCTTATTTAACTAAGGTAAAACAAAGAATTAGTATCCACCTCATCATACAACCTTAGATTGGTCATTGGTGAAGAACAAGATGGTTACTTCTCTGCTCTTTTTTATCATAAATATTTTATTTTCTAAAACCTGAATATCCTTTACCATCAATTTCCTTATAGCAGTAACAACCATAACATTAATACCAGGCACACAACAAGAAAATGTTTTTCAGTTCCTGTTTTAAAAACAAATGCAAAGCAGAATACTGTAATGTTCAGAGGAATGATATTATGGAATGGTTTGACATTAGACATTACACATGTAACAAGTGCAGCTGTTTTTAAAAAAGGTTAAAGAAATACCCAATGGCACAGAACACCAGCCCATCATAAATAGGTTTTGTTACATAATATCTGACTGTATAAACTGTAACGTGAAACTCCTCTGATCTTTTCATTCGCCCAGTCACTGTATATGCTGTTTTTAATAGTACTACTGTTTCCTTTTACCTGAATTGTTTTCTGACAAATAATATATAGTAAGGATACTTGTTGCCATTAGTAGTTTTATCTATCTATAAAGCAAGGAATCTCTGTCTGTGTATCTGTGTGTCTGTGTGTCTGTGGCTCGCATATCTCTCAGACTGTTTGTCAGATCAACCTGAGCTTTCGGATATGGCTTGCGCATGGCACGATGTTGTGCATCTGTCATTTTTAAGTTTTTCGGATTAATATTCACAACGTTATCATTAAAAGTTAAAATCCCATAGACCACTGTGTAACCAGTCAGCCTGTCGCGCTCTCGCTCGCAGCTGTAGCCACGCCTCACGGTTGGCGCATGCGCTCTCAATATTCATTTTCTCCAATTAGTTTGGTTTAATATGCATTTGCATATTAGCTAAATATTTAGTTTCACCAAGCACAGTTAGATTCAACATTTAACATTTAGATTTAGATTTAAAATTTGGATTTAGATTTAACATTTAGGTTTAACATTTGATATTTAGATTTAACTGACATTATATTTAACATATTTCAAATATTGCTGTAAATGTGGTAAAAAAGTGACTTAAAAATTCACACCACTTTTTTTAAATATTGTTTGAAGCTAAATGTGGCAAAATGTTGCCCAGCTGTTAATTTCAGTGTGAGCCACTTTAAAAATGGCACCGCATACAGGATTACTGGCACAGGCTACTCAAATACACACGACACGGCCATATCCACATTCTCACAACACACACAGCCACATCACACAAAACCACATCCACACAACCACATCCACACTGTCACAACATACGACCACATGCACACTTTTAAAACACACTCAGCCACATACACACTGCCACAACACACACAGCCAATCCACACTCTCACAACACTCACAGCCACACCACGCTGTCACAACACACACAGCCACATCCACGCTCTAACAACACGCATGGCCACATCCACACTTTTACAAAACACACAGCCACATCCACACAGTCACATTCATACCGTCACAACACACATGACCACATCCACACTGTCACAACACACGGCCACATACACACTCTCACAACACACAGCCAGATCCACACTAACATAGGCACCACTATAATTAATTTATGATCCAGTCCTATGATTTATTTTTGTCACCATCTGACCTTGAACATGAAAAGTCCTTAAGGATTTGTGGTGCTTGGCTGAGTCGGAGGCAAATATGTGCACACACACACGCACACGCGCACACACACACACACACACACACACACACACACACACACACACACACACACACACACACACACACACACCTCCTGCACAGCTTGAGTTCTGCTGGACCATGTATCATAACGTTCATTTCTCCTCAAATACCTGAACTCTCTCACCTTCCTTCTGCACCTCTTTTTCACTAATTTCCTCCATCTCTCTCCGCTCGTCCCTGTGGAGCTTCTGAAAATAGCAGCTAAGGGAAAAGCGGGTCATGTGCCATGTGTAGTGTGTGTGTGTGTGTGTGTGTGTGTGTGTGTGTGTGTGTGTGTGTGTGTGTGTTTGTGTGTGTGTGAACCTAACAAACTCAAACTACTGTATCTGCATGTTGAAGCTTTGCATGTTGTTTACAGTGATGAGTCTGTGTGTGTGTTTTCTACGTCATCAGCTATCCCTAACTGGCTGCTTAACTTGTCAACTACACTGTGGATCCCTGATTGGCCCCCATAATTATTGGAAGTGTTTGTGTACGAATGGTGCTATACAGATAAACTTGCCTTGCCTTGCCTTTGGAGCAACAGCGAGTCCAGACTGGTATAGAGAGCAAAACAGAATGTTGTACTCATGTCATCAGGATGCTCTTACCAGGCTAACAGGCCCTGCTTTAGTAGGAACTACCACAGAAGTTGTTATGAGTATTTGGCAAGATGTTTGTGTGTCTTTCTGTCTGTCTGTGGACAGATTTTGTCAATGTGATAGCATAGCAATCGTGCAAGATGCAGTCATGAACTTTACAGATATGTAGTTGAGACCAAAATTAAGGTCAATTTCAAAGATGAGTATGGTCTTAGCAAGAGGGGCCAGAGGTAGGGAAAGGGCCATTGGCCTTTAAATTTACGCCCCTATTGTGGCTGGAGTGATCCCATCACAAGATGGTCTCTAGTTTTATGAAGTGTTGTAAAACATTTCCAAGACAAATGGCTGATTGCCTTTGCAGACAGACATTTTTCATAGCACTTGAATCATGAATTAAGCTTCACATATCTAACACACTACAGATTTGCAGCATTTTTCAGTCATACATATTTCTCATTTCTCATGAAAGTAAATAATGAAAAAAAAACAATGGACCAATAACAAACACCCACTAATCTATTAAATCTATTAATCTTTTGGTCTACAAAATGTAGAACGTCTACAAAATTTTCACAATCTCAGAAAGGTAAGGCTGCATCTTCAATTGTCCAAAACCCAAAGATATCAAAATTTCTAAAAAATAAAAATAAAAAGGAAGAAGAAGAAGATGTGGAGATCTACACATTCTCATCCTGACTCGTCATGTGCTGTCGCTTTGTCAGTGAACCCAAATGTTAAAATATGACGTGCTAAGTAGCCTCGTGCATTGGTTTTAGACATTCACAGATGGCATCTTAATGACATTTGTTACATGCATTGTGTACTTTCAAAATACACTTGATATGTGCAGTTTCTGCTCATTACATGCATAGTCTTTTTCAAAATAAGCTTACTACTTAGGTAAAACATTGTAAAAACCAATATGAAGTAAATCTGTCCCAACTGGTGGGTCCTGGTCCAGAAGTGGGTCCTGGGTCCATTCTGAAAGAACTGCAAGTGACTTGCAGTGTGTCAAGTTTGTAAAAAATACACTTTATTTTGAAGTTTTTTTTCAAGCACAGAGATTTTATTTTGAAGTGCAGTTCCCTGCTGTTCCTAGCAGAGTGAGATGCATGTACGTCGTATTTTATCTCGTAAAGGCATTGTTTACATTGGCATGGGCTTTGTCTGATGATCCCTTTTTTCTAGGAAATCAAAAACATTTCCACACCAATGATTTATTGGGTAAATGACTTTATC
Source organism: Cephalopholis sonnerati (assembly GCA_019142605.1). Lineage (NCBI taxonomy): Eukaryota > Metazoa > Chordata > Actinopteri > Perciformes > Serranidae > Cephalopholis > Cephalopholis sonnerati. The sequence goes on along the minus strand of JAGQAX010000005.1, from coordinate 3,523,421 downwards.
CCTGTTGTCTTTCTTCTTGGCTGCGTGCCATCTGCCTGCTGCTGTTTGACAGTGACACAGATTTTCAAAATAAAAGCGTATCATAAAGATGACAATATGGATCGACGTTTTCACTTTGCATCGATGATATTGGATCATTGATCACTGAATCAATATCTATGTCCAGAACGATGGATTGTTACACCCCTAGTGTATACCCCAATTTTGTTTATGTGCAGTACTAAATCACAGGAGTAGCCCTTCAAGTTTAGTTTTTTTCAAGGTTAATTTCTCTATCGCGCCCTTCGTTATTAACAAGCATCAAAAGACAGGGGAAAAATAGAGAAAGGAGACAGGAATCGAGAGAAAAACACAACAACGGGAAAAAACAGATGAATAGACATATAGATCTAATACGGACAGGAGTAACGCAAATCTGTGAACTGCAAGGTGTGAAAAAAAAAACCCCAGAAAACATCCCTATAGATAAAAAAAACTCTCCCAGAAGAGAAAGTGCTTGAAAAGAAAAAAACTGTTATACAAAAACCCTGGCTGTGCTGCTGGTTAATACTGTATATGTCATTATATAACCACTTGACTGTAGCACATGTAAGACTACCATCCATTAAGATTAAATGGTATAATCATAGTCATCTCCCCTCAATTCTTTTATCAGTTAAAACCTAAAGGTTGTAATACATGACACTTATTTACATGAGAGCATTAGTGGATCGAGGTTTAAAGACTTAATTCATCGTTGGAGAGCTTGTTGGTACCATAACTTGCATAAGTACAGAAAAAATACAGTAAGTGCAGTAAGCCTTAGTAATCAGGGCATCAAAGCCATGACTCAAAAAGCTGCTAAAATCCATCCAGTCTGTATGATCCTGAGTCAGACTGCTGCTGTTCCAAGTGTCCTTCATCACAGAGCAGTCGGCTCTATTTTCAGCTGGATGCAAACTTGACTCATGTGGCCCAGTGGTTGATTTAATTATCTGTTATGTGTTAAACTAATATAGTTAGGCCTAATGGGTCCTGTCCAAACAACAGAGAAGGGGGGACTGAGATGACTCCAACATCATCAAACCACCAAGGTAGTGTGTGAAAATGTGTGAGAAAGAAGAAGACTGAATGGACAAAATATATTGTCATTTATCCAGAATGAGACATTGAAGTGTTTTCCACTTGGATGCTGCTATTGACAGGACGTCATTACATCACACATTTATTTTATTAAGCTTGATTCCAAAACAGTTAGGACGCTGTTTAAAACTTCAAGAAAAACATAATGCAATGATGCATAAATCCGTTTTGACCTATATTCAATCGAATACAGTCCAAAGACAAGATTTTTTTTTAATATGATATAAACTGTGGTTGTGTGGTCTTCACATCATGGTTTTGTGCATGCGCGGTACTGAGTGGCAGCACGTCCTTGTAGCTCTGAGTTGCAGTATTTGTTTGTCTTTGTTTTGTCTTATTGATTTGACTGAGGACTAATACAGCTATGAGAAGATATTGTTGTAAATTATAGTACTAGGCCTTATCAAGGGGCACCAAAATGTTGGCAATCCACACTTATAGGCTTAGTATGGCGATACCATTAATGTAGGGAATCTACATTAATAGGCTCAAATTGGCTATCAGAAATAATTAATAATTATTAGTAATAATTATTAATTATGTTAAATAATGGGACTTAATTAACATTAAATCACCTCGTGGGGCACCATTCCCATAAAGGGAAAAATGATAGCCAGTTAATGATATCAGTCTCAAAAAGTTCACTAAACTATTAATTTGGGAATTTGATTAATAATTAAATTAATAACCATAACCAAATTAATAATAAAGCCTGAAGGATTTCGGAATTCTTGACACAGCAGAGGTTGACTATTCATTCACTGTTGTACAACATTAAACAGACAGCAGGTACGATTCCAAAATTATATTTATTCATAAGGCAAAGCAAAGCAAAACCAAAACACACAAATCCTAACTAACTATATACAAGCCTGTGTGTGTGTGTATATGTGTGTAGGTGTGTGTCTGTGCGGGTGTGCAAGAGAGAGAGGAAGACAAAGGCGGTGTGGTGATCGAAGGGCCGTTTGGCCTACAAAACAAAATGGCGGACAACAGAAAACTACAAGATGGCCAGATCAAAGCTGGCTTCAGATCGGGGGAGGTGTTTGTCTGACTGTGTGGTCAGGACAAAGACAAAGGAAAAGAAGCGGGACTTGAGCGGCCTGCTTGGGTGTAGCTCTGTTGAAAGCCTATTTGTGAGTGAGTCTATGTGAATGCGATTTGTGTTGCAAGGGGTCTGGATTAGTGCAGAAGGTGTTTAGTTACATGCAAGACGTCTGTGAACAGCATTAGCAAACTAAACATGACTTTGCTTGGTAAGACCAACTAATCAATAACCTAATTGCAGACAATCACAACAATAACTCAATTAGCAGCATTAAATCACAAACAACAAGTTAAACAGTCTTGCTTAGCCTGTGCAGCTGTGATAAAGCTATGCCCAGTTGTTATGTTACCAAATCCTGAACGGATTGAGGGAAGAGTTGGTTTGATGCGTGCTCTCCTTGTTAGCCAACGAAGAAGGCTGGAAAGAGCTGTGGCTCTAGAAGCAGTCTTTGTTGTGTCCTTGTTCCAAAGGTGCAGATCCGAGGAAGCCGGTCGCTCGGGGTCCTTGCAGAGTTAGACGCTAGGGTGCTATCTCAACTTGATTCTCCTTATTGCTGGAAAGTTAGTTGCAAACCTTGTGTTTGCCCTTCTAACTTCTGTGGTTCCAGTTATGCACCTTCCTTGAGTGAGGGCATGACAGTCTTAGGAGAAAAGGGAACAAAAGTCTGTAGAGCAATTGTCCCCCCCTTGATGGTTCAGGACAAAGAGCACCTCTGGGCTGGTCCAGGGCCCAGAAGGGAAGAGGTGTGGGCGGCTTGCCACCCAAGAGCCAAGAGAGAGACTGTGGTGAATGGAAATCAACTCCTACAGTGTGTCTGATGACATCACAGAGTCACATGGCACTGTAACAGTAATGACCAATCACTTTTGAGACTTGTCTCTCACAGAGGTGTGAAGGTGGCCATCCTGCTGAGATGGGTGTCAGGTAACTTCTTTGTTTGAGAACAAAGAACATGAGGTCTTCAACCTCAGGAGGAAAAACCTTCGCATGTCCAGTTTAGATTTTAACAAATGACAAATCATCTGTGGTCCAGTGAATCCCAACAATATTGTACACATGGAATAACTTCCTTGCGCTGTAATGGTTAAGATGGTGTTTAACACCCCCTTCTGATGGAGTTAAAGGTGCCACACAGTGCATGTAAAGCAGGTGCAAAGGTAAAGGCTAGGAGATGAAGACATAAGCTTAGGAGACTAGGAGATGGAGCTATAACATACAAGCAGCTCTCCCTCTCTCCCACACCCTTACTACTCACCTCATTGGACTCTAGCCAGCTAATTACTAAAAAGTCACTCTGGGACTTAACTTTATTTTACTTTATTTTTACTTTATTTAATTTATTCTCTATTGGCACCTTATTTACCATTGTAGTGGTTTTTATGTGATGACGCATTTTTTACTCAGCTACTGGATACAAGAACTTCCCAATGGGGATGAATAAATAACAATGACAGTAACAGTAACAACAATAACACTAATAATAATAATAATAATAATAATAATAATATCTCTATCTATCTACTCATTCTGAATTTCGTGCCTGCAACACATTCCAAAAAAGTTGAGACAGGAGCATGTTAACCACTGTGTGACATCACCTTTTCTTTTCAAGATATCGATCAATCAATCAATCAATTAATCAATTTTATTTATAAAGCCCAATATCACAAATCACAATTTGCCTCAAAGGGCTTTACAGCACACAACATCCCTCTGTCCTTTGGACCCTCACAGCAGATAAGGAAAAACTCCCCCAAAACAAACCTTTAACGGGGAAAAAAAATGGTAGAAACCTCAGGAAGAGCAACTGAGGAGGGATCCCTCTTCCAGGACGGACAGACGAGCAATAGATGTTGTACAGAACAGATCAATATAATGAATTAACAATAATCCATATGACACAATGAGACATAAAGAGAGACAGATATTATATTAATAATATGATTATTTATGTATGTGACAATAATCATATGTGTATAATAACAGTACAAGTATGACTAATAGTAACAGCAGCAGTGGGAGGCATCAGGCAGGACCACGGCAGCAGCACAACCATGACACATCATTTAGGCACAGCTGCAACACGAATTAACCTGCAAGACAGTGGAGCACAAGCCGAGTTAGTGACATGCAGTAGAGCCGAGTTAGGGAGATGCAGTAACAGGACATGAATGTTAGCAAAGGAGAGAGAGAGAGAGAGAGAGAGAGAGAGAAGGAGAGAAGGGGCTCAGTGTAATATAGGAGGTCCCCCGGCAGACTAGGCCTATGTCAGCCTAACTAGGGGCTGGTCCAAGACAAGCCTGAGCCAGCCCTAACTATAAGCTTCATCAAAATGGAAAGTCCTAAGTCTAGTCTTAAAAGTGGAGACGGTGTCTGCCTCCCGGACCGAAACAGGAAGGTGATTCCACAAAAGAGGGGCCTGATAGCTGAAGGCTCTGGCTCCTGTTCTACTTTCGGAGACTTTGTTCTGGTGGGATAATAGGGCACTATGAGCTCTCTAAGATATGATGGAGCCTGATCATTTAGAGCTTTGTGAGTTAGGAGTAAGATTTTAAATTCATTTCTGGATTTTACAGGGAGCCAGTGCAGAGAAGCTAAAACAGGAGAAATGTGATCTCGTTTCTTAGTTCCTGTCAGTACACGTGCCGCCACATTCTGGATTAGCTGGAGAGTTTTCAGGCACTTAGTAGAGCTACCTGATAAAAGGGAATTACAGTAATCTAGCCTAGAGGTAACAAACATGTGGACCAATTTTTCGGCATCATTTAATGACAGGATAGGCCTACTTCTTCGCAATATTACACAGATGAAAAAACGCAGTCCGAGAGGTTTGTTTTAAATGGAAATTAAAAGACAAATCTTCATCAAATATTACGCCAAGGTTTCTTACGGTGGTGCTAGAGGCCAGAGCAATGCCATCCAGAGAAACTATATCATCAGATAAAGAGTTTCTGAGTTGTTTGGGGCCCAGAACAATAACTTCAGTTTTGTCTGAATTTAATATTAGGAAATTGGTGCTCATCCAGGTTTTTATATCTTTAAGGCATTTCTGAAGTTTAGTTAATTGATCTGTTTCTTCTGGCTTTATCGATAAATACAACTGTGTATCATCCACACAACAATGGAAATTTATAGAGTGATTTCTAATGATGCTACCTAAGGGAAGCATATATAGCGTGAATAGAATTGGTCCAAGCACTGAACCTTGAGGTACTCCAAAACAAACTTTAGTATGTGAAGATGATTCATTATGAACGTGAAAAAACTGAAAACAATTGGATAAGTAAGATTTAAACCAGCTTAGTGCAGAACCTTTAAGGCCAATTGAATGTTCCAGTCTCTGTAGCAGAATTTGATGGTCAATTGTGTCAAATGTGACACTAAGATCTAGTCTGTTTTACTAGATCAGAGAAGAGTCCTTGGTCTGAAGCAATCAGAAGATCATTTGTAATTTTAACTAGTGCTGTCTCGGTGCTATGATGCACTCTAAATCCTGAGTGAAATTCCTCAAATAAATTATTATCATGGAGAAAGTCACACAGCTGGTCTGTGACCACTTTCTCTAGGATCTTTGAAAGAAAGGGAAGATTTGATATTGGTCTATAGTTGGCTAACACCTCTGGATCCAGGGTGGGCTTTTTTAACAGAGGTTTAATTACAGCTACCTTAAAAGACTGTGGTACATAGCCTGTTAATAAAGATATATTGATCATGTCTAATATGTAAGTGTTAACTAAAGGTAAGACTTCCTTAAGTAGCCTAGTTGGGATGGGGTCCAAGAGACACATTGATGACTTGGATGAAGACATCATTGAAGTCAACTGTTGAAGAGAAATCAGTGAAAAGCAATCTAAATATGTATCAGGTCTTATAGCTGTGCTTGAAGGCAGATTAGTACTGTTAGAGGGCAGGAGGTCATGAATTTTGCCTCTGATAGTTAGAATTTCGTCATGAAAAAAGCTCATAAAATCATTACTGCTAAGGGCTAAAGGAATACAAGGCTCAATAGAGCTGGGACTCTCTGTCAGCCTAGCTACAGTACTGAAAAGAAACCTGGGGTTGTTCTTATTTTCTTCTATTAATGATGAGTAATAGTTTGCTCTGGCATTGCGGAGGGCCCTCCTATATGTTTTGAGACTGTCTAACCAGACTAAACGAGAATCTTCCAGTTTGGTTAATTCCTTTCAAATTTGCGCGATATTTGTTTTAATTTTCGGGTTTGGGAGTTGTACCAAGGAGCAAACGTTCTTTGCTTTGCGAACTTCTTTTTAAGAGGTGCTACAGAGTCAAGTGTTATTTGCAGCGAGCCTGCAGCGCTATCGACGAGATAATCAATTTGGGAGACTTTAAAGTCGGTGCGGGAAACCTCAGTTACAGAGGGACATGGTATTAAATTTAATGCCGATGGAATCATTTCCTTAAATTTTGCTGCCGCACTATCAGATAAACACCTAGTATAGTAACTGTTACTGAGAGGCGCATAATCGAGTAGAAAGAAATCAAAAGTTATTAAATAATAATCTGATAGAGAGGGATTCTGTGGAAAGACCATTAAGTTATCAATCTCAATTCCATACGCCAGAACTAGATCGAGGGTGTGGTTAAAACGGTGAGTGGGCTTATGTACACTTTTTTTTTTTTTTTTTTTTTTTTATAATTTTTATTTATCGAATGCGAGTCAAACATTTAGTGCATACAAAAATACAGTTTCTTTTTTCTTTAAACATTTATAAACTTAAATGAACGCCCTTTCCTTTCCCCAAACCCATGGTCCTCTTGTACAGTTTGGTTGTTATTGTTATTCTTAATATTCCAAATCAACATAACAAAAAGTAATAATAACACAGGCCTAAAAATAAATTCATAAATAAATATGTACATAAACAAAAACAAAACAAGGACAACAACAAATAATAATAATAAAAATAAATAAATATAAATAAATAAATAGATAAATAAATAATAATAAAAAATAAAAATTAAAAAAATTAAAAAAATATAATAATGATAAAATAGAATATATATACACAACAAAAGATTGTATATATAAATATGTATACCTATATACTGTATATATATACACACACATCCATATGTGCAATTTAATAAAATAAAATAATATGAAATACATAGTATATATATACATATACATTAAATCAATAATGTAAAGAGCAAAAGTAGGATAAAATATGAGAGGAAAAAATTAATAATAATAATACTAACAAAATTTCAAAGAAGTAACGAATAAAAGTACTAGTGCTGGTCATTAGATGTACAAACTAAAAGTCAGTGGCTGCTTACTCCATAGTCATCGAAGCTAGTCAGTTATGCTGGACTGTCCTACGCTGAACAGATCCCAGGGGAGGGTTATCTGCCGCCGGCGGACAGGCGCGAGGGGGCGAGCTCAACTGTGGTCACATGGCAGACCTTTACATAGAGACCTCCCGAGCTGGTAGCTTATCAAGGTAGTTAAGTAGTGGTCTCCAATGTGTGTAGAACCTATCAGATGAACCTCTAAGTGAGAACTTGATCTTCTCCAGTTTCAGAAGACATAAAATATCATGTAGCCAAATTTTGATTGATGGTGGCTGAGGAGACTTCCATAATAAAAGGATTCTCTTACGAGCAATAAGGGAGGAGAAGGCAATAACATTATTTTGAATGGCTGTGGTACGGAGGTCACCTGGGGGTTTGCCAAAAATAGCAATATGTGGAGTTGGACTTAAATTTATGCCTAATATATCTGAAATTGTTTTAAAAAATAGTTGCCAGAATTTAAGTAACTTAGGGCATGACCAAAACATATGAGTGAGGTTGCATGGGGTCTGCGAGCATCTACTACATTCTTTGTCAATTTTGTCTGGGTAGAGCCTTGAAAGTTTTTCTTTACTGTAATGTAACCTGTGGAGGACCTTAAATTGTATTAAAGAGAGTCTAGCGCAGCTGGATGACGAATTAACAATACTTACAGCCCCCTCCCAGAAGGCGTCAGAGAGATCCAGGTGGAGTTCTGACTCCCAGTTCATTTTGATCTTATTTAAAGTGAATTCATTAGTTGGAGAGAGCAGATTGTATAGATACGAGATGTGGCCTTTCTGCAGAGTTTTAGCCTTGAGAGCCAGGTCTATCCCACTAGGTGCTGGGATCTGTGGGAATGATGTTATGTGCGTTTTTACAAAGTTGCGCAGTTGGAAGTACCGGAAAAAGTCTGACCTATGTAGATTGAAAGCAGAAATTAACTGTTCAAAGCTCGCAAACAAACCATAAATGTACAAGTTTTCCACACAACGTAGCCCCTTATTTTCTAAGGTTTTGAATCGTGGATCAATCTTTGCTGGTATAAATAGATGATTATTACAAATAGGAGTTGCCAGGGGAAGGGTGAGCCAGCCAAAGTGACGTCTTATCTGTGCCCAAATTTTAAGTGTTCCAACAACCACTGGATTAGAAGTAAAGTTTGAAGGGGATAAGGGCAAGGTACTACATGTTACAGCCAGCAGTGATGAAGAACACGAGGCTGATTCAATCTGGCACCAACTAGATTGAGGTGTGGTAAACCATGATATTATCTTGTGCACATTGGCTGCCCAGTAGTAACCAATGAGGTTGGGTAAACCCAGCCCGCCCCTCGATCTGGCTCTACAGAGTAGTGTTCGGCTTTCTCTTGGGCGTTTTCCAGCCCAGATGAATGATGAAATTATATCATTTATGGTCGTAAAAAAGGATTTGGGAAGAAACATGGGTAAACATTGGAAAACATACAAATATCTTGGCAGCACGTTCATTTTTATAATTTGTACTCTGCCTGCTAAGGATAGCGGCAGGTAATTCCATCTTTGTAAATCTGACTTAACTGCCGCTGTTAATAAAGTAAGATTTTGCTCTCGCATTGTTCGCATAGATGGTGTGACCGTGATGCCGAGGTACTTAATTCCTGTATGGGCTATTTTGAAGGGTATAGACGATGGTGGTATATCAATGGCCGATTGGTTAATTGGGAGGTACTCGCTTTTAGAAATGTTTAGTTTATATCCAGATAATTGGCTGAAATGATTCAACAGGTTCAGAATATGTGGGATGCTTACCAAGGGGTCTCTCACATAAAGAAGCAGGTCGTCTGCGTATAACGATACCTTATGTTCTACGCCCCATCTTTCGATTCCCCTGAATCCTTCTTCCTTCTTTAAGGCAACTGATAGAGGTTCGATCGCAAGCGCAAACAATAGCGGGGATAGCGGGCACCCCTGTCGCGTGCCTCGAAAAAGTGGAAACGGCGTAGAACGTTGGTTGTTTGTGCACACTGAGGCGTAGGGGGAGGAGTAGAGTAATTTGACCCATGAAATGAAATTAGTACTAAAACCAAACTGTCGCAAGGAGAAAAGGAGATAGGCCCACTCCACCCTATCGAAAGCCTTTTCAGCGTCGACAGATATTACTAACTCCGGGCTGTTAGAGGAGGGTGGAGAGAAGGTGACGTCGAGAAGCCTCCTTATATTGGAGTATGAATGTCTTCCCTTTATAAATCCCGTCTGATCTTCTGAGATGATCAGGGGCATGACAGATTCCAATCGCCGAGCTAAGATTTTTGCCAGTATTTTAACATCGACAGAAAGGAGTGATATTGGACGGTAAGATGCGCAGTTCAGTGGTTCTTTGCCCTTCTTAAAGATTAAGGAGATGGAAGCCTGCATAAGTGTGGGTGGTAGGGTGCCCTGTTTATATGAATGGTTAAACATTTCAAGTAATAATGGAGCTAATTGTTCCGAAAATCGTTTAAAAAACTCAGCCGGGTATCCGTCGGGGCCCGGGGATTTGCCATTGTTCATTGACTGTATCGCTTCTTTCATTTCAGAAAGTGTAAGAGTGGCGTCTAGTCTTTGATTATCTTCGCAAGATCCTTTTGGTAGGTCCAATTTTTCAAAAAAGTTATCTAGTTGATCTTCATCCACACAAGATTCTGAGGTGTACAGCTGGGAGAAGAACGATTTAAAGGTGTTATTTATTTTATCTGGGTCAGAGGTTACCGAGCCTGATTCGTCTGTTATCTGAGTGATTTGGTTCAATACTGTTTTTGCCTTCAATTGATGGGCCAAGAGACGTCCAGCTTTGTCCCCATGTTCATATACCAACCCACGAGAACGAAGGAGAAGCTGTTCGGCTTCAGAAGTGAGGAGAAGATCAAGTTCTGTTTGAAGTTTTATTCTTTCTTTATATAACTCTGGTGTATTTGCGGATGAGAGTGAGTTATCTAGACCTGCAATAGCCTCCTCCAGTTCTTTCTGATGAGACTTCCGCAGTTTGTTTGCATGTGATGTAAAAGAGATAATTCTACCCCTTATGTAAGCCTTAAGAGCATCCCATAATATAGATGGGGAGGTTTCATTGTTTCTATTGGTTTCACAGAAAAAAGTGATTGATTCTGAAATATATTTACAAAAGTTAGCATCTGCTAGTAAGAGAGGATTTAACCTCCAGTGTCTGAACTCCTTTGGCTTCATACAAAAGTGAAGGTCTAAAATTACTGTGGCATGATCCGACACTGTTATGGGTAAGTACTGGGTGGAGGCAACCGCTGGAATAAATTTTTTATCAATCAAGAAGTAGTCTATACGTGAAAATGAGCGGTGCACATGAGAAAAGAAAGAATATTGTCTCACAGAGGGATGCAAGAATCGCCAGGGATCAACAAATCCATATTGCTCCATACAAGTGGAGAGCGCCTGAGACATTTTCATAGGTATAGTTGATCATGGGTTAGACCTGTCCAGTGTCGGATCAATCACACAGTTCATGTCTCCTCCCATTATCAATAGGTGGGAATCTAAATTTGAATGGTTGTGAATAGTGAGCTTACAAAATTATGGTCATCCCAATTGGGTGCATAGACAGAAACTAGTATTACAAGCTTTCCATATAATGTACCAGTAACAATAACATAGCGACCGTTTGGATCTGTCATTATTTTATCTGAAGTGAAGTGTACATTTTTCCGGATTAGTATGGCCGTGCCCCTTGTTTTAACATTAAATTGAGAATGAAAGGTTTGGTCAATCCACGGTCTATTCAGTTTTCTATGGTCAGAATTACATAAATGTGTCTCCTGAAGAAACATTATGTCAGCATTAAGGTTTTTGATATGTGTCATAATTTTAGTACGTTTGACTGCCGCGTTTAGCCCACCAGTGTTTAGGGAGATAATCCTAACGGCCCGTCCGCCAGCGGCATCGCTACCGGTTACACCAGCCATATTTCACCGCCCAGCAGTAAGGTTGTCAGGAGAGATTTAGGGAGCAAGCAGTAGAAAGTATATAGAATCATCTGTACAGAAACAGCACAATATGAGATATATAAACACAAAACATAAACCACAAAGTAAACAAAATCAGGTAAAGAGGTTCTTCCCCATCCCTTCCCCCAAATCCCATTTATCAGAACCAAACCCCCATGTTCACACTTCCCTTTCTGTGTCATCCCTCCTGTTCTTCTATATTTGTCTCAACTCTCAAAGCTTGTTTGTTCTAGTTGATACCCCCATTGTAAGAAGTGTGAACCTTGGATACATTTCACATAACTTTTATATTATGTAGACAGATATAGAGGTTATTTGAAAACCAAAACTGATTCAAAAAGAATAATTAGACAAAATAAACAATCTTCCCCCAAGACTACTGATTACAGGCCAGTAACCACTTAGATTGAACTATTAGGTAAACCGCAGAATCTGTCCCTCTTTCATTGTAATAATAATTTCCAACCATGTATTAACTTAAGTGACAGGTAATAACATAAAATGAGCTGTCACCTTTAAGCAACTTTAAAGTAACACTCAATAGGGTGCAACATTTAGCACTAACCTCTGAACTTATATGAACTTGTCCATTGTTTAGCAATCAAGCCCAGCTTGCTAGCAACCAGCTCAGCATAACAGTCAAATGGTAACAGTGGGCATAAGCCCCTTTTAAGTAAACAGAACAGCTGGGCATATAGGTTCAGAAAGCTCCTGACTCAATCATACGGCTTACCGATGAAGTATCAGCCCCTCCTGTGAGGAGGCTAGGTTTGTATGATTCATGTTAGCCGAGGGAGAGCTAGCTGTTAAGCTACTCGGGCCTCGGAGTCTGTTGATAGTTAGCCGCGAAGGAGGTGGCTTCCTCGGGAGATGAAAATCTCCTCTTCGCCCCGTTCTCCAGAGTGATCTGCAGGCGGGCCGGGAAGAGAAGTGCTGGTCGAAGAGCAAGCTTGTAAAGTTCGGCCATCACTGTTCGGTATTTAGCTCGTTCCTCGGCGACCTCCAGCGTGTTGTCTTCAAATATCTGGATTGGCGACCCACGGTACTGAAGCTTCCCTCGTCTCTTGCGGGCCTCTCGGATGATCAGCTCCTTGACCTGATAGCGATGAAGGCGAAGTATTACCGGTCTGGGCCGTGCGCCGGGTTGTGGTTTAGCAGTGAGCGCTCTGTGTGCGCGGTCCAATTCCGGGGGAGACTGAAGAGTCTGGTCGCCGAATACTTCAGCCAGGAGGTCGGCGAAGAAGCTCGTAGGTCTGGGTCCTTCGGTTGATTCTGGGAGGCCGATTAACCTGATGTTGTTTCTGCGGCTGCGGCTGCGGCTTTCGAGATCGGCCGTCTTCGCTGCTAGCTTAGCGTTGCTACTTGCTATTGCTGCACACCTCTCTTCCAGTGCTTGAATTCGCTGGTCTTGCAGCTCGGTGATGGATTCTAGTGAGTCCATTCGTTGAGCATGCTCTGTTACCGTTGACTGCATTTTCTCGAGTCTCAATTCCAAAGCAGCGAATGTTGCTTTAAAGTCGGCAGCAATGCTAGCTCTGTGGTCCTCTAGCAGGTTAGCTATGCCAGCTAATGTTGTGTTGTCCCCTGGAGAAGTGTCAACTTCGGACTTTTTTGAGGTTTTGGTTGCTTTTGACATTTCGCTAAGCTGTCCAGTGTTCTATTTTTACTTCTTCCACTCTCAGTTGGTTGGGGTTGTAAAGAAAAAGTAAGTTTTGAAAGATATCGCTGCGAGAGACGGCGACTGCGCTGCTTTCACATGCTCACCCAAACCGGAAGTCCCGCTTATGTACACTTTGGCTGAAGCCAATGGAGTCTAATAATGTGATAAACACAGTAGCGAGGGAGTCATTATCAACGTCCACGTGAATATTGAAATCGCCCACAAAAATAACTTTATCTGATTTCAGGACTAAACTGGGTAAAAACTCTGAGAATTCAGATAAAAATTCCAAATACAGGCCAGGAGCACGGTACGCTATAACAAATAGAAGAGGCTGTGAGGTTTTCCAGGTCGGATGTAAAAGACTAAAGACAAGGCTTTCAAAGGATTCATAATCTAGTTTAGGTTTAGCACTGATTAATAGACTAGAGTTAAAAATGGCTGCAACTCCCCCTCCTCGGCCGCTGCCTCGAGGAACGTGGGTATTATGACTGGGAGGAGTGGATTCATTTAGACTAACATATTCATCTTGACACAGCCAGGTTTTAGTGAGGCTGAGTAAATCAATATGATTATCTGATATTAATTCGTTTACTAACACTGCTTTGGAAGATAAAGATCTGACATTTAGATACTCTATAAGTGTTTTGGAACTGAGAACATTAAATGTTTAAGTTTTGAAACTGAAATTTCTTTCATTCTTGCTTGATATACAACCTCAGTTGTTCAACAGTCGGGGGTCTCCATTGTCATATTTCCTTATAATGCCCCACGCATGTTCAATGGACAGGCAGGTCAGTCTGGTAACTGCACTCTTTGCTGTTGGAACATGTGCAGTATGTGTCTGATTGTCTTGTCGGAATAAGCAGGGACATCCCTGAGAAAGGCTTCGTCTGGGTGGCAGGTTATGTTGCTCCAAAACCTGTATGTACCTTTCAGCATTCATGGTGCCTTTACAGATGTTCAAGTTACCCATGACGCCATGGGCATTAACACGCCTCCATACCATCCCAGATGCTGGCTTTGAACTTTGAGCTGGTAACAATCTGGATGGTCCTTTTCCTCTTTAGGCCGGATGACAAGATGTTCATGATTTCCAAAAACAATTTGAAATGTGGACTCGTCAGACCAAAGCACACTTTTCCACTTTTGTCAGTCCATCTCAGATGAGCTTGAGCCCAGAGAAGATGACACAGCTTGTGGATGTTGTATATATATGGCTTTCTCTTTGCATGGCAGAGTCTGAATATGCATTTGTAGATGCACTAATGAACTGTGTTTACTGACAATAGTTTCCCAAAGCATTCCTGAATTCATGTAGTAATATTCCTTATACAATCAAATTGGTAACTATACTCTTGTATTTTAACTGTAGGAAAAGATTTGTGACCTGGCTGCCATGTTGGATACAGTTGATTAAAGTACCAAGCGCTGCCCACCAGCGAGACCAACTTTTTCATTTATACAACTAAACAGTTACTATTTTAGTTACAACATGTGGACATGGACTCTCTACATTGGCATATGACGTGCAAGGTACCCTGGGCGCGTTGGTTTTTGACGTTCTGGGACGGCATATCAGCTTCAGCCTGTTACATGCATTGTCTGTTTTTCAAAATACACTTAACAGGAAATGTACAGTTTGCATAAATTCTCTTAAAATAAACACACTACATCAGTACAACACCACAAATTTACGTGTATTTTTCCTTCAACAACAAATGCACATAGTTATGTGCAAACCAGGTGAAGTCCCATGACCCACCCATCACCCGAACCTGCCTCCTTAAGAGACCACTTCCAAATTACATGGGTTATGCATTAAGAACTGGCTCATTGCTACGTGGGATAGTTATGAATTTAGGTGCAATACTCATTGTAGCAAAAACATACAAACTATGCATGAGTACAGCCAGATCTGTTAGGATCTGTTAGGGTGGACCTGTTTTAAAGTCAAAATGAAGAGGTGTGAAATAATCACTGGCATTTTGTATTCCAACATTTGATATGAGCATGGTTTTGCTGGAGACTCAAAGAGGACTGTTTGATCTAGGCTGCTCTTTGCTTTATATCACAGCTTCCACAGCTAGTTTGTCATGGTTTGTCATTAGATGGGATCCCAGGGCCCTGAAGAAAAACAGCAACACTTAAGTGGTCTGCTGATGGGTAATTTATCACCAGGGCTCCTAGACTTTAGATCATCACCTTAGAAGATAAATGTGTAACATTATTTAAATCTTAAACACATTTCACCTTTCTTTTATGAAAAGACATCTAAAAACTGCCCTTTACCTGCTTCTTTGGAATATACTCAGTAATGATGTAATAGGCTGTCAGCTGGGTTAAACGTGCTTTACAAGCACAGATCATGATGAAGCTGATAGAGGTATATATTAGAAATTTTCACTCATCCTTTCTCTGCTGTTTATCCTAGGATTCAAGTGTCCTGTCTGCTCCAAGTCTGTGGCGTCCAATGAAATGGAAGTTCACTTCATCATGTGTCTAAGCAAGCCTCGCCTCTCTTACAATGGTAAGGAATGCCTTTGTCTCTTTTTGCAGTTACCTTCTCTTTAAATGACAGGAAGCTAGACCTGGTACACAGGAAAAGTCTGGCTCCATGGACTGCCTCTATGAACTGATGGTTGCCCCGATTATTATTGTGGTAGTTTACTTTGATCATATTATTGGTCTTCCCGATGTTGTGCCCAGTCTCCTGACACTGCTGCTATTGTGACAAATATTTATGACAAGGTAGGCGGGTCTCCAGACTGATGTGTGTTGTCAAACTAGTCCTAAAAAATGATGAATATGAATGACGGAAAATCAGGAAAATCATAACAATTCACAGAATGACTTTACTCAACCTGACATATTCAGTCATGCACTCTTGAAAATACAAACGCAACTGAAGCTGCTAAGACCTCTAATGGCAGTCAACCCCACCTGTGCACGAGGCCAACAGTACAACGTAAAGTACAGGAATCAGGTGTTCATGTATTGACAGAGCTAGCATTAGTGCTTAAACAATTTACAAAAATACCTTTATTATTCTAAGTGTTAACTAAACATTCACAAAGTGAATACAAATGTATGATCCACACAGAAATGCACTAAAAATCATTGTGAATGTCAAACTGCACCTTTTGAACCAAAGGTGACTTCAGCCTTGACCAGCATGCAAGTAACATAAACTGTACTTAATGTTACTTATGTTGTAAAGTGCATTCAGTGGCAGTGCACAACACCTAGCTGCTACCAAATAAAGTCAATATATAAAAACAGAGGGTTATATAATACATGATACATAACAACAGAAGTTGAAGATGTATTGATGCATGTATCAATCATCTTCAAATACCAGCATATCTTGTACCATGCAGGAATCAGCTGATTGCTCAAGCTTTCTCTGGAGGGAGGTCTGTACTTTAGATTTAGAGCCTTGGTTAGCTTCCTGCAAACAAAATTCAACATAATAACATTAACTGTAATTGTATAAGTACCCTGCCATCATCAAACGTTTGATTTTTTAGACTTATTTTTAAACTTTGCCTACCTAAATGACTGAGATTCAGCAACAGAGAACCACTCTTTGACACTCCTCTGTTTTGTCTTTAGTCATTTTTCCCTTTAATGCCAAAGTGCGTTGCAGCTTGCTGCCCTTGGCACTACTGCAGTTGTTGCGATGTGTTGGTGCTGGCTTAGGCTGACACACTCAGTCTCAGAGACTGTAAGACATCAAACACAGTACACTTGTTCACATCGATGCCATGCTGCCTTAAATGTTTCTTAAATGATTTGGCGTGCAACCTGACTTGCAGTCGCACTGTGACTGCTACTGTGACATGCTAGTCATGCACCCTAGCTCTCCAGCTCGCTGTTGTATTGATGCACGTAACAGGTCCTGACTGCTGGCAAATGAAAAAAGGTCCTGGAAGCTAGCCAGACGAGCCACGGCATTGCAGGTTAATGTAGCCTTTTTTGGTTTGTTTTATTTATATTTCACACTTACTGATACA
The DNA here is from genome assembly GCA_019142605.1 of Cephalopholis sonnerati. Classification (NCBI taxonomy): domain Eukaryota; kingdom Metazoa; phylum Chordata; class Actinopteri; order Perciformes; family Serranidae; genus Cephalopholis; species Cephalopholis sonnerati. Next base: position 3,506,286 of record JAGQAX010000005.1, on the reverse strand, counting down.
CAGAACCAAATTTTTTTTTTTTTTTTTTTTTGCGGGTACCCACTACTTGGCACTAAGTACTCGGTTCTAATTTGGAACAGAATTGCAGATGACTCTTTTTCTATTCTGATCTGACAGAGCAGAGGACTCTGCTTGACGTATTCTTTATGGTGAATAAGAACTGGTGGTCAATAGGAATGTGAGGTGATGTCCTGTTCCTGCTCACTGTTGTCCTGTTCCTGCTCACCTAGTGCCACAACACTGGATCACTGCTGGATACAGCTGTCTTGTTGAGGTCAAGAAATGTAAATAAAGTGCAACATACTGGGTGAGAAGGACTAACAGAGGGATGAAATAACAGCATATCTGAATGTATGAATAGTGCAAGAAATGTTTCCAGGTGTCTTCTCAACACTGCACAGTTCATTTTACTAAGCAAATCACTCCATATTGCAGGGGGAAATTTCTAAGCTTTTACATTTTATTCAAAGAGCTTGACAAATTAATCAGATCAGACGACTGCTGAAAAACGAGAGAGAGAAACAACTTTAATTTGCTGCTTTTAACACATATTAATTACCAAAAGTCTCACATGACTTGTGGTATAATTCTTAAACAGACACACATTAAATAATTGTATAGTCATACAAATAGAGTTTAATATCAATAACCTAGGAGATCAATGCTCAGCTTATCTTTCTGGGTTTCCACGTGATGTAGAAAAGCTGTGGTGTGTAACAATGTAGGGCTGCTGGAGCCAGACATGTCAGGGTCTTTTATTTAGCTTTATTGATCATCTGTGTACAGCTGGTCTGTGTTACTCTGTTAACTCGTCCCTCACTGTATCTCCATACTGCCCCTTACTATTTCTCCCTGTTATTCAGCAATCAGGTGACTGATTTAATTGTGTGACCGATAATCTGTTACTCCTCAGTGTATTTCATGTTTTGGGGTTTGATATATTCTCTTAGTTGTAGTGAATGCTAAAGGAATACAGCCAACCAATGAGTGATGAGATGCCAAGATGGCAGGTGTATCTATCTTGTGATGGTATGATCATTGGAGCTGTTGTGCTCCATGCTAACGCTAACATCACTAGCATCATACAAGGGGCGTTTTATGACAAGGTATGTACATTTACACATTTAAAGTAATATTATTTTCATGTTGTCGTAGTCACTTATGAGCAGGCCCATAGGGAATCTGCATGCATAGAACTCTGCTGATTTTCCGTAGATTTCAGGAATATAGACACTGGTTGTAAAACTCAGAATTTTGTCACTGTCTCCTCCACCTCCTTGTGTATATATATGGCAGTTGTGTGTTGTATTCAGTTAGCATCGAAATCAATGTTCTGGGGGCTTTCTGCCTTTACTAGGCCTACGCAAAAAGCCTATGGCAGAGAGAGCACACCTCCCTCCCCTTCCATGCACCCACATGGAAAGCCATAAGGCAGGGAGAGCAGCAGCAAAGACCCCTGGGAACAGAACAGAGCAAGCATCAATGACAAACAGAAATTACATGGATAAGTCAGACACAACATTAAAAGGAGAAGCTGGGGTGGAGGAGGGTTGCAAAGCGGCTTGCAGCAGTTTAAATATGGTGTCCTGAATAAAATTTGACAACTGGCTACATAGAAAGGAATCGTGATCTATCAGCTGACTCTGTTCCATCAGTCAGCTGATCTGTCAGTTGATTGGCCTGCTTAAGATCAGCTGATGTAACTGGGATGTGAGCTGAGCTTGACATCATGTCCTGCCTGAACTAATGCTGTGCTTAATTTTATAGTGTAGTGAGAAGAAAAGTCAAAAATAAGATTTACTGTTAAAAGATTGTTTATTGATTGGCAAATTAATTTTTGCTCTCTCAGCTCTATATTGAACCTTCCATTTTGCCCCAGATTTTGTTGATTGACTTTTCCAACAAATGTTATTGTGTATCAGCTTTTAAATGAACTATCAGAGTCACTTAACATGCTTTTTGTAGTTTGCACAATGAATGAATATTACATACATTGAAGAGTATTGTATTTCATGTCTCCATCTGCTGGTGGGCCATCACAATAAGGCTCCTCCAGTCCGCAGATCGAAGTATCCTTGAGCAAGATACTGAACCCCAAATTGCTCCCGATGATGCTTCCATCGGTGTGTGAGTGTGTTAAAAACTGAGTAGCAGGTGGCACCTTGTATGGTAGCTAGTCACTAGTGTATGAATGTGTGTATGAATGGGTGAATGTGACTCGTAGTAGTGTAAAGAAAGTGCTTTGAGTGGTCAAATGACTAGAAAGGTGCTTTATATAAATGCAGGTCTATTTAAAATTGGGGGGGGGGGGGGGGTTAGAAAATCCAATTTAAGGAAGAAGGAAGCAGAAAAGGGGGGCTGTGTGGTCCATGAACATAATGTTTCCTAAAACCTCCAGCAAGACACCTCACAGGGAGTTCAACTAACTGCTGAGGCCTCTAACAGCTAGTAGAAAAAACACCTGACTTCCTGACTTGACATTGCAAAAGAGAGATTCTTTTAACAGTACAGACAGGAATGTATCTCAGCCAGCCTCTAGCTGCCATTTGTATTGTTGTATCTTGCATTTTTGTAGCGAGTTTAGCTTTTGGCCATGAAGAACCATCCAACTAACTCACAAAACAGTCTCTGTGAATGTTAAATATTTTGGGGAGTTGGATTTAGGGACTTAAGCCACGGCTGTGTTTCTTGCAGTGCATTCGCACGGGATAAGTGAAGTCTGTATTTTACTCGAATTTACTGACATTTTTGCCCAGATATGACGTCAAAGCATTGCACGTCGCAACATCCGCTGCTATCACATGCATGTGCTAAGCAGGAGCTAGGCTAAGCGAGATGGCTGCTAACGTTACATGCAAGAAAAATCAAAAGCAGCAACGTGACTTTGGTACAGTGTGCAGTTGTCGGGATAACGGGCCATCATGGCGTTTTTATTAAGCCTGTTGAAAGATAGAAAAATGTTCCTTACCGCATGCTGCTACGCAATCCATCTCAATACACTCCGAAATTTCGTTCTCTTGATGGATCTGAGCTTGCGTTTTCTTCTTATGGGTCTCCATAATGAGTACCGAGACGAGACAGAATCGCCACTCATAATTTCCACTGCAGCCTCCATGTTTCAACCGGGAAAGAGGAAGAAGAAGGCGTAAAAAAAAAAGTAAAAGGTGCACAATAAAAAAAACAAATACCCCCAAATCACTGAGATGCAGATTCGCACGGGACTAGTTTTATCACGGGACGTCTGTGTTTGGCGAAATATGGTAGGTAATTGGTGGTGGAATTTTTACGTTACAAATTACAGACATGGCGCATTCGCACGGGATCAAGATCACAGACATCCTCCGCAATTATTACAAATTACCAGACATCCCCAGGTAATACTAATACCGTGCAAATAGGGCTTTAAAGGATAATTTATCAAGTTTGTCTTAAAACAATACTCACAGGCCATGTGGGGTGTCTTGTTTACATTCAGTGTTTCTCATCGTTATACATGAAATGTATCCCTTACTTTTAACAAACATGTTGAATTGATTTTCTCCCTCATAAAACATTTGCTAATTTTTCTTATGAGATATAAAAGTTGTAGGTATTATAACGTTTCTTGTTGTATTGCTCATTAATTCATTTATTCATTTATTTTCAATTACCGCTTATTCTGTTAGGGGTCAGGAGAGGGCTGGAGCCTATCCCAGCTGACGCTGGATGAGAAGTAGGATAGGCTACACCCTGTATGGGTTGCCGGATTATCACAGGACTGACACATAAAGACAGACAACCATTCACACTTAAAGAGTCACCAAGTAACCTAACTTGCATGTCTTCGGACTGTGGGAGGAAACCAAAGTACCCACAGAAAACCCACACTGACATGGGCAGACCATGCAGACTCTGCACAGAAGGGCTCCCCCACCCCAAGTTCGAACTAGGAAGGCGACAATGCTAACCACTGTATCACCGTGCCGCCTTGTATTGCTGTCGCATGTAAATCAGTGGAATACTGTGAAACCATTGGCTAGAATGTGCATGTGAATTCTTGTGCATTTGCACGTGTAAGATCATTGATCCATAAGGTTATTACATAGTAGGGCTGTAAAAACACACATATTCATATTGAATCATTTGGTATGGGGCTTTCGGTTCAGAACACATCACAAATTGGACAATATACTGAACTATCCTATTGCATTTGGAAAATAAAATATACAGCTTAAAATGTGTTTAATATAATGCTCTTAGGCAGCCCCTAGGATGGAACAGGCAACATGCTGTCTGTCTGTTAAACAATAACGGTGACTGGCTCTGTATCATACCAAAGTGAAAGGACGTCCTTTTTTTTGTGGGTGTCTGATGCCAGAAGTCACTGGCCAAGTGCCATTATTTGATGACTTCATATTGAGTCCAGGGGGGTATTCCATCAAGCCAGCTAACCGCAAATCCCCGCTAATTTCGATAAGCCGCACTAGTTTTAGAGAGAGTTCGGTTCCATTACTCTCGCTAACAGGATCTTCAGCTGAGTTACTAGGGTAACATATGCTCCTGAACTAACCTGCTCCGTGGCAGGTTAACTATCAGGCTTAATAAATTGGTGTTACAAAGAATATGTACCTGTAGTAAACAGAGTCTCAAACAAACAGTTCCTCACACTTTTTGCTTGGTTATCCGTGTTGTCCGAAAATAAAGTTGACAACTTCAGCAAAAATGAATTCACAGCACATTCTTGGTTAGTTTTGTCGAATTCCCAAGGATTAAAAAAAAAAAAAAAAAAAAAAAGAAGTGTCCTTGTCGTGATGATATCTTGAAATATTAAAATTGTTTTCTCTTCAAAGCAAAGTTGCTGGTAGCAGAGTGGTCTTGTCCCCCGACTATCATGCGGGCATCTTGGGTTTGAATCCATGCCATGGCACGGTTTCAAAACAAAATATGGAAACACTGTTGTAGCAATTATTTTTGATGTTTTCACCAACAGCCTTTAGCTTACATTTGTCACATTACACTTATGTGAAATGTAATGCCATTTAGCCGGCAATTATTCATCATAACTTTCTAGCCTACAGAACTTTTAACATCAGCTAGGCCTAACATTAACACTTGTCCATATGATTGGAGTAACACCTGTACAGCCGTGCGTTTAACATTGTTGACCTTGTTCACCCTACTGGTTATTTCCTCAAGCGGACTGCTGTTTTAATTATGGCCTGGGCTGCCGATCCTTGTTGCTTGGAGATACATGACTGACAGCAGCCATGTCTGTTCATTGCCCCTAGCAACTCGTTGATTGACAGTCACTTGTTTGACTCAAAACTGCGCACATGTGCATCTGATCTAGAGCTTGAAGGTCACCACGTAGAAGTCTGTGTTTGTGTGTTTATGCACAGTGGGGACAGTAATGCTGTGTTTCTCATGATAATAATAATGTAACCACACAGACTAAATCATGTAAAGTTGTTCAAGAGAGAGCAGACAAGTCATTTTACATCTCCACAAATAGCATTCAAGAAGGCCCATAAGGCCAGTGCAGTAAAAAATAATGTTCGATTCAAGCCTGCAGCTGAATTCAGACTGTGAAGGCAGAGAGATTGAGTGACAGAGACAGAGAGAGGAGAGTGAAACTGTCTTGAGGAAGATGGGATCCAGAGTGATGGAGCACCCTGATGGCTGATAACGGATGTGAGGAGAGAGGGTAAAAGGAGAAAGACTCTCATAATTCCTCTCTTTTTTTTCTACAGCTCTGTCTGTCCTGTCAGTCTTTATTTCTAGCAAATTACTGTCTCTCGTTCTCCCTGTGTCGCCTGTCGCTCTTTCCTCTGTAAGTCCCATCTGTCTGTCAGACTCTGTTCCTGCAGTGTAATCTCCCTGTAATTTTTTCTCTGTCCCACACACACACACACACACACACACACACACACACACACACACACACACACACACACCAGTATATCCCTGAGCAAGGTCGTTACACATATTGACTATACAACAGATCATGGATTATAATCAGACTGTTAAAGGGCTACACTGAGATTGTGGGAGTTCATCCCAATTTTTTTACCGTTATAGCTTTACAGTTCCATTTTTAACACGTTGATGCAGTGGTTGTCAGGACAGTTTTTAACTACTCTTACTTGTTGTCCCAACATATCAAACTAGTTTGATTCATTCTATTTTTTGTTTTAGTACATATGAAATACCTCCATTGTGAAAATCTGGTTATTTTCAGTCAAAAAATAACATACTACCGATGATAGCTGGCTACATTAGCTGACTAGATCCTGTAATCCTGTAACTTGTGACATGAGCAGTTTCACTGAATGCTCACCCACCAGTTTACAGGACAGCTGTGGCACGAGTTGTTGTAGCTGTGTTGTGGCTTGTCATGTAGTGAATTTAAGGGGCACATCTACTTAAGGGACAGACTAAAAAAGACTGTGCATACTGATCTGAAGTCAGTTTGTGTTTCTGGATGAGACATTGGGTGGATTTTATCTCTCTCAGTTTGGCTCTACTATACTGTACAATAAAAATGGACGACTTGACAGTCCCCTAAAAGTAAGGCCAAAACATCTTGACCCCACCCCCCGTCAGCCCCATTGGCCCCGTATTTGGGCCAAATTTAGGCTTTTATGTCTTTTTTGCAAGTGTGGATGGTGCTTTTTGTGGTTGGTGTTGGATAGTGGTGGCGTGTGGCTGTGAGTCACTCATGATGAAGATATCAACTCACCAGTCTGTAAACTCTCCTCCTGCTGACTTCTGCTAGCTAGCTGATAGCTAGGCAGATCGGGTTTTTCAAATGTAAACATCAAGGATAAGATGAATTAGCATCCTGCTGGCCACTGTATAGAGGTTGGAAATAAACTGGATGAACTCCATGCTGCATCAGTTTCCAATGGGATATCAGGAACTGTAAAAACCTTTGATTTACTGAAACTTTGCTAAATCCAGGAAAGCAATATTCAGCCAGGAGGCTCTTTTTCTATATGCCACTCTGACAGAGCAGAGGACTCTAGTGAGAGAAGGAGAGGAGGAGTGTGCTTTACAATAGGCTAAATAAGGACTGGTGTGATGGTAGGAATGTGAGGCTGTCCTGTTCCTGCTGTAGATCGCTGCTGCCCATGTTTGGGAGGAGCGACCATCTGTGGACAGTTAACTAATTTTACAGCCAGAAACCATGGATTACCAGAACCCTCCTGAAAGCATCTGCTTCAAAATTGTGGTCTGTAAGAAGATGAGAAAAATGACTAAATTACAGTGCACAAGCTAAACGAACTGATGAGATCACATTTCACAATCCATGTGACAAATGAATGATTGAATTGAATTGGTCCCTACAATGCAGCTAACACTAGTTAGCCAGCAGTCTACAGATATTGGGCTGGTGTTTTGAAACAGCAGCATCACATTAACTAGTGTGTGAATTTTTTGATCCATCAGTGCTGAAACTGATAAATCATTTGGATGTTCTTATTCTACTTAGTTGTATGGGAAAACCTGTGTTTTTTAATATGCTTAATAATGAAAGACTTGCAGATGGTGCATAACCTGCACCATGTGGGCACTGCAGGATACAGCACTTTCGGAACCCATAGGCCTACTAGAGACTGAAAGTATTTGCTGTATTGATTTTGGCTGTTAACATCTGTCTTTCACAAGTCCCCTAACGACGTGGAAGTGCTACTAGATCACTGGAATACTTGACTGTCCTTTAAGTAAATTATTTATTAATCTACTGTAAAGTTAGTTATTATAAACCACTGCTTGTTATGACATGTTACAGAGAAAAAGTTTAGTATGAGATTACAGTAAAGTTGTTAGTGGATGAAATCACTCTGGTTGTCAATTCAACTCAGCACACAAGAAGTGAATACAGTAAACAAAGAGCTAATGTCAAGAGGGAGTGAGACTAAAACAAACTTGTTCCATAAGGTCAGATTATTTTTCTTTAGCCATTGAGCTCATAAACACTTCCTGATGGTTTGTGTTATTGTCCCCTGGTGCACGGTTAATATGATATGTTCTTTCAGCACTGGGTTGTTTTGTTAATATGCTAACTGGCTAACCAGCATAAAGACAGTTCTCCAGTTTCACTTTTTGAATGACTATTACAGCTGACCGCTGTCTGCTGGTGTGGAGATGTAGGCACAGAACGTACTGTATGTGCTAGCTGACTGTCGGCTGTAGTCTTTGCAGTGTGTTCATGTGCAACGTTTTTGGCCTCGACACGTGATGCAGCAGGGGGCCTTCACCTCCGCTAGTTCTCGCCAGTTGGATGTGTCTGGGCCTTCATGCCTCTGTGTCAGGGATAGACATGGGTGGAGGCATTACGTTTGCAGGTTGTCTGTCCATCCATCTGTCTGTCTGTCCCATTCTCATGAATGTGATATCTCAAGAATGCCTTGTGGGAATTTCTTTAAATTTGGCACAAACGCCCATTTAGACTCAACAATGAATTGAATAAATGATGGTGGTCAAAGGTCAAGGTCACTGTGACTGTGCATCCAATGGCGGCTGCTGGTCTTTCAAACAGGGGAAGCTCACTTTAAGTTTACATCATAAAATTTGTCATATTGTAGTGAGGCAGTAACTTATAAAAGGAACATTTAATTGAAACCGCACTCATGCCATAGAACTACAGCAAAACACACCTCAGAGATTTTCAGATGGGTTTAACCACCTGAACGGCACTCTGTCAGAAGACTCCACTCGCAAATATCCGCATGGGACTGAGCTTGAAATGCAATGATGCCGGTGTGTATTTCAAAAGCACTGTCAGTCACAGAGGGGTTCTGCCTTTTAGACAATTTGAGAATGTATGACGGGGAGGTCGCATTTGAAAACTAGTGATAAACAGCTGACGTTTGAACATCATAGTCATAATGTTAAATGTATCCGAGCGCACGTTTAATGCAATGTAAATTCTTATTTTAATGTAAATTCAATAGTGCATATTTGACCATTTCTTCTATGAAATTTTAGGGGAAGTTCAGCCTCCCTTGTTGTCTCAGAGCAATCGCCCCTGCTTGCGTCCCTCTCATTGTTGTGAATGGGATATATGGAGAACACCTCAAGGGAATTTCCTTAAATTTGACACAAATGTCCACTTGATTTTGGTGGTCAAAGGTCACTGAGGCCTTGCATCAGTTTCATTCTTGTGATTGTGGTATTTTCAGAACACCTTAAAGGAATTTCTTCAGATTTGCTACAAATGTCCACTTGGACTAAAGAATGAACTAGTTAGAATGTGGTGGTCTAAAGTCAAAGGTCTAGGTCAGTGTGACCTCACAAAATATGTTATCCTTCAGAAAACACTTTTCTGGCCATTACTCAACGTCATATCTTAGACACAGAGGGGTAGACTTTTGATCAGATACTGAATTGGTGACACTTATCTTAAAACTGTGCTGATTGTATAGATCTGTGCTGTCTGGGGAAAGATGGTGTCTGAAGTATCCATGTTTTCACAGACATGGATGTGAACTGTAAGAGAAACTTGACCGGTGCATGGTGGCATACAACCACAAGGTGTGATGTGGGTAAATACTAAAAACAGCACATTTACTCATGTTGAAGATACTGCAAGACTCTCCTGACATTTTAAATGGCCAGTAATATCAACTTGGTAAAACAACTTCACAACTGTGACACTAAATGTCCCATTTTCGCAGTTCTGAATGAGCAGAAACTTGCAGATTGCAGCTTTAATTCTTGTATAAACCTAAATATACTAAACCAAATAACAACGCACAATCCAAATGTGTTATTTGTGTCTGTGTGTCTGCTTACTGGTCTGCGGCGAAGGTCATAGGTAGCATACTCCATGAGTCCATGTGAGCTGACCACTGGATCTTTTCTGGACTTCGACTTTGCATGATGATATTTTAATGCCTCCCACTAAATATAGCCCCTCGCACAGAGAGGGGGAGTAGGCCACATGCACACACAGAAATCAGGATGGTATGGAGACCCAGAGAGCAAGACTGTGTGTGTGTGTGTGTGTGTGAGTGAGAGAGCCAGGTAAAGAGGAAGGTGAGAAACATGCAGTTTGCCTCGTGCAGCTCAGGTTACCAGAGGACACAAAAAGAGACAAGAACGAGGGAAGTGAGTGCTGTGATTCAGAGAAGTAAAGAGCGACTCCTCCAACTCATAACTGATGTGAAGGTATTGGATGCCAAATGTCTGTTGGCAAGCCAGCAACCAGGAGAGACAGTTGAAAGTCAAGAGGGAAACAGGGGTGGGTGAGGAGAGAGCTGATGATTGAGAGTCTGCATGGCCTGAGAGCACACAGCAAGAGTTTTACACATACAGTACAGGCCAAAAGTTTGGACACACCTTCTCATTCAATGCGTTTTCTTTATTTTCATGACTATTTACATTGTAGATTCTCACTGAAGGCATCAAAACTATGAATGAACACATGTGGAGTTATGTACTTAACGAAAAAAATTAATCCTGATAAGGCACACCTGTGAAGTGAAAACCATTTCAGGTGACTACCTCTTGAAGCTCATCGAGAGAATGCCAAGAGTGTGCAAAGCAGTAATCAGAGCAAAGGGTGGCTATTTTGAAGAAACTAGAATATAAAACATGTTTTCAGTTATTTCACCTTTTTTTGTTAAGTACATAACTCCACGTGTTCATTCATAGTTTTGATGCCTTCAGTGAGAATCTACAATGTAAATAGTCATGAAAATAAAGAAAACGCATTGAATGAGAAGGTGTGTCCAAACTTTTGGCCTGTACTGTACCTTATCACATTTCTCCAAATTCAGTCATTCACCTATTTCTTACATATGCATGCTTTGTGATATTTTTATGAATGCATTTATTGATCTAACCCTGTACTGAACAGTAAAATGTGATCACCTCTGTATAAGAAAAATATTCCCATTCGTCACCCAAATTTCATTTTATATGAAGCCAAACACCAGACCAAAACAGTATGACATATTTTTCTGGTGTTCCCACTTGACTCAGCAGCCGCTCCTGAGTGGAACATAATGACACCATGTCCTAGCAGCAAATGAGCGTCTGACTATTGCGTAGCATGGCATAACATCAGAGTTCACTGTTCACAGTGAATCCATTGAATATGCACTCTTGTAACATCATGTAAACAAACCACAAAGGCCTAAATATCAGCTGTGCGCTCATGAACAGACTGGAGACATAGCCACTTAAAAGATGGGTGAGTAGGCTACTTGCTTACGTTACTTTTTTAAACAGAAATCATATGCTTTTTATTGTGATATTTACTGGAAATGACATACAATACAGCCAACAGCAAGTAGCCTGCAGCAGGGGCCCGGGGGTTAGAATCAAACCCACAACTACTGCGGCAGGGACACAGCCTTTTGTACATAGTGTGCCTGCTCTAGGGTGAGCAATTGGTCACTCCCTCTGCAGGAACTTTTGAGGGAACATTATAAAGCCTAAATTCAACACTCTGAATTCAGACAATCAAATGACATGGTAGAGTGCACTACTATCATACATAGGGAGTGATTTCTGGTATCCATGGACTGTACAGAAACAAGTTAACCAGGACTTTGGCTACTTTACACACTGTGCACACGTGTTATCATTCTTGATTAAATAATATATATTCAGGATGAAAATGTAGGCCCATCCATCTGTTTTTCTGCCCAACACTGCCATATCTTGCCAACTACTGCTAGATTGTTATTGCATTTAGTGTTTATTCATGGTTCCCAGATAATAAAACCCAGTGACCTCCTGTCTTTCTCCTATATACCCTCAAAGGACAAAATAAGTTGTGCACAAGAAATGATCAAATCTGTCTATCAGACAGATTGCAGTGAAACTTGACGAGCATGTTCATGCTCCCCAGATGGTGAGCCATATTTATATGAAACATGCCATAGCCCCAGCAGATGATTCCAATAAGCCTTGCTGAGTTCATTCATGCACACAATAGGATAAACACTTTTGATTGTAATGACCCCATTCAGCTTTTCTCCAACCTTCCACAGACTCTAGGAATATAAAAAGAGAGACTGTCTTCCCAAGAAGACCAGCAGCATCCATCATTTCAGCAAGAAAAACCCCCAAGCCACTATGGTATTGTTTGAGTAACAAAGCCCTCAAGCAGGCACCGTAATTATGACTGGAGCAAAGATGGAAGTCAGGTGATGTCATTATAGAGCAATAACACACCAGACTTAAACATGGAAGACTGCTGTTTTCAACCAACAGTCAACTATGTTTTTTTAAATATTAACCATGATTGTTCCCTTATCAAGGCCCAAGCACCGAACAGTGTGAGGACCTTATTGAAACTGAAGGAATTACTATTATTTCACACAATCACAATTTAAAGGGGGCTAAGGTGCTTAAAAACTCGCAAACATACCAGACAGCTGAAAATTTTAATAATTCATAGGCTATGCTAAACTGTGACAAAATGGCTCAATAGCAGTGTTCCGTGAAGTGGCAGTGATGGAGTTTGATGAAACATATGTAACGTACAAAGACGTACAAAAAACTTAAGTACCAGAAACCCAACAGGAAATAAGCCATTTTGAATATACTGTGCAGTTTTTGTGCATTTTTGGCTATTTAACAAACTCCTCCTTGAGATTTAATCCCACTGACTTTAACTTGGTTCTGTGCCATCTAAGGACTTTCGATATGAAAAGTTGTTAAAGGCTTGAGTTTTCATCAAACTGCTTGACCGTGGTGAGGCATCAAATTTAATGTTTCACTATGAAAGTGGCTCGTAACTCCATTGTACATGGACCAATCTGCCACAACTTCTTGTTTGGTAACAGTCCTGGCCGGAAGACAACATAATGCCAATATTTATTTATTCTTTCATTTTCGCTTATCCTGTTTGGGGTCAAGGGGGACTGGAGACTATCCCAGCTGACATTTGGTGAGAGGTGGGGTACACCCTGCACAGGTTGCCAGACTATCACAGGGCTGACACATAAAGAAAGACAACCGTTCACGCTCACATTTACACCTACAGCTAATTTAGAGTCACCGATTAACCTGATTGTCTTTGGACTGTGGGACGAAGCCGGAGTACCCAGAGAAAACCCATGCTGACAGAGGGAGAACACGCAAACTCTACACAGAAGGGTTCCCACACCCTGGGTTTGACCCTCTTGCAGTGAGGCGACTACTGCCCAGTATTTAGCTATAGTTATTGCACTCCCTACTGGCAACAGAAAATAAATTGTTTTATACTTTGATTTATTTCCCCTAGTAGGTTGACCAAATCAGTCTAAAGTTTTTAAAGCCTGAACACCTTGTTGATGCTTTGGTGTGGAAAAATATGAGTTTGGTCAAATGGCGTTGCTGTAGCATGGTAGACATTTTGCACATTTCACCATAAAACAGGAAGTTGGATTAAGCATCTATTGTCTAATCAGCCTAAACTTTCTCATGTTTCCTCATATCTGCATATCAAAAACTGAGTTCTGGTCATAGCACCACCTACTGGCAACAGGAAATGACATGTTTTCTACACTGACATACTATTCCTAGAGGGTTGACTAGATCCACCCCAAATTTAGTCAGCTTTAGCCTTAAGACCACTGTTATGCTTCCTTGTGAAGATTGTGAGTTTAATTTGAAAAACGTGTCCATAGCAATGCATTATTTGCCATGAATCAGGAAGTTGATGCAATTTCAGTGTACTTTGTCCAATGTGCACCAAATTTTACACGTTTGAAAACACTGTAGGTCATAACACATTTAAGTGCCAATAAGATGCCATACTCACTGCGCTGCCTACTGGCAACAGGAAATAAGCCTTGTGTTTCAATCATCTTTTGATTTATATGAAATTTACATGGTGTGGTCTACAACTGATATACAGCAACAAGACCTATAGTTAGTGTGTGAGCTTTAGTGCCAAATAGTGGCCACAGGAAGTGGTACAAATTTGCCAAAGGTCATTTCCAGTGCCCACACTCCAATAACATCTCACTCTTGCATACAGTGTCCAACTTTCACTGAAAGGAACAGCAGGTTACTTGCTGGCACACAAGGGGTTAAAAGCTCATTGATGTAGCTTCAAGATCACTAAAGGCTTTATAAATGAAGAATAGATCTTATAATCAGCTAAAATTCTTTGTGCATAAGTTCTGATCCAGTTAGCATTGCAGCTGCATTTTGTACCAGCTGCAGTGGATGAGTAGAGTTTTGGCTGAAGTAGGACTATCATGAGTTAGGGCTCTAACTCTGGATGACCTCATTTTTAGAACGCTTCACAGGTGCAAGAAACAAGATTAAATAACTGTCTTCACATGATTATTGGAGCTTGAGTTAGATGTTGACTTTGCAGTTAATACACTTTGCACTCAGTCAAATGCAGACCTTTTGGATTAATCTGTGAGTGTCTCCTGGCTGGATTTGTTTGCTCAGGAAATTTGTGGAGCGGGAGAAGTGGAGCTGCTGTATTGTTGTCAGACAGTGTATGTAGATTTCTGTGATTTAATCTACAGCGCTCTGCTGGGTCTGCCCTCGGGTAGACCCAAAACACACTGGAGGGATTATATATCTCTATCTACGAACACCTCGGGATCTCCCAGGCATCTGGAATACTTTGCTCAGCCTGCTACCCTGTGACCTGGCTTTGGATAAGCAGTTGAAAATGGGATGGATGGATGGTTAGGTTTAAGAAAAGAAACATGGTGAGGACGAACTTCATAATGACTTGAAGGTCACACATATCCTAATACATGACTCCAGGGGAAAGTCCTAGGCTAAAGTCCCGTTTTTTGTGACCCGTTCACCACCCCAACCTGCCTTGCTACAAGCATTCAGGACTTCTTCCTTGTTTACTGCCATCAGCACACTGGTCAAATGATTGCGACCTTTCAAAATACATGTTATGTACGAATTTGGGTGCATTGCTTTTCGTAGAAAAACATACAAAACATTTGTGAGAACAGCCTGCACCAAGGGAAAGTTTAAATATGTCCAATACCTGCAAAGCTAATAAATTTGTCATCACCCCCCATTTTCCTTTGTGTTAAGTGCTAATTAATTAATGTTAGCATGGCAACATGCTAAACTAAGCTAGTGAACATTATACCTGTTAAACTAAGGTGACCAAATATCTCAAATGCAATCTGGGGACATTTTCAGCATTAAGGTTAAAAAACATATACTTTATAATGATGAAATAAAGAAATGGGGACAATTTTGTCATTTATCATTTATTTTAATCATTTATTTTCTCCAAATATATCAAAAAGACAGGTTAATTGTATTACAAAAAACTAGTGGAACCTCACTTGTTGTTTTTTTTATACTGAAATGAAAAGTCCATTTTCTTTCTTAATCTCCAAAGAGCTCCTGGTTAACAAATAACTTACAATTCAGTTCAGTTCAGTTTAGTTTATTTAACAAATCAATTCAAATACAAATACAATTTACATTCAATCAAAATACAATACTATACTATACTATAAACAAAATGAAATCAAAACCTGGATTAACAGACATTGAGAAATGTCTGATGTTCCCTGGTGGTCACAGTGGTGCTGAATTGTGTCCTGGATGTGGTCCTGGTAGCCTGGAATTGATAGAATAAGAGTAGAAGAGAACATGAGTGCAAAACTGAGAATAGTTATTTGAAATGTAGCCATGCAACAGTATCAGAAATACTAAACAACAACTATAGCTACTGCATTAATATTTAAATAAAATATGGACTATAACCTGCACTGATAAAATTCATTCCTTACAGGAACACATTGTATTAAGTCTCAGATCATCCATCCCTCTCTCTCGCTCACTCTCTGATCTAATAAGAAGCTAGCAATCATTAATGAGCTCGCTAATGGGGAACAATCACTGAATCAGGGCTGAAATACTTCCTATTGAATGTAACGATCGCCCATTAACGTGGTAATATGCATACACTGACGTTACACACAACAGCACAGACGTTAGCAAGCTAGCTATGGTTAGCTAGCAATATTAGGCTGGCTAATCTACTTAGCCAGTGAGTGATCACTAGCTAAAGTAAATGATCAGTGCTCTTTACAAACACCACGAAGCATTGTCAGTTAGCTCAAAATCAGCTGATTATTCTGTATTTGGAAATATAATGTGTCGTGAACATTCTGGTTCTTACTTACATCAAGATTCACAGCTAACGTTACACTTGCCACTCATTTATTCAGCAGGTAATGGCAGCATGGAATTACGTTATCAAAAGACCGGCGTTCTTGAGTGAATGGCGGGCGGCTGATGCACATGGAGGACCCCATGGTTAGGACCCTTAGCGGCGGCCGTAACTATACCTGATGGAAATTAGGTTCGGTGACAGTGATACAAGCCAAGATAAAAAAAAAAATAGGCATAGCAAGGGCACCGCAGTGCTCGCTCGGGCCTCCTGTGCTCAACGAGACGTACCCATTGATATGTAAGGAGTACCATTCACGAAATGCTTGAAACTGGGACATTTCCGGGGACAGTTTGTGCCGGGGACAGGTCATCCTTACCGGGGACTGTCCCCGGAAATCGGGGGCGTCTGGTCACCGTATGTTAAACATCAGTGTGTTAACATGCTAGTGCTAGTATTCAGGTTGAAGCACCTGCGATTTAAAGGCACTCCTGCGGAGTTTAGTAAATGTAGGTAATATCCCTTCTTCTTAACACATGTAAAGTCAGTTCTCTACACTGATTTTTACATTGTTTAGATCAGGGTTCCAGAAGGTGCACCAGGTTTTGATGCCAATCACATGTTGCCATTAGGCCCAAAAAGACTTTTCCCCATAAACTTACATTGGAAAAGAGACTACTGCCAATTGCCAATTGTTTGATCTTTTTTTTTAGCTTTACAACCCTCATGAAATGACTCGTTTCACTATCAGGATTTAATCCACTCAGTCCTTGAACATATGGTAAAGTCTACAAGTGCCACAAGATTATCCACATTAACGTTAGCAGAGCGCTAAACTGGAAGTAGCTGGCTTGGCAGGTGGAAGTCTCAAGTGTGCTTGCTCTATGGGCCCAATGATGCAGAAGCAGTGCCGATCATCAAGGTAATTTCATATCCCGGAGCCAGGAGCAATTTTGGCTTCAAGTGCCACCGAGCAACTATCATAGGAATGAACGGGGTCCCACCTCCAATGCTGTATTCTTATTTACTAGCCAGCAGTCTTCTTGTTTACTTCCTTTGAAGGCACACTTTCTTGGCGCATTACCACCAACAACTGTATATCAGTAGAATAGCATGAAACCAGTGTCGGAACATGCATCTCATCTCATAATGTGTGAATGTATGTACCTTACTCCATAGTGCTACAAGCACTATTGTTTTACTAACATGTATTTTAGGTTATCCGATCACAAGTGGACTGCACTACATACAAGTTGAAACAACCACCAAAACATACTGTAATCTGATTACTCAGATCACTTGCTGAGGTGGTCTGGGACTCATTGACCACATTTCTTTTGTGGTATAACCACTAATGTGTCCTGATGTGTCCCCGACAAGGACTACATCAGTGGTGCATGACGTGGTTGTTGTTTTGATGACATCGTGCCAAAAGGTCTATAACTTACCTATTTCATGTGAAGTTGGATGAGGTGTTGCAAGCCCATCCCTTGTTTTGCTCTTTGGAAGGAGATGTGTAAAATTCTGCTGACAGCGATATTTCCAGCTGCACTGACACAGTCACTAACGTGTTAATTTTGACAGCTATTTTATATTTAGTCTTTAGACAAAAATGCTTATTAGTTTTAGTCACATTTTAGTCATTTTAATCCTTCATAGTTTTAGCCTAGGTGTTGCTGATGAAAATTTAAAAAGTTTAGGCATTTTAGTCTACTTTGATTCATTATGTTTTCTATATTTTTTTTATCTTTAAACTAATCTAGTTAGCCTAATTCATGTATCAGAAACTAGAATCAATGTGACAGGTTGTATAAAAATTTCATTAAGACAATTATTTTCTGCAACTACAAGTTATTTCTAAGCACTTACAAACTCTCATTTCTCCAGCAGTGTTAAACAGGTTTAAGGGGTGATTTACGAGCACACACTTACTGATCATCATTTGAAAAGCCCAACATCTCTCCATTTATGCTCTCAAAAACTTTGACACCACAAATAACTAATCTGAGACAACTAGGATTTGTATCCAGGTTCATTGTAAATTCTGACTTCTCCATTTCACTGTTAATAAGCAGAAGAATAACTTAATTACAGCCTGAATTCTTTCTTAATCTGCAACGTTAGTCTGGAGGTTTAAACTCATGTCCTCTTACAACCTTGATGATTAAAGCTAAACTTTCATCTCTGTCAGAGAAAACTGGTCTGAGTTCAGACTGTATACTTACAGTACAGCTACACTCAAAGATAACTGAGCCTCAAACCTGCCTGTCAAACAGCATCAACCCATAAACCTGAGACAGTCCGCACTGAGTGGAGTCCTGCAGGGATCAGCTGTGAAGTCCAACTGCTGGTGGCTGCTTGCTCCACTGCCGTTCAGCAGCTAACAGCAACTGCTGCAACTAACAAACTCCACAAATCCATTCAGCAGGTCCACCATCCACAGTCAGACCACACAGCTGATTAATTACTGCTGAATTACACCTCACAACTTGCACCAATAGCTGACGTTGCTCTGGTGTGAGTGTTTTTGCTGGCTAGTAAAACATCATGGCATAGCCTATTTACCTGAGTTTACCAGCCTGTCACTCATGGAGCATTTTAAGATAATAGCAAGCACAGCCATTCTTGGCTTTCAATGTCTGATAGTCCACCACAAACATTTTCTTGTCAACAAAAATGAAATTTGGATTTAGTCTAACTTTTTATTATCAAGATTGATTTTCATCTTGTCATCATCTCATTTTCGTCATGGAAAAAAGGTTGTTTGTGAAAAATATTTGTCATAGTTTTTGTCAGCATATTTAACACATGACTAGTGAGCATGCTACAGAGCAGCTAGCAAAAGTGTGGATGCAATTACTATGCACACTGAGCCTCACAACCTCGCTGCCTTGAGTAATAACTCAAGGCAGCCCGCCTTTAATTATGGGTAACTTAAGCCTTTAAACATGTGAGGTAAATAAAAAATCCCCCCACTGTGCAGTTGTTATGAATGAGGTAATTAGCTTCAAAGACCAAAACATTTTTTTGTACCAGGCTGTAAATATATTTATTTCTGTTGTAAGCTTGGACATTTTAACATGGGGGTCTATGGGGACTGACTGGCTT
This sequence comes from Cephalopholis sonnerati, assembly GCA_019142605.1. Lineage (NCBI taxonomy): Eukaryota > Metazoa > Chordata > Actinopteri > Perciformes > Serranidae > Cephalopholis > Cephalopholis sonnerati. The sequence goes on along the minus strand of JAGQAX010000005.1, from coordinate 3,487,082 downwards.
CTGGAGCCAGCCTCAAGTGGTCATTCAAAGTACTGCAGTTTTCGGCTCTTCCTCATTGTCCTCATTTTTCAGACCCCAAGATCAGATGAGATCAGATAAGATAAGATAAATCTTTATTGTCATTGTACAGTCATACTTGTGTACCACAGCACAACGAAATTGGGATACTGTCCACTTTGGTGCAAAAGAAGGCATTAAAAACTAAATAAAATAAAATATATGCAGAGTAGAAAAATATATACAAAATATGCAGCTAAGTGTGATCTAAAGTGCAGGTAATAAATAGATTATTGTTCATTGCACATGGCCCATTGTGAAGAAAAAAAGGCAGCTAATCAACTGAGGTTTGTATTGATTATTGCTATTGCCCTGTTATAAAAGCTACCCCTGAGTCTATGTGTCCGTGACTTCAGTGCCCTGAATCTCCTGCCAGAGTGCAGCAGCTCAAACACCCGGTGTCCCGGGTGCGTGCAGTCTCTCAGGATGCTACGTGCCCTCTTGAGACAGCGAGTACTGCAGAGGTCCTCCAGGGAGAGGAGAGGGTGGCCAATGATTCTCTGGGCGGTGTTAATGACCCTTTGCAGTGCCATCTTGTGCGCCATGGTGCAGCTGGAGAACCACACAGAGATGCAGTATGTTAGCACACTCTCAATGGAGCAGCGGTAGAAGACGGTCAGCAGCTTCCTCCTCAGGGTTGATCCTCCTGAGGATCCTCAGGAAGTGGAGACGCTGTTGGGCCTTCTTCACGACCGCTGAGGTGTTAGTGTTCCATTGGAGGTCTGCGTCCATGTGCACACCCAGGAACCTGAAGCTGAGCACCCTCTTCACACCCTCCCCATTGATGCAGATGGGCTGCAGGTCAGGCTTCCTCCTGCTGAAGTCAACAATTTGTTCCTTGGTTTTTGAGGTATTGAGAACCAAGTTGTTGTCTGCACACCACCCCACCAGCCTTTGGACCTTATCCCTGTATGCTGTCTCGTCGCTTCCAGAGATGAGCCCCACCACGGTGGTGTCATCAGGGAACTAAACAATGGCATTGTCTGGGTGGACACTGACACAGTCATAGGTGTACAGAGCGTACAGAAGAGGGCTCAGCACACAGCCCTGTGGAGAGAAAGAAAGTTTCTGATCCAGCAGCAGGTGGTGAAAGGAAGTCCAATGTCCAGTAACTTTACTGTTAGTCTGTCCGGGAGTATTGTGTTAAAGGCAGAGCTAAAGTAAATGAAGAGCAGCCTAACATAGCACCCCTGCTGTTCCAGGTGGGAGATGGTGTTGTGGAGTGGTGTGACAATGGTGTCCTCTGTCGATCTGTTAGCTCTGTATGCAAATTGAAGTGGATCAAATGTAGGTGGGAGGCAGGCCATGATGTGACGTCAGACCACTTTCTCAAAACACTTCATTATAACAGGTGTCAGAGCGACTGGTCAGTGGTCATTGAGGCTGCTGATGGTGGTCTTTTTGGGCAGCGGGACGATTGTGGCTGACTTCAGGCATGGTGGGATGATGGACTGGGACAGTGATGCATTGAAGATCTTGAAGAAGACCCCGGCGAGCTGGTCTGCACACTCCTGAGGACCTTCCCCGTCACTCCATCTGGTCTGGCGGCCTTCCCAGGGTTCACTGCCCTCAGTGTGGACCTCACCTGGTGCTCCTGCACCATGAGGCTGGAGCTGCTGCAGTCCGCTGTTCGAGCTGCGGCTGCCTTGGGTCCCTTCACCTCAAAGTGTGCAAAGAAGTGGTTCAGCTCCTCTGCGAGTGCAGCGTCTCCCTCAGCCATCATGGTGTTGCCAGACTTGTAGTGGGTGAGGTGCTGGACTCCCTGCCACACCTGTCGTGTGTTGTTGTCATTGAAGTAGTCCCCAGTCTTCCTCTTATAAGCTGTCTTGGCCTCTCTGATGCCTCTTTTCAGTTTGGCTCTGGCTGTGCTGTACGTCTCTCCGTCACCAAATCTGAAAGCGACGTCACGTTGCCTCAGCAGGACCTGAACCTCTTTAGTCATCCGAGGTTTCTGGTTGGAATAGACCCCGAGATGTTTGTCTACAGTGACGTTGTCGACACAGAAGTTGATGTAGGAGAGCACAGATGTGGTGTGTTCCTCCAAGTCCTGGTTTTCAAACATACTCCAGTCTGTGCTCTCAAAACAGTCCTGCAGCTGATGTAATGCACCATCCGGCTAAGTTTTCACAGTCAAAGACTGGGGGGGTTTCTCCTTCTGATGGGGGTGTACGCAGGGATCAGCAGTATGGACATGTGATCTGACAGACCCAGATGTGGTAAGGGGGTTGTTCTAAAGCCCTTTTGGGTGTTGCTGTAGGCTTTGCCCAGTGTGTTTACACCCCTTGTTGCACATTTAATATGCTGATCAAATCTGGGGAGTACTGTCCTTAGATCAGCATGATTGAAGTCCCCAGTTATGATGTGCACTGCATCAGGGTAGGAGCTCTGCTGGTTGTTTATGGCTTTGTGCAGCTCGCCCATGGCTGAGTTAGCATTAGCATTGGGTGGTATGTATACGGCCGTTGCCATGACGACAGTAAACTCAGGAGGTAGGTAGACAGGCCTCCATTTAACAGTCAAGTATACCAGGTCTGGGGAACAATGGCTGTCTACAGTCTTTGGTTGCTGCTTGTTTTTTTCTCCTGCCAATATGGGTGATTTTTTTTGACATAACTGTATGTTTTTTGGGTTTTTTTTGACATAACTGTATGTCAGACACTCCTCCGAGAATTGCCACCTTAACGTGGTGGAGGGGTTTGCGTGTCCCCGTGAACCTGGGAGCTGTGTTGTTCAGGGCTAAAAGCCCCTGGTAGGGTCTCCCAAGGCAAAGTGGTCCCGGGGGAGGGACCAGACTAAGAGCGATTCAAAGACCCTGATGATGCGGCCTCTTCGAAATAAGAGCACCTCGCTGGGTATGGGGACACTGGGGCCCCCTCCTGGAGCCAGACCCGGGGGGGGGGGCTCGCCAGCGAACGTCTGGTGGCCAGGCCATAGGCCATGGACAGACATCAGGGTCGGGTGCTTTGTGTGCCGGGCGGCAGCCAGGGGCGGGGCCCCGGGCAAGCTGATCCCTGGCGACACGGACTGGCTTTAGGGACATGGAATGTCACCTCTCTGGTGGGGAAGGAGCCGGAGCTGGTACGGGAGGTGGAGCGGTACCGACTAGATATAGTTGGGCTCACCTCCACGCACAGCACTGGTTCTGGAACCAAACTCCTGGAGAGGGGCTGGAGTCTCGCTTTTTCTGGAGTTGCCCAGGGTGCCCAGCCAGCACAGTCATGTGGGGCCTACATGGGTCCCACCAGGGCTGATAAGTGGGGCCCAGATTGGCTGCCCAACTAGGGCCCAGCTAATTTTGTCCTCAGTGTCCATGGAGGCCCCACATGTGTTAGCCGTAATGGGTTGATGATGGGCCCCTGTTGGGCTTCATACAAGTCCCACATGGGCAGAGCTGGTGTTACCCACTAGGGGCCCACAGAACTTCTCTTACATGGGTTGATGAAGGGCACCTGTTGGGCTTCATACAGGTCCCACATGGGCAGAGCTGGTTCTACCCACTAGGGGCCCACAGAACTTCTCTTACATGGGTTGATGAAGGGCACCTGTTGGGCTTCATACAGGTCCCACATGGGCAGAGCTGGTTCTACCCACTAGGGGCCCATAGAACTTCTCTTACATGGGTTGATGAAGGGCACCTGTTGGGCTTCATACAGGTCCCACATGGGCAGAGCTGGTTTCACCCACTAGGGGCCCACAGAACTTCTTACATGGGTTGATGAAGGGCACCTGTTGGGCTTCATACAGGTCCCACATGGGCAGAGCTGGTTCTACCCACTAGGGGCCCATAGAACTTCTCTTACATGGGTTGATGAAGGGCACCTGTTGGGCTTCATACAGGTCCCACATGGGCAGAGCTGGTTTCACCCACTAGGGGCCCACAGAACTTCTCTTACATGGGTTGATGAAGGGCACCTGTTGGGCTTCATACAGGTCCCACATGGGCAGAGCTGGTTTTACCCACTAGGGGCCCACAGAACTTCTTACATGGGTTGATGAAGGGCCCCTGTTGGGCTTCATACAGGTCCCATATCGGCAAAACCAGCATCTCCCATGTGGGGCCTATGGAGTTCATGGGTTGATGATGGGACCCAACTAGGTAGTGCTCCTGTGGGCCACAGCAGATGCATATGGGCTAAATTACATTACATTATACCCAATTAAATACATTTAGCTTACTAAAGAAGGGCGTATAAAAATAAACTAAAATGTAATTTATGTATTTAATGAACAGAGACCGTTGATACTTCCTTCAATATAGCAGCACTGGTATTGAATATGATACATCACAAAATCTAACTGAAGAGTAAAAGAATGAGATTAGAAGAATATAAAGCTAAACATGTAGAATTTATTTTTATCCACAGACTGAGTCATGATGACACCAACTGTCAAATGTTATTGAACAGACATTGATCGAACTTTGGGTGGAAAAATGAACAACAGAAACACGCAGCACAACAATCGTGCCACGGGGCAACACATTTTCCTTAACAGCTACTAATAATAAAGATGCTGTTTTGAACCAGCAAAACATTTCACAACTCTTGAAATAAAAAGTATTTAGTGTCCATAGTCAGATCATCGTCGCAGTGACATCACCAATGCCCGATGCTATTGGGGTGGGGATGGAGGGGGGATCTGAGTGCAGTCGAGAGAGAGCAGCTGTCCCATCTGTTCCAACGACCCTTTAAATAGAAGAAAAAACAAGATGAAGACATACCTTGCCACATTTATTAGTGATTTGAGATTGCTGATTACTGTGATCTAGGGTACCTAAAGCATTCTCCAAATTAAATGTAAGACTTTTATAGACCTGTTAATACCACTTTCAATGAAATGTACTGCCAAGTTATACTGTCAAAAATATTAAGATGTATTGTAAATCAGTATAGATTTTAAGCCTCAGAAAACAATCATTTCCTAAATATAATTACTCATTCATATTGCCTGGGATAATCTTTACTCTGAGACTGAAATTCTGAAATAAAAAACAGCAATAACACCCCAGCTAAATTCAAGCGATATGAATCAATCAGATAAATTGTCATGAAATTAAAATCCAAAATGGCAACCAAAAAAAAGTCAACAGGAAGAAAAAAAAAGGTAAACCATCTAGAATGGTTAATATTTATTGCACATTTATACAATTAAGTGCAAAACAATGTACTTTTTGAAATTAGGCTATTAAAAAATGTAATAAATTAGGTGCACTCATGCAGCTCACCTGGTGGCACATGCTGCGCATGCCGCTGTGGTGGAGTCCTTACTGCAACGGCCAGGGCCCTCTGCTGCATTCCTCCCCTCTCTCCGCCCTGCCTATCCTGTCTGTCTCCACTGCGACTATCAGAAATTAAGTGGAAAATCCGCCCCCCCCCCCAAAAAAAACAACAACACACAAAGTAATAAATTAACATGATTGTCATCTTTCGGATATCATTCTTTTCGCAAACATAATTTCTAATCACAAATATAAAAGATTATTTGTTCATATATTTTTAACCCTTTAAATGCCAGGTATTTGTCTTGATGCCAAAATTCATGCCATGATCATGAACACAGCAAAAACTATCAAAAAATAAAAAGTGAAGAGTGCAGAAAAAGCACCTAACCATGCTAATGTTGTGACTGAATAGTGTCTAAACATTTTGTAAATTGTACTGTCATGTAAGACAGTATGCATATCTTCAGACTTACGTTTGCTCTCTGCCACATGCTTTCCTCCCCTGTCCCTGGCACCAATGAACCATTTGGACGCAGCCTTTTCAGCATCCTTCCTTGTGATTTCCTTAGTTAGGGAATTCTTTTTCAAACTGCCTGTAAGTAACATCCAGAAAGAGCATAAGAGTGAGATACAATTCCACATTTGAGCTTTTATTCAAAGGAGTTGCAGTATCTCCAATTACAGATTTTTTCAGAAAATAGATTTCATAAAACAAACAAGTAGTGACAAACATATGACACAAAAATAGAGCCCTAAGACACTGATGAATATCATCCCTCTCCAGTCTCACATTACACAAGTGTGATCCTATTGCATGTGTGGTTCAGGACATAACTGCATAAAAATGACAGGACATTGACCATTGCATACATCATCTGTTGACAATGACAAAAACTGTTGGTTGCAGCCCTAGTCCCATGGAAAGTAAACCTACCGTACAAAGCAGTGTGTTACTTTAAATGCAATAAAACAATTTAACAAAAAGCATAATGACACCACACACCTGAAAGCCAAACATTTGTAAGCACACCCAACCTCTAGCAAGTTATCCTCTGCTGGTGGTGATGGCAGGAAAGCTAATCCAGACCACAGCATTAGCATCTCTCAAAGTGTTAACTAAATTAAGCAAAACAAATTTCACAGAGAAAGCCGACAGGCTAATTTGCCGTTGTAATGTTTTACAGCAGCTCAACAGCGTGTTGAACTCTGAACTCCTACATAACGCTATACAAAATCCTAGGTCTAACGTTAGCTAGTCCCCACCTGGACAATGAGAGCCAGCACGGTGATGTTACTGAAGCTCAGCCTGCCTCATGACGGCAGGCATGCTACTGACAACACCTTCATCTAAAAAGCATACATTTGCAGCGACGTTTTATTCATTATGTATAGACAGATTCACCATGTAACCATAAACTCACCGGCATTAGACGCTGAGGGGGTGTGTCACTCCGTTGTTAGCTCAGGCCATCATTACACTGAGGAGCTAAAGTTAAATTAAAACTTAAAAAAAAGGAAATAATAAACTTCTCCCGCCTGTTAACAGCACCGTATTTTGAGGAGAACTTTGGCCGGAGTGTGTTTATTCCTACAGCAAGCCTCCAGCCTCCTCCAACAGCTGTCTCGGTATTATTAGAACGAATCCGTCAAAGCTAATTCGCTAGCGGAACCACCCATTCGCGGACAGCGAGCTTGACGAATCACAGACCCCGCTGTCACACGTTTGGATTGTGGGTAATGTAGTACTTCTTCGTGAGCACGTCTCAAATTAATCATCGTTCTTGAACTTATATTTTCTGAAAAATAATGTTGATAAGAACTTCTACAGGAGGAAAACATAATCTGACAGTTGTGCAGCTCTAGTGAGTCTACATTGGCAGGTTAGGACAGTATAACCAACGTTAAATTCACTTGAGTCCTAGCATGTTAGCTAACGTTTAGCCACCTAGCTACGTTAAAAATGGGCCGCTAGTCCTGAAACCAATGATCGGAATGATGAGATTTCGCAATGGCGAGGCGTTATCACAGTGCTATCAGTTTCATATTTTTGTTAGCAATTCAGGACTTACCTTCAGTGAGCTTACAGGCGCAATACAGATTCAGCAATCTCTGTTTTTCAAAAATTATAGCGGCAATGAGACTTGGAAAAAGTCCGCTGAGTCTTCTCAGTCCTGAGCCTGAAAGGTGTGACTTGAGGCTGCGTTGTATTGGCTTTCTTCAGGTTTGCAGCTGTGCGCCCCAGACCAATTTGATAATCACTCTCGTGGCTGTCAATCGTGTTCACTGTGACACCGTCAATCATTCCGTGAGCAAGATGGCATGTTCAAGTGAAACTGCGGTTGTTGCTGTGGTTGAGGCTGTGCAAATATCATGTATGTCAGAATTTTTTAAGTTTAGACTACATTAAAGTGGCGCCGCCAAAACATTTTAATGATGCCCTAAGTGTCAAAAATACAACAATGCATATTTAAACATATTAATTTAACTTAAACAAATAAATTTACTGCTTGTTTCAAACAGAAAATATAGCCCAAATGGGACCCATCTAGTTCCCATGTGTGCCATCCAAGTGGGATGCCCATCTCTTGCCCATGTATATTCTTCTGGGATGCCCATGTGGGGCCCAACACCAACCCAATTGAAAGCCCACTCTAAGCCCATGCCCAGTTGAAGCCCATGTAACCCAAGAAAATCCCATGTGGGCCCCATTTGGACGTGTTGGCTGGGTGAGAGGTGCCGGGCGGGTGTGGGGATACTCACAAGCCCCCGGCTGAGCGCCGCTGTGTTGGAGTTCTCCCCGGAGAACGAGAGGGTCGCCTCTATGCGACTGCAGGTCGCAGGGAGTAGGTCTCTGACTGTTGTTTGTGCTTGGGCACCGAACAGCAGTACGGAGTACCCAGCCTTCTTGGAGTCTCTTGGCGGTGTCCTGCAAGGGGTGCCGGCTGGGGACTCCATAGTTCTCCTGGGAGACTTCAATGCTCACGTGGGCAATGACGGAGAAACCTGGAGGGGAGTGATTGGGAGGAGCGGCCTGCCTGATCTAAACCCGAGTGGTGTTTTGTTGTTGGACTTCTGTGCTAGTCATGGACTGGCCATAACAAACACCATATTCGAGCACAGGGAGGTTCATAAGTGTACCTGGTACCAGAACACCCTAGGCCAAAGATCAATGATCGACTTTGTGGTTGTATCATCAGATCTGCAGCCGTGTGTCTTGGACACTCAGGTGAAGAGAGGAGCAGAGCTGTCAAGTGATCACCACCTGGTGGTGAGTTGGATCAGATGGCGGTGGAGGCTGCCGGACAGACCTGGTAAACCCAAACGTGTAGTGAGGGTGAACTGGGAACGTCTGGCTGAGGCCCCTGTCCGTAGGGTCTTCAACTCGCACCTCCGGAAGAATTTCTCGTGCATCCCGGGGGAGGTTGGGGACATGGAGTCGGAGTGGGTCATGTTCAAAGCCTCCATTGTGGAGGCGGCTGCTAGGAGCTGTGGTCAGAAGGTCGTCGGTGCCTGTCGTGGCGGCAATCTGAGAACCCGCTGGTGGACACCAGTGGTGAAGGAGGCTGTCAGGCTGAAGAAGGAGGCCTTTCGGGTCTGGCTGGCCCGGGGGTCTCCTGAAGTAGCAGACAGGTACCGGTTGGCCAGAAGGGCTGCAGCTGTGGCGGTCGCTGAGGCAAAAACCCGGGTGTGGGAGGAGTTCGGGGAGGCTATGGAGAAGGACTTTCGGTCAGCGTCAAGGAAGTTCTGGCAGACTGTTAGACGTATCAGGAAAGGAAAGCAGGGCTTGTCTCAAGCTGTGCTCAGCAGAGACGGAGAACTGCTGACCCGAACTGGGAACATCGTTGAGCAGTGGAAGGAGCACTTTGAGGACCTCCTGAACCCGGCCATCACGTCCACTGTGAACGAGGCAGAGCCTGAAGACTCGGGGGAATTCTCGCCCATATCCCTGGCAGAGGTCGCTGAGGTAGTTAAAAAGCTCCCAAGCGGCAAGGCGCCGGGTGTGGATGAGATTCGCCCGGAGATGCTGAAGGCTCTGGACATTGTTGGGCTGTCTTGGTTGACACACCTTTTCAGTGTCGCGTGGAGGTCAGGTACGGTGCCTGCAGAGTGGCAGACCGGGGTGGTGGTCCCCATCTTCAAAAAAGGGGACCGGAGGGTGTGCTCCAATTATTGGGGTATCACACTGCTCAGCCTCCGGGGTAAAGTTTACTCAAGGGTGCTGGAAAGGAGGCTCCGACCGATTGTCGAACCTTTGATTCAGGAGGAGCAATGCCGATTCCGTCCTGACCAGCTCTTTACCCTTGCGAGGCTGCTGGAGGGGTCGTGGGACTTTGCCCATCCAGTCTACATGTGCTTTGTGGACTTGGAGAAGGCTTACGACCGCGTTCCTCGGGGGGTCTTGTGGGGGGTACTGTGGGAGTATGGGGTACGGGGCTCGCTGCTACGAGCCATCCAGTCCCTGTATGACCAAAGTGAGAGCTGTGTCCGCATACTTGGTGTAAAGTCCAGCACGTTTTCGGTGGGTGTGGGCCTCCGCCAAGGCTGTCCCTTGTCACTGATCCTGTTTGTGATTTTCATGGACAGGATCTCGAGGCGCAGTCGAGGGGGGGGGGTCCAGTTTGGTGACCTCGGAATTGCATCTCTGCTTTTCGCAGATGATGTGGTTCCGTTGGCTTCATCACTGTGTGACCTCCAGCACGCACTGGAGCTGTTTGCAGCCGAGTGTGAAGCGGTCGGGATGAGAGTCAGCACCTCCAAATCTGAGGCCATGGTTCTCTGCCAGAAACAGGTGGATTGCCCCCTCCGGGTTGGGGGAGAGTTACTGCCCCAAGCGAGGGAGTTCAAGTATATCGGGGTCTTGTTCACGAGTGAGGGTAGAATGGAGCGTGAGATGGATCAGCTTTCAGTTCGGTTTGGGGCGGCTTCTGCAGTGATGCAGGTGCTGCGCAGGACCATCGTGGTGAAGAAGGAGCTGAGCCGGAAGGCGAAGCTCTCGATTTACTGGTCCATCTACGTCCCAACCCTCACCTATGGTCACGAGCTCTGGGTAGTGACCGAAAGAATGAGATCGTGGATACAAGCGGCCTGAAATTAGTTTTCTCCGTGGGGTGGCTGGGCTCAGCCTTAGAGATAAGGTGAGGAGCTCGGACATCCGGAGGGAGCTCGGAGTAGAGCCGCTGCTCCTTCGCATCGAAAGGGGTCAGTTGAGGTGGTTCGGGCATCTGATCAGGATGCCTCCTGGGCACCTCCCATGGGAGGTGTTCCAGGCATGTCCCACTGGTAGGAGGCCCCAGGGCAGACCCAGAACACGCTAGAGGGATTACATATCTCATCTGGCCTGGGAACGCCTTGGGGTCCCCCAGGAGGAGCTGGAAAGCGTTGCTGGGGAGAGGGATGTCTGGGGTGCTTTGCTCGGCCTGCTGCCCCCGCGACCCGGTCCCGGATAAGCGGATGAAAATGGATGGATGGGTGGCTGTATGTCAGACACTGACAATGGATAATTACCTCATACTACTCCACATCAAAAGATCCAGACTATACCTTTAAGTGTTCCTCTATGGTTTTAGGAAATGTTTCTATAAACTAAACTAAACTAAACTCTAAATAAACTCTTTAAAAACCATCAGCTGAAAATATATTTTCATAAAGATTACAAACATGTAAGGATCTTATAAACCATGACGCGTTGTTGTAATTTAAAGTACTATACTAACAGTATATAAAGAATTTAAAATGAGCATAACCTTTAACATCTACAGTGATATAATAAGACATACACATTAATGCAGCAGTAATATTAAACCAAAAAGCATCAGATAGAAAAGGAAAACACTGACAGGGAACACTTTACTGCACAATAGGCCCTTTTCCTCCGCAGGGACTTTTATCATTTACCCCAGATTTTGTAAAACCTTGGCACGTTTCCACCTAAATTACCCAGGGAAAAACTCTCTCTCAACCCCAAACTTTCCCTGAAAAAAGTACCTAGAAGGGGAGTATGACTTTTCAGATTTCCTGGAATTTTTTGAGGGGGTAGGGCTGTGTGCTGAAGAACGCCGGTTGCAGCACTTACGCACTTCTTATTTCATGTCTACAAGCTTCACTTCATTTGTGTTTTGATTAAGGATGGGTACCGAAACCTGGTACTAAATTAGCCCCGGAGCTAAATTATCAAAGACCGTAATATTGATAAGCGCTAATGGTATAAAAGCCTCTCCTCTGTGCTCTGTGCCAGCGCTGAACATACACACACACACTCCTACATGACACGGTAATCTGTGAACAGCTGAGCAGTATGAAATACAATTTAAAAAATAATTTAATTAATAAATAAATGGTCAATAATTAAATAAATGAAATCATAAAGAAAGAAATGTAGAAATAAAATGCCCAATTATCAAATAAATGTGCAGGTTAATTTGAAAATACAGAAATATGCACAGAAATATAAAAATAAATAAATACAATTTATTTATTTGACAAATTAGTTATTTTCCATATTCATTTATTTTCATGTTTATTTCTTTCCTCAGTTATTCTTTTATGTTTACATTTATTTCTGTTTTCATTTATTTCCCTATTTATTTATTCCTGTATATGCATATGATAATGAGGGGGTGTGTCTTGACTATTCAGGCATTAGCAATTAAACCAGCACATATCACAGTACTGTGACAAGACTTCGAAAGAGTCGGGTCAGGCCCTTTTCACAAAGACCAGAGGTGTACGGCTGAAACTGTAAAATGTAATATCTAATTAATATTTCGGTAACTCTGCTTGTTTCGACCACTGCATGGAAGTTTTATGTTGAGTGTCAAACATAGAGAACGTGAAGCTGACGTCAAGACCATGTTGAATTTTGGGTACGCACCATGTTTAAGGGATCCCGCTGCCTTTCTGTTGGCGAGTTGGAGCTATGAGTTGGTTACTTTTGACAACGTTCTTACATCAGTGAAAGTGTGTCTTCAGACTACACATGTAGATACTTGCACTGCGTATGCGATGTTTAAATTAAGTGAGTAAGTTAAGTTTGCACAGTTAAGTTAACTGGCTATGATTTAGCGTTAGCTTATCCCAGCTGCTGTTGCCTTATTTAGCAAACAACTATCAGTTTGCTGTTAGTAGCTGCTTGTTAGTAACTCATACACATCTGCCTTTTTGTCACACAGTAACATTAAACTGTTTCTTATGCCCAACAGTTTACTCTCAGTTCATATCCCTGAATGTGCAATTCAATTCACCAGATTACTATAGCTTCCTAAAAAAAATGGAGTTCTTAAATGTCTGGCTGCTAATTGACACATGCTGTTGATAAGCATTGATATAACTGAACAACACTGAAAACCCACTCCAGAGCATCATCACAGTGAGTGATGAAGATCACAGCAGCAACATGGGATGACAGAAGAGAGTGAAGCTTGATGCAGGCAGAAGCTGCAGGACATCCACAAATCACAGTCTGCACAGCCAACAGAGACAGCGTGATGGTGCCTGTGATGGTGTGTTGATGAAGGCATCAGCTTGTTTGGTAGTTTCAGAGAGAAGCTTCCAGGGATCATGCTGTGCCTGCTGGATATTAGTGTAATCCTTCACATGTTCCTTTTATAAAATTAAGTTTTATTCTATACAATTCTGATATGGTGTTTTTTCCTTCATATTATATATTATATGTACTTAAGTGTTGAATATGGGGTTAACTTTTCACTAATACTGATAAAAGAAGAGAAGAATCAAAGCAAGATCTGCTCAGCTAACAAGTACATTAATATAAATGTTTATGATTTCTGTGAATGTTCAAACTTTTGTCCATCTCTACATTTCTCTCAAAAACATGAAGTCCAGACAAACATTTTCAGCCATGTCGCCCAAAATTCTTAGATCTCTCAAAATTGTTTGCCAGTGTATAGCCATCACTAGTTGCATATAGCCCCTCCTTGTGATTTCCGGAACGGTGCATTCGGGAGCAAGACAAGTACAATCGATCTGTGAAATCTCATATAGATTAACCAATGGCTGTTAAGTGACATCATGCAGACACACACCCCTTATTATCATATGGGTGAAGAAATACAGGAATAAATGAATACAGAGATAAATAAATAAGTAAATAACTAAAAACAAATAAATGTAAACATAAAAGAATAAATGAGGAAATAAATAAATGTGAAAATAAATGAATACGGAAAATAAGTAATTTGTCAAATAAATAAATAAATTGTATTTATTTATTTTTATATTTCTGTGCAAATTTATTTATTTTCAAATTAACCTGCACATTTATTTTATAATTGGGCATTTTATTTCTACATTTCTTTCTTTATGATTTCATTTATTTATTTATTGAGCCATTTATGTATTTATTTGTTTGTTTTTGATTTTGGCAGTTTCAGTAGCCACGGTGTACTGCCATTGGCATCAAACTAGCAAAGAATGTTAATTCTTCATAATGGAGGATATAAAGGAATACAATTTACAAATTGTGTCTGGGCCTTTACTTACCACAACTGCAGAGGGTGCTAGCTTCATTTGAAACAGACTACATTAGACACAGGCCTTATTTTCTCATTCCCTCTGTACTTCTCTATTTGAGTCCGCTCCAGTTTGCCCCGTTAAAGTTAATGCATCACACCGTCATTCTAAACGTAATACTTGCTGTCTGTCCGTTTGACATTAAAAGCCTCTTATTGTTTCGATTGAGAGAATCCCTTCATTTTCTAAAAAGGCTTCTAATGTGAAACATTTGCCGGAACTTTTGGAGGATTCAGTGATTTGCATAGTTTGCATGTGGTACTTCAAATATGACTCCTGCTATCTGCTGGCACTTTTTACATTGCTACAATGACATAACAGTTTGGCAGGGACATGAACAGCCATAGTGACTGAAATATTAGAACTTATAATTCAAATAGGACAAGAATAATCCAATGACATCAGACACGTTGTGAATATAGACCTGCAATGATTGATCGTGGACCAACATTTAGTCTGTCATGGCTCTCGGCCAAGTCATGGCAAGATTTTATGACTCCACAATTGCCTAATCTGACCTAGAGACCATCAGAACAGACAAAAATGTGGTGTTGTCTGAACCTGGCATAAAGGATCTGAATACTTCTTTCACTCTTCTACTTCACCTACCTGTTACCTGTTCACATTGTTGTTATGATCCAGAGCAGCAAGCACTGAGGCATGTATTATTACATCATACCTGAAATGTTTTCAGAAATGTTTTTACTACTTGCTTAATATGTGGGATAAAACTAAGCTCAGAGTCAATAATGACGCCCAGGTTTCGTACTTGGTCAGATCGATTCAATGACAATGCCTTTAATTTTGACAAAAGTTTCTCTCTCTTAGCCTCAGGACCGAGAACTAAAACTTCAGTTTTGTCCTGGTTGAGCTGTAAAAAGTTCCCTGCCATCCAGGATTTGATACCTAAGATACAGTTAAAAAGGCTATCAATTGGCCCTGTGTCATCAGGAGACATGGCAATATATAGCTGTGAATCATCAGCATAACTATGAAAATGGATGCCATGTCCCCTGATGACATTTCCAAGTGGGAGCATGTATAAATTAAAAAGCTTGGGGCCTAGGATTGAGCCTTAGGGCACACCACATTTTATTTCATAGACCTCTGAATAGCATGTATCCATACTTACCATAAATTTTCCATCTGTGAGATAGGAGTTGAACCATTTGAAAGCAGTGCCAGAGAGGCCAACCAGGTGTCTAAGTCTGTGTAAAAGAATAGGGTGATCTACTGTATTGAAGGCTTCACTTAGATCCAGTAGCACCAGGAATGAAATCTTGTGTGAGTCCGAACTGCACCTTAGATCATTTACAATCTCTATCAAGGCTGTCTCTGTACAGTGGTTCATCCTAAAACCAGATTGATATTTCTCAAAAAAGTTGTTTTTAGTTAAAAAGTCATTCAACTAAATAAAAACAAGCTTCGCTAAAATTCTGCTTAAGAATGGCAGGTTGGATAGTGGTCTGGATCAAGATCCAAATTGCTCTTCTCCAGGAGGGGGCTTCACAACTGCCGTTTTAAATGCCGCAGGAAAGGTGATGTTCACTTAAGTTTATATTTGAAAACCATGACCTGGCTAGCTAGCAGGAGAGTTGATTGGTCAGCGCTGAATTGGCAAGTGCTATCAAACTTTGTTTCCTTAAATCTTTACACTTATATTTTGTCGTTACATAGTTTATGTGTGTGAATGAATTGCTGTGTTTTTATATGGTTTTATTTTTGCAAACCTGCTTGCCTTCAATTACCCAAAGAAATAGAGTGTTTTGGCTTAGAATTAATACCTACCATGAGTGATCAGACAAAAAGAAGAGTAATGACAAGCAGTTGAGGCAGAAAAAAAACATGCAACAAAATTGCAGGCAGTTCAGCACCAAAGATGACACAGAAAAAAAACAAGCAGAAAATTGGTGACAAGCTGCAAGCAGCTTGGCTTTTAATTGACTCGCTGTGGATTAGACGCTCGGCTCTCTGCTTCTGCTTTATCAGGCAGTCAATCTCAAAGTATAGCGTGACCATTCCATTAGTTTTTATTGTCTCTCCTGGATGACATACACTTTTGATGTTGAGTGGATCTTCAAGCTTTTAAAAATGTATATTTGGATCGGATTATGTGAACTGCATACATTGTCATCCTGAACTGGAGAAAAAAAGTGTTGTGGAGCATCGTTCCCATGGGCTCCAGCAACACCCCTGTGCTTGCCTAAGAAGGACTAAATGCACAGACCTGCTATTTTTAAATATCCCCTGGAGAGAGACTCTAACTGCAGCCTGATCTGTTGTGTTTTGAAAATGTCTGCATGCAATTCCGTTCTGTGGATGATAACGAGGTGCAGAATTCCATCAGCATCACTGGTGATGAGGAAATACAGCGAGTGCTGGACAGAGCAGTGAGTGACAACAACCCCATCCACATGTAAGAGTACTGTTTGCAGTGGAAATGCTAAACAGACCTAGGGTCCAAGTACCATGTTGGATGGGTTCTTTCATCACTTGCTCCATATCTGAGTTTCTGTGTGTGTGTGTGTGTGTGTGTGTGTGTGTGTGTGTGTGTGTGTGTGTGTGTGATGTTGCAGGCCGTTGTAAACCCACCTAGTATGACGAATTCCACCATGTCCTTTTTGACATAGACCAATAGGAGCACAGAGCACTCTACAACCAACAGAAGGGCATAAGTATTAAATTACACTGACAGAGAAATGGATAGCCTCTGTAATTTAACTATTGGGAATACAATATGTTATAATCTTGTAACCGGTGGAGTTTGGACCCAAAAGCAACACCAGGGATAGGCGGAACAATTTATACTGAGATTTAATACACCACTTCAATAAATACAGGGAAGGCACGCTGGAGAGGCAACAGAGAGAGTCAATGTTTAGTTTTAAAGTCCCTAGGGGAACAGAATCAGTCCACAGCTCTCCGCGTGGAACACTCTAGCAGCACACAGGTGAGGTGCCAGCATCCACCAGGCACACACACACAGCAGACAGTTCAATAGCATGTGATGGTAATGAGAGGGGGCAGGCAGAGAGTGATGTCAGAAGAGCTGAGATTCCAACACCAGGAGTACCCACTGAGAAAGCAGTCTCTCCAATGCAAAGCTGGCCGTGGACAGGGGAGAGCTTGACAGCAGCAATGAAACATGAAATCTGCGGCACACACTCAAAGGCGAGGTGTACTGCTGCACAACAAAGCAATCCACAGCTCAAAAGATCACAGTTGACTGAAGTGGTAAACACACTCAGCCACAGGAAGCAGGCAAACAGGAACCAGGGTTGCAGAAGCAGAAATCTTGGTCGAAAACAGAAGGCAGAGTGGTTTACTGGGGAGCAGACAAGCAGGAGAGTCAGGGACAGGCAGGGTCAGTACTAGGGAAGCAGTCAGGAAACAAGTGCTGGAAAAAAAGTCTTGCATGAGGCGAAGAACAATCTGGCGTTAGCCTGATGAGATAGGCATGTTGGACCGGCAGGAGCAGGAAATGTGTGGACAGGTAATAGGCTGGCAGGTAAATGGTAAATTTATAGTGCCTTTCTAGTCATCTGACCACTCAAAGCGCTTTTCACACTACGAGTCACATTCACCCATTCATACACTAGTGGCTGAGGCTACCATACAAGGTGCCACCCATAGTACCACCATACAAGGTGCTACTCAGTTTTTAACACACTCACACACCGATGGAAGCATCATCAGGGTTCAGCATCTTGCTCAAGGATACTTCAACATGCGGACTGGAGGAGCCGGGGATCAAACCGCTGATCTTCCGATTGGCGGACGACCCATTCTAACTCTGAGCTACAGCTGCCCCAGGTAGACGTGGTGACGAGGCAGGGTAAATGGAAAATTACTTAATGAGATGAGGGGCTGACATGTATGGAGGATGAAAAGAGCCCATTGTGACAAATAAATCAATAAATCATTCATTCAATAAAATGCAGCCTCACATTTTAATTGAGAGGCTTGACTCTTATTTTAATCTCCCACACCAGCTTCTCATTCAGATTTTAAATTTTCTCACAGAGAGGGTCCAGCAGGTCTTTGTGACAAATGTCTAACCTGTCCATTTCTAACACTGGTTCTCGAGGTTGTGTGTTGTCACCTCACTTATTTATTATGTATACTGACAGCTGCAGATGGTGAAGCTTTCTGACGATACTGTCCTCTTATCTTTACTGCAGCGCTCTGAGACTGATCATGGTCCTGCATTACACGATTTTGTGAAATGGCATGATGATAATTACCTCAATTTAAATGTTTCTAAAACCAAGGACATGATAACTGACATTAGACATAACATTGATCTTCAGGTCAGTGTCATTCATGGTGAAAATGTTCAGATTGTGGAGTCTTATAAATACCTGGGTACTGTGTTTGACTGTAAACTTAAGTTCAATATGAACACAGACTCCATTGTCAAGAAAGGTCAGCAGAGAATTTACCTGCTGAGGAAGTTGAATTCCTTTAATGTCAGTGGGAAAATTTTGAGTACTTTTTATTGTTCTTTTATTGAAAGTCTCTTGAACTTCTTCTTTCATTTGTTGCTGTCATTTGTTAATGGTTTATCTATTAAGGATAAGAACAGCCTTCAGAGTATAGTTAAGGCTTGCTCCAAAAGTACTGGAGTTACACAGAAAGACCTGCATTCCCTCTGGGAATCAGGGAATCAGGTGGAAGGCGAAGAGTATTATTAATCAACCTCTCCATGTCCTGTCTTAAGAGTTTTCACTGTTGCCTTCTGGTCGTCGATACCTTGTACCTCTGAGCAAAACTAATCACTACTCTAAATCTTTTATCCCTTCAGTTATTTGGTTACTAAACTTAGATGGTAATTAGTTTAGCAAATAATGTCCCGACAGAATAGAAGGGGTCTTCTTTCTTATGTTTATGTTTATATTTATATCTATACTTGTATCTTTTACTGACATTTAACTCAACTTATGTGCCCATTAAATGACCTGGTTGTCCATTTTACTGGACTGTGCTTGGCATGGATTAGTGTGTTGTTGTTGTTTGTTTGTACATTGTGGGATGGGGAAGCTACAAATGAGTTGCCCCTCATGGGATCAATAAAGTTGTTTCTATTCTATTCTAAATATACAATGTATGCAGTTATTACTTATTGCAAAGTAACAACAGCAGATCTCTTCAGGTTTACCTCCATCTCTGGCGAGCTTGGTGAGCAGCATTTTGTTTTTTTTATAACGGATATATGAGAAATAGGGTCAAAAATCAGGGCGTAATGTTATGAGACAGTAGTATGTCCCAATTGTGTGTATACTGCATGCAACATTATGTACTTTTTAAGGGCAGCTGCAGTATCTACTAAAAGTAAAAAGAAAAAGAAAGTGATTTGGAACGCACCCCTTGTGTATCAGTCTGTGCCCCCTCTCTGAATTCAGAGGTTTTTGTGAGTCTGTGAACACAGTGCAGGTGGAACTCTTCTGTTTTTCCCCTCAGCAGCAGCTTGTGGAGTTTTAAGTCGCAGGGTGGTTAATTGCAGGGATTATTGGCACATCATTGGAATCTGCCAACATGTTCTTTCTTATTTTGCACAATAAATGAATATTAACTTACATTGAAAAGTATTGTATTTTATCTCTCTAGCTGCTGGTGGGCCATCAGGATAAAGTATGCACGCATAATAGGATGTTAATTCCACTACAAAAGAGACTTGAAGATCACCAAAATAAGGTGGGGGGAAAAAAATAGATATATCAGTATCGGCCAAACATGTTGTCATATATCGACATATCAGATATTGGCAAAAATCCAATATCATGAATCCCTTGTTAATTGGTCAGTCGATCCAATCTGATCAGAGCTGATCAGATCAGACTGATGGATGACAGAAGTGGCTGTTTGTGAGTGACAGCAAACTTTTAGACTAGGACACACTAGGAGTGTGTGTGATGCGCATTATATCTGAATGGTAAGGTTATATATATTCCAGCAGTGCTAATAAATGGTCCAGCTCCATAATAGATGATCAAAATGTGGTGGCAGATGTTTTATTCGTGGCAGGCTGCCACAGATAAATGAATGTGTGGGAAGCCCTGCTGAGTGTAAAGTATCTCTTATGAGAAAAGGAAATTACTTTATAATATACATGAGATGTTTGTTTTGAGATATAAATGTCCTTATTTAGTCCACCAAATCTGCCAAGGTGATTTTTGATGGTTATGATATGTAAAAGATATTACTCATACGCACATTATTTGAAAGCTACACTCCTCTCAGTGCCATTGTTGCAGAGCATTTCAAGACACAACCCCACGGCAGGCTCGCTAAACACTTCTGTCAGACAAAAAAAACAAACAAACAGTCATAACTAACTATGATATGTTATCATAATCCATATTTTCCATTTGGAAATTTAAGGACGAGCATCTTTTAACACCTCTGCATTCAATAATCCTTGGAGAACTCTTTTTTTCAGAAACAGGTTCTTTAGATGATAAGGGTTATCAATGGAACCTTAAATCTTGCAAATAACCCTTGAAAAACCCTTTGTTCTTCTTCGAAAAAAAAAAAAAACTTATAATGCTCAGTTCTGCAACATTCTAAAAACCTGCGGGTTCACACCAATTCAACTAGATGAAACAGTGTATCATCTCTATGCAACTACTTTCTGCACTTCTCTTCTGATTTGAAGCTTTTCAGGCTTATTTTGTGGCTGAATATAATTTGTAGCTTCTTAAAATATGAATGAGGATAGTGATAGTGGGATACTGGCTACATTTGCATTTGTAGTAGTGTTGAAACGGCAAAATACTGAAACAAAACGAACATCAGATGGACCGTGCGGTGGGCGGGGCGTTAGTATGTACAGGGAGCAGCAGCAACATACGGTCCAGCACGGGCACACCGTGAGGACGGAAACAGAGTGCTCAGCAGGGACTGAGCACCCGCTGGAGCAAACGAACATGCCGTCTGCAGTCATTTTGACTTGACCAGCGGACTTGCCTACAAGCCGACTGGTTGTTGAAACAGGTGACGTGCTTTTTGTTCTAAAACCAGCCATTGGTGATTTGTCCAGCTGAGCTGCAGGTGAAACCATCAGCCGACTTGAGTCTAGCTCAGACTGGCCAGTTTAAACGGCTGCAACTTTTCTCTGTAATGCTCTAAAACAGTTTTGTCGCGTCACGAATCATCGGTCTGAACCAGGCTGTAGTCATACAAAGAACCCTTCAAGAACCCTTTCTTCTTCTTCAAAAAAAGGTTCTTCAGAAGCAAAGGGTTGTTAAAGTCAACGCGTTAATCTCCGCGATTAATGTCAGTGCGATTAACGCGTTAAAGAAAATTAATGCAATTAACGCGGGTGCTCCTACATTATGTTCCATGCACTTTTAGTGATGTATGGAGGTCAGTTTTTAAGTTAAAACGATGGCCAGGGTATCAAAATAAACTAGAACATCTAATACACACGCTGGTGTCAGTCCTGACATCACAACATGACGGGAATGTGACGAAAGTATTGACATCTTTAGGACAATAAAACTGGTATGATCCTTTTCCTCTCTCTCTCTTACTTGCTCACACCCGCTCACTCTCCCTTTGTCCCTCCCCTTTCTTTAAATGAGCATTGTGTCTCTGTCTCTCTCTCTGTCTTCATATAGCCTACATGGAATATTTAGGAACTTGTTGCACTTTGTATAGCCTTTAGCCTGACAACAAGCATGCAATGTTCAAGCTAAACATTAATGATCTAAAAGTAACAAAATTACCGTCTGGTCTGCTAAAAGTTCCATACATTTTCGGGGATGGTAATGATCTAAACAGCATGATGTAAAAATGATGAAAAAATGCTTCAAACAGGCCTAGTACTAGTGTTTTTTGGACAAACATACCTGGCATAGTCCTTTTCAAATGCTCTCTCTCTCTCTCCCACTTTCAGTCTCTCCTTGCTCCCCCTTTTTCCACACGAGTGCTGTCTCTCTGTCTCTCTCCCACAGTGTCTTTTTCATATGGACTACTGCAGTGGAGCCCTGGTTGCGGCCCTTAGTTTTTTTGTCAGCCTACATTGATAACAAATAGGCTACTTTCGCTTAACCAATGACAATAGTTCACTGGATTCATTGACTTTTATTAACTATTGACATTAAACAAGAGCATTTGAATACCTATTTTGATTTTATATAAAAATTTCATGATATCACATTCCAACATGTTACTGCAAATGGATGACATAAAGATAAAATTATTTGTGATTAAGCACAGAATTTAATTTTTTTTTTTTTTTTTACTTTTAGACAGTACTTAACTTCAGAAGGAAATTAATCATGATTAATCTAGATTAATGGATTTTAAAATGGGAGATTAATTAGTTAATTATTTTTAATCTATTGACAGCCCTAATATATATATGTATATATATCTATATATATATATATATCTGTATACAGGCCAAAAGTTTGGACACACCTTCTCATTCAATGCGTTTTCTTTATTTTCATGACTATTTACATTGTAGATTCTCTCTGAAGGCATCAAAACTATGAATGAACACATGTGGAGTTATGTACTTAACAAAAAAAGGTGAAATAACTGAAAACATGTTTTATATTCTAGTTTCTTCAAAATAGCCACCCGTTGCTCTGATTACTGCTTTGCACACTCTTGGCATTCTCTCCATGAGCTTCAAGAGGTAGTCACCTGAAATGGTTTTCACTTCACAGGTGTGCCTTATCAGGGTTAATTAGTGGAATTTCTTGCTTTATAATGGGGTTGGGACCATCAGTTGTGTTGTGCAGAAATCAGATTAATACACAGCCGACAGCCCTATTGGACAACTGTTAAAATTCATATTATGGCAAGAACCAATCAGCTAACTAAAGAAAAACGAGTGGCCATCATTACTTTAAGAAATGAAGGTCAGTCAGTTGAGGATAAGTTCATCCGAGTCACCAGCCTCAGAAATCGCAAGTTAACAGCAGCTCAGATCAGAGACCAGGTGAATGCCACACAGAGTTCTAGCAGCAGACCCATCTCTAGAACAACTGTTAAGAGGAGACTGCGCGAATCAGGCCTTCATGGTCAAATAGCTGCTAGGAAACCACTGCTAAGGAGAGGCAACAAGCAGAAGAGATTTGTTTGGGCCAAGAAACACAAGGAATGGACATTAGACCAGTGGAAATCTGTGCTTTGGTCTGATGAGTCCAAATTTGAGATCTTTGGTTCCAACCGCCGTGTCTTTGTGAGATGCAGAAAAGGTGAACGGATGGATTCCACATGCCTGGTTCCCACTGTGAAGCATGGAGGAGGAGGTGTGATGGTGTGGGGGTGTTTTGCTGGTGACACTGTTGGGGATTTATTCAAAATTGAAGGCACACTGAACCAGCATGGCTACCACAGCATCCTGCAGCGACATGCCATCCCATCCAGTTTGCGTTTAGTTGGACGATCATTTATTTTTCAACAGGACAATGACCCCAAACACACCTCCAGGCTGTGTAAGGGCTATTTGACCAAGAAGGAGAGTGATGGAGTGCTGCGGCAGATGACCTGGCCTCCACAGTCACCGGACCTGAACCCAATCGAGATGGTTTGGGGTGAGCTGGACCGCAGAGTGAAGGCAAAGGGGCCAACAAGTGCTAAACACCTCTGGGAACTCCTTCAAGACTGTTGGAAAACCATTTCAGGTGACTACCTCTTGAAGCTCGTCGAGAGAATGCCAAGAGTGTGCAAAGCAGTAATCAGAGCAAAGGGTGGCTATTTTGAAGAAACTAGAATATAAAACATGTTTTCAGTTATTTCACCTTTTTTTGTTAAGTACATAACTCCACATGTGTTCATTCATAGTTTTGATGCCTTCAGTGAGAATCTACAATGTAAATAGTCATGAAAATAAAGAAAACGCATTGAATGAGAAGGTGTGTCCAAACTTTTGGCCTGTACTGTATATATATGTATATATATATACATATATATATTCTATTCCATTACAGTGAATAGATGGGTGGAAATCAAAATATTAGGTGGGGAACCTCTTTATGATGAATGCTACTTTTCTACAGTGGAAATGGATTTATGGCTCCTAATTCATCTTTAAAGTCCTCTTTGTGCATTTTCATCATTACAAGCAGAATGGAACCAGTATATCTACTGGGTGTAATGCACCAACCTGCTCTCCCTACTGCTCTGCTGTGTTTGATATGCTCTGGAGTCTTAAACTGGCGCTTTCTTTGGTGCATACTGATACATGTTCTGCTCTGTGTGTGTGTGTGTGTGTGTGTGTGTGTGTGTGTGTGTGTGTGTGTGTGTGTGTGTGTGTGTGTGTGTGTTTGTGTGTTTGTGTTCCTGCCACTTTAGATGATGTGTTGGCAAGGGATGCCGGTGAGTGTGTGATCTGTCTAGAGGAACTGCAGCAAGGGGACACCATAGCCAGACTGCCGTGCCTCTGCATCTACCACAAAAGGTGACGCACACACACACACACACACACACACAAAATCACACACAGATTTGAATCACTGCCTGTTATATAATTTTGCACTTCTTCTAATTAAATCCACTTACTGCACTCCAATAAAGACATTCCTCACAGATGGACAGTAGTAGTTGCCTTTGATTTAGAGTATATTCATATTATATCATTGGACAATAAAGGTGCTGTGCATAGCATTTCTAAACATCAATGTATCACAGTAAGATTACCTGTGACAGCTTGGGATAATTATTGTATTATAAGAGCAGGCTACAAAGAGTACTTCCTGTCACAAACACGACGTTACTTCTTCATTCGTCCTATTGGTTTTGGTGAAAAACACAAACACACTGAAAACATTTTTTCTGTTTGGCTGCTCTTTCCTGCAATAGTCTGCCATCACCTGAACCTCCACTGACAATGTAAAAACAGCACCCTCTTCCTGCTCTATGCCATAAAGCAATTCAGCTGATCCTCCTCCTTTCCCAGTGTGACTCCATGTCAGATTTGGTAGATGAACAGAAGCTGGTAGACATGTTCAGAGTTTTAGATGGTTGTCTCATTTGTATATAGCACTTGCAGTGATTCCTTGACATAGTTGTAGAAGTGATTTATTGATATCAAATGATACACACAACCTGTCAACACAGAAGCTACACAGCTTCAGTGTATAATGTCAGTGTGAGATTAGTGTAAACTTATGAGGAGCAGTTGATAGGCAATGTCATTACTCATACTGTGTTTAAGAAGTGCTTGCTTTGACATCATACAGGTTGAAAAGTCCCATCCACAGAGCAATTGTTAGTTACTTTATTAAGGTATTTTAATTTTATGCCACTTTATATGTCTTTATATATATGTATTATTTCTAATTTTGTACATCTTGCTCAACTATATGTGTCTCACTTTACACAAGTATGATAAATTTGTTGTTGTTAGAATTTGAATTTGCATCAAAAAAACATTAGCATCAGTGTTGTAATTTATCGTAAACTTCAGTTAAACACAGAGCCCCTTTTAATAGCCCATGGTGGCAAAACTCTGGTCTAAGGCCCTGTATATATGTATCCAGATATTTTTGTAAATGGATATTTTACTATATGTCTGGGCCTCTTGTCCACAATCAAACTGAGTTTTAGGTACCTAAAAAGGATGTTTTGTAAATGCCCTCTGAGGTGAAGATTTAGCAAAACTCTGTTTACAGGTTACTCCATTCACTGTTTATCTGTGTGAACGTGTGAAATGGAGTGATTAGTAAACAGTGATTTAATCTTCTCAGTCTTGCCTATTGATGCTTTGTGACAACGCTGCAAACAACAATAACAATAGCGGACCACAGGTTTGCTAATGTTTTGTTAGCACTGCTTGGTCTAATGACAACTTTACACTTAAACGCACCACTTCTCAGATGAACTGAGACATCTGCTGCACCTGTGTGTTTAGCTTCACGTCAGTGTCAGTTTTTAAAGTCCACTGGAACTGACGGTTTTGAATCAGAACCGATGGAACCAGCAGATGGTGAGACAATTTCAAGAGTGGGATTGTTGTTGATGAGGAACAGGAGGAAAACTTTTGCATGTCCAGAGCGTCACTCTTATGTTTAATTGAGCTTCTTCAACCTTAAATTGAATGGAAATCAGCGATGATGAGGTCCTTTATGGGTGTTTCGAAAAAGGTAACTGTAGCTGTACACTTCAGAGATAGGCAGTGGATTTTGATTTTTGGATTTTTTTTAGCTTTTATTTTGAATTGCCATTTCCTGATGTAGAATGAGTGACTAACGGACTGGTAGTTGACAGAGACAGCAAAGTAGCTTGACAACATAGCCAAACACAAGTATGATTCTGAATATATTAAACTGTGTGGGCCTTGAACTAATGACAAAGGAGAAATCTGGTCCCCGTGTCTGGACCAGTTGGGAACCACTGATGTAGAGAATAGCAGTCTTGCTGCTTGCCTATTTTTTTTGACATGTATGGGCAGGGAGGAGTTGTACAGTCTGAGCGCCACAGGAAATCATTCCTGCCTGTGGCCATCAAACTGTACAACTCCTCCCTCTGAGTTGCCCTTGGACTGCTTCACCACTGTCACCAACTCATATTCACATATTTATTCCTAAATTATCTGTGCAATAACTGACTACATTGTTCAGTCTGTATCTAAGGTTCCTGTATATTTTTGTAAATTATGTTGTTAGGTCACTACATATATATTTTGTAAATTATCTTCTTATATTTTCTTATATTTTTACTTCTTTTTGCACTATATGTTCTTCTTCACTTGTTTACACTATGTCTTCTTTCTTTCTACACTTGTAAGGAGCACCTGTAACACAGCAATTTCCCCTTGGGGATCAATAAAGTATTTCCGATTCTGATTCTGATTTTCAGCAACAAGTAGGCAGTGGAAATGGTGTTTTGATACTTATATTGATACCATACCATCTCTCTCTACAGTTTCAATGTTTATATCAGAAGGATTTTATTTTTTAAAAAACAGAGGGGAAAAATTTCCGTTGACAAACATTTCTGGATAGTAATGCTATAGTAATGCAGTAATGCTGCAAAGCAGTTAATATATTTTAGAAGTTCTTTGGCAATTGCTAAGCAGCTTTGATCATGCAAAACGAGTATAGCCTAAATGTTTAAACATTTGTCATTGTGGAGATGTTACACAACATTAGCTTGGTTAGATTCTCCACATTTCAGTCATTCAATGCATTTTAATGAAACCATGAGCACCAAAGCTGACCGTAATTTATTCAGATTTACCAGTGAAAATAAGAGAGACAATAAAAGGTGGGGACTCCCTTCTTCTGAAGTGGTCATGAAGTTCGAACATGTGTCAACTCCTTGATTACTTAGCCTATATTCCTTTAGTCTGTAAGGGTCTTCAGATCAAAAGAATCAAAAGGGTTTTTCATTAAAATGATTCCAAGTTGTGAGTATTGTTTTAACAGGATGAGGGGGATGCTCTATCTGCCAGAGTTAGAACAAATTAATGATTTATTATTGATGTTATCAGCTATGTTAATTTTATACAAGTAATATTCAAGATGGTTTTAAAAAACAATTTGTTAGTAGTTTTTTCCCCTCTTTGCTAAGCAAGAGTTTTGTGTGAAAGGAATTAAAGGCCTGTCCCATATAGATGCCAGTTGAGTTCAGTGAGCCGAGGCTATTAATTGAAGTTTTATGGTAAATCAGGTTCGTAGAGTTTTGAATGCTTTTATCTGCATTAAAAAACTGTTTTGGTTGAAAAAGTCACATCCATAGTAAAACTATAAAGTACTATAAAGTAAGTGTTTTATATGCTACATTTTTTTCCCTATTTCACAAAATTCAGGGGGAAATATTATAGTGTAGTTCAACCCCAATTCCAAAAAAGTTGGTATGCTGTGTATAACATGAATAAAAACAGAATGCAATGATTTGAAAATCATTTTTGACCTATATATTAGTTGAATACAGTCCAAAGACAAGATATTTAATGTTCAAACTGATAATTTGTATTGTTGTTTTTTTTAATGAATGTACGCTTATTATGAATTTGATGCCTGCAACACGCTCCAGTAAAGTTGGGAAAAGAGCATGTTTACCACTGTGTGACAGCACCTTTTTTGTTAACACTCAGTAAGTATTAACTGTTGAAGTTTTGAAAGTGAAATTCTTTCCCATTCTTGTTTTATATATGACTTCAGTTGCTTAGCAGTTCAGGGTCTCTGTCATCATATTTTGTGCTTTATAAAGTTCCAATGAGAGACAGGTCTGGACACAGGCAGGTCTGTCTAGTAACTGCACTCTTTTACTACAAAGCCACGCTGTTGGAACACTTGCAAAATGTGTCTCATTGTCTTGCTGGAATAAGCAGGGATGTCCCTGAAAAAGACATTGTCTGGATGGTAGCATATGTTGCTCCAAAACCTGTATGTACCACTCAGCATTCATGGTGCCTTCACAGATGTGAGAGTTACCCATGATGCCATCATGATTTTACGAAAGACAATAAAGTTTATCAGTTTGAACATAAATATCTTGTCTCTGGACTGCATGCAATTGAAACATTTAATGGTTACGAGCTGGACTAGTGATTGTCATTTCTTGTGGACTGTTTGATGGTTTTTATGCATCTGTTCCAATTATTTTGTTCTTGCTCTGTCCAAAAAGGGTTGATGTGTTTAGATAAATATCATGGACACTGATGACTGTAAATAGAACTTCTATTTTCTATTTTGCATTAAAAAAAATAAGACGCGGTAGGACCAGAAATGTTTGTAACTTCTTTTTACCCCTTCGTTTATATTTTTATTGCTTACAAAACAAACAAACAAACAAAAAAAGAATAAAATATAGGTCAAAAAAGATTTGCAAATCCCAGCTCTTTTGGAATCAGGGTTGTATATAATCCATACATACATTTTTTTTTTTTCATTATTTTACTTATTAAGAATTTGATGTATTGTTTTACATAAACTACCCAGCAGGTTATATAGTAGAATCAAGCTCCCCCGTGAACAGGTTACAACATTAAATACAGCTTAGAGGTATATTCCAATCAAATATAAAATATTTAATATATGTGCAATATCTTGTAACACTGTGATTGAAGTGCATTTTGCAGGCTGTACCTCTGTAGTTTACATAAGTAACATCTTGAATGCAGGACTTAGGCCCCGATCACACACACAGAAAGCATTATAGCAGCTCAAGGTGGCTTTTTGTAATTGTTATAATGAGAATGAGGCTTTTTGCATGCCGTTTTTGCACTGCTATGCGCCTCATGTTTCTGCGCTCTCAGCACCTGGTATTTTTGCCAGAATGCTCTGAACTACTCCGGTTGAAAAAACTTCAAATCAGAGTGGAAAAGCACCCCGTGTCATATCCAACTTGTTTGTCCCGTCGGCGGATTTGAGAGGCGGGCCCTCTGTGGTGGTCAAGACACAGCTTTATAGTTGGTAAACAATGGAGGAAAAACTGGTGGGGCTCAGTCACTCAGAAGGACCAATGGACTCTTGTCAAAACTTTTCAAAGCTGTCAAACCGCCCCATTCTAAAATATGCCTGGAAACCGCCATCATGGAGGTGAAGTTCCTGGACCAACTAGTGGTACTCCTGTGATCCACCCTCTTTTTTAGGGTCTCATGTACCCACACTGATCTCTGTTTCCCTGTGCCCAACAAACTATTTACTGACAGGCCTCAACCAGAGCTACAGCAAGTACCTTCTGCCTGTCCGTGTTAGGAACTAAATACTAATTACTGTGAAATAAATCATATAAAAGAAACAGTAGATTGATTACATGGGAAGGTTAGGATGGGAAGGTGATGGGGTGGTTGCCTGGCAACAATAAAAAAGCGCAGCAAGTGTTTTTTTTTTTACAAGTGGCATTAAATTTAAAAAAAAAAAGGCAGTGCGGTGCACCTTGCGTTTTGCAACCTGTAAAACACTTCCTGTGTGGTCGGAGCCTTATACTTCCAAAGGAGTATTTCTGCATTGTGGTATTGCTTCTCTCATTTATATGACTACTTTGACTTAAGTAAAGGTTCTTTTTCCACCATACACAAATACTAACAGATATGATGGTTAATGAGAAACTTTTCCGTAAATGTAAAATGCTACAAGTTGAAAATAATGCAATATGTACGTGTGTAATCGTGCTAACACTACTATTTTGCTTCCCTCTGGGCCTTACTGTAGCATCAGTCCTCTGAATCTACTCAGTTGTTATCTTATGATCTCTCTCCCTCTCTCTCTCTCAACTGTCATGTGTATTTGCAACTGTGGGATGTTGTATAGACTTGTTGGACAAAAAAAAAAATCTTAATGTCTGTGTATCTGCAGCTGTATAGACTCGTGGTTTGAGATCAATCGGTCCTGCCCCGAACACCCTTCTGACTGACTGACCACCAGGATGAATACTGTTCAAGGTGAGACACAGTACATACGAACTAATGTCTGAATGCTTATTACTGCAAGATGAGACTGTGCATGTGAACAACTACACAGAAGCTCATATTGGATTTGTATTCCATTGAGATATGATCCAGTCACTGTCCAGTCACTGTCCTCCTCCACTGATTATGGACTGGATGTATTTGACTGGATACAAATTCATTGTAGAAATGATGAATGATAAGAAATGATTATTATTGTGTGTATGACCTGTAAGCCAAGAAAAAGGGGATCTACACCCTTTTTCAACATGTATACATGTTATTCCTATGGTCCAAGACAGTCCAAAAAATCAGTAAACATGAATAACTCTCTCCTGAAACCCCAAAACTAGAGTGCTATAACTCAAATTTGTGATGTCATCAAGTAGAAAGTCTGGAGCTGCTCCATTATTATTAATTATTAAAGATGTAACAGGTGACTAAGAGCACCTAGAGGAATGTTCTGAGTGGTACAGGAAAGAGCAACACATTCTCATTCCAACCTTGTCACATATAAACATTTGGTTATGGACTTTCCATGTCAACAAATGACCTGCAAAGTACCCAGGGTGCATTGGTTGTTGACATTCTGGGATGCCATGTCAACTTCAGCATATTACATGCATTGTCTGTTTTCAAAATACACTTTCTTTCAAAATAAACACACTACGTCACTACAACACCGCAAATTGATATATATATATTTTTTTCCTTCAACAACAAATCCACTTGGTTGCATTTAGCCAGCACACGTACATGTTGGGTTTAGGCAACAAAAGCACGTGGGTGGGTTTAGGAAAAAAGAACAGGGTTTGGCTTTACAGTCCTACAGGAATTGTACACCAGCCTCTTGGGTGAAAGACAGTGGATGTTGTGTGTGTTTACAACATTTCATGGCCCTCCAGTCACTGTTGAGATATTTTAGTCTGGACTATAGTGGCGGACCTACTGACCAGCAGACATGTCCATCCATAGAGCCACACTGCTAGCACGGCTGAAAATGACATGTAACCTAAATCGTGGAGTAACATACGGTTTAAATATATATATATAAATATATATATAGTCTTTTTCTGTCTTGGAAACTAACTTTTGTAGAAAAGTTTGATCCATACAGTGGCATGCAAAACTTTGGGCACCAATGGTCTAAATTTTGTTTACTGTAAACACTTAAGTAATTAGAAGATGAACTGATCTCCAAAAGGCAAAAAATTAATTTCAATATTTTACAATTTCAAAAGATCAAAATGGTCGGTACTTAGTAGCACCCCATTTGGCAAGTATCACAGCTTCTAAATGCTTTTTATATCCAGTCTTTCAGTTCTTGTTTGGGGGATTTTCACCCATTGCTCTTTGTAAAAGGCTTCTAGTTCTGTCAGATTCCTAGGCCAACTTGCATGCACTGCTCTTTTTAGGTCTATCCACAGAGTTTTAATGATGTTTATGTTGGGGGACTGTGAGGGCCATGACAAAGCCTTGCTTGCTCCTCTTGAGGTGGTCCATTGTGAATTTAGAGGTGTCTTTAGGATTATTGTCCTGTTGTAGAAACCATCCTCTCTTCATCTTCAGCGTTTTTACAAATGGTATGATGTTTGCTTCCAGAATTTGCTTGAATTTAACTGAATCCATTTCACCCTTGTGTTTAATAGGTGTTGGACAGGTGTTCTTCTCATGAAATTCTGCGTCATTTTTTCAAAAAGGTGTGTTTCAGAAAAGCATCAGCCTTGTTTAGATGTTCCTTCGCAAACTTCTGAGGTTGAATTTTGTGGTGAGGATACTGGAAAGGTTTCCTTCTCATGACTTTTCCATGAAGGTCATATTTGGTGTCGCTGGACAATAGAACAGTACACCTTAGTTGTACTTTTTTCTCAGACATGTATTAAGTTGTTACATACCTTTTTAGGCTTCTTGACAAGTTTTGGCAGAAGCTTCCACCTTCCTCAGAAATGTCACGTTGGTGGTGGTTGTGACACGTCGCGACACCTTAATACATGTCTGAGAAAAAAGAACAACTGAAGTGATTATCAGAAACTGAAGACATAATGAACACCACCACAATGAACAAGAACAGTACACCACCACCACAGAGATTGCTAAATCTTCCTGCAGGTCTTTTGCAGCCAAACAGGGTTTTGATTTGCCTTTCAAACAATCCTATAAGCAACTCTCTTGGAAAGTTTTCTTGGTCCTCCAAACCTTAATTTGACCTCCACAGTTACTGTTAACTGCCATTTCTTAATTACATGACGGACTGAGGAAACAGCTACCTGAAAACACTTTGCTATCTTCTAATAGTCTTCTCTGCTTGGTGGGCATCAGTTATTTTAGTTTTCAGAGTGCTAGGCAGCTATTTAGAGAAGCCCATGGCTGCTGATTGTTGGGACAGGGTTTCAGGAGTCAGAGTATATATAGAGCTTTGAAATTTGCATCACCTGGCCTTTTCATAACGATGACTGTGAACAAGCCAGAGCCCTAACAAGCTAATTATGGTCTGAGAGTCTGACAAAAGATGTCTGAGAGCTATAATGTCTTAGGATGCCCAAAGTTTTGCATGGTGCTTCTTTGCTTTTTTCACTCTAAAATCGTACAAAACAAAAATAATACACTGATCTTGCTTAAAATGTTGAAAAGCATGTTTCATCTTTAACCTAATGCCTTTTGGAGATCATATCATCTTCTACTCACTTAACTATTCACAGTAAAATAAATTTTGACCAGGGATGCCCAAACTTTTGCATGCCACTGTTCACTCTTTCTGTAATATACTCTTATACTCATATACATTCAATTCAATTCAATTTTATTTATAAAGCCCAAAATCATAAATCACAATTTGCCTCAGAGGGCTTTACAGCATATGACATCCCTCTATTCTTGGACCCTCATGGTCGATAAGGAAAAACTCCCCAAAAAGACCCTCTTTACTGGGGAAAAAAATTGTACAGTAATCTATATGACAAAATGATTCATAAAGAGAGGGAGAGACAGAGAGAGACAGAGGGAGAATCAGGGCAAGCAGCAATGTAATAGCTACAATACCATTAATTTAAGTAATACTGAAATAATAATAATAATCACAGTAATTCTGATTGCGAATATTGTAAGTATATTTTATTATATAATAGTATATGTATGTGACAATAATATTCATATAATGGTAGAAGTATGACTAATAATAACAGCAATAGTGGGAGGCGTCAGGCAGGACCAAGGCAGCAGCGCAACCATAACATAAAATCCAGGTGTAGCTGTGATTCGAGGCAACCTGCGAGACAGTAGAGCACAAAGGCTCCAGAAAAGAAGCAGAGTTAGTGACATGCTGTAATAGGACGTGAATGTTACCAAAGGAAGTAGAACCAGCTTTTCAGAAACTAAGGAGAGAACGAGAGAAGGGGCTCGGTGTATCATAGGAGGTCCCCTGGCAGACTGGGCCTATGTCAGCCTAACGAGGGGCTGGTCCAAGGCAAGATTTCAAGGCTAGAGATTTCACATATACATGTTTATAAAATTACACATGTATTTTTACACAAGTGTGTTTCTCAGTTGTGTACAGCTGGTACACAACAACAACTCCTTACTAACAAAGTTCAGCTAGTAAAGGTGAACAAAACACTTTGATCTGCCATCATGACCAATGTTGGGCGCCGTTGGGGTTGTGTGAATTCAACTATGCTTTTCACTTTCTATATCAATGATAGTGGTTCAGATACACTAAATCAATACATTCTTAAGTCTTCAGATGATGCAGCTTTAATACCTCTGTTAAGTAACTTGGGCAGCCCTATAGGCTGCACCAACATGGCATAAACAAAGTGGCTGAGTGGAGTGATAATAATACTCTCGAGATTAACACAAAAGAATCTGAGGAAATTGCATTTGGTTCACCATCTGACTCTCATGGCATTGCTATTGTTATCCAGTTTGAAAAAATACCATAAATACCTGGAGGTTACAATAGAGGATTTCTGCGGGAAAGCCCACTTTGAATCTGACTATAAAAGGAAAAAACTAAGAATGGAGAGTCACGTGGGGCGTTGTCCGGTATGGCTGTGTAGCAGAGAACTCTGCAGGGCTGAACACGATATACCCCTCTAAAAGTATTAAATGTTGTCATAAAATACCGAAATAGAGCCTAAGACTAACTGAAACACCTCGGGTACATGCCTGACAGGAACCCAACCACACGGGGGGAGAAGAAAGATGGAAAAGAGGTGGCTTCATCGGAGGAACAGGCTGATATAGCCACTGAGCTAGCTAGCATCAAGACCATGCTGCAAGGTATCGCGATTGATATAGGTGGAGCGAAAGGGAGTTTGGATTGTCTGCAGACCACGGTTCAACAGCTTGGAGGAAGAATCACTGAGGCTGAAACTCGCATCTCCAACTTGGAAGACGGATGTTACGTGAGGGAGAAAACGGTTAGCCAAGTCGGGAAAACTGTGGAACAACTTCAGGAGAGAGTCAATTATTTGGAGGACGCAGGACGCCGCAACAACGTTTGCATAGTTGGTGTCGTGGAAAACTCAGAGGCAGGGGACATGGAGACATTTGTTGACGGGGGCCTTGAAATTGAAAGAGCGCACAGATGCGGACCCAAACTGAACACAGACGCAAGATTCAGTTAGCACATCCTGGTTAAATTTCTCCGGTTCAGCACGAGAGAGGCGGAGCTGCATGCCGCAGAAGGGAAACACCGAGTGGAAGGGCCAGCGCATCTACTTCAGCCAGGACTTATCCAGAGACACAGTACAGATGCACAAAAAATATGATGAAGTCAAACGCCAACTCCGGAGCATGAAGGATGTGTCATATGCAATGCTGTATCCAGATACACTGAGAATCACAGTAATTAACAAGCGTCATCTTTTCACTACACCTGTGGAGGCAAAGGCCTTCATCTGCACATTACGCTGACATTGTGTTGAGCCATCAAGCTGCCACTAGAGCGAGATGGAAGGCAACACAACCCCCTGGAGTATTGGATTTCAACGTATAAGATGCAGTATTGATCTATGGACCAAAAGACAAAAGTTATAGGTGAAACGTGGTTATCCCCCACACCCGCAGGACTTCTTCATAATCACCTGAAGACACAATATCCCACAGGACTGTTTAGGGTTTTATAATGTCTGCACAGTATAATGTTTTAAGTTTTACTCAAGTTTAGCATAGAAAATATATTTTATCTTCAAAAGTGGGACAAAGACAGGCTCATATTATTTGGACATTTTGGTGACTGCTAGCAGCACAGTGCAGACTTGTATATTTTGGATGAGTGCCTCAACTGGATCGTTTTTATTCTTTCTTTTTTTTTTTTTATTTATTGCCACTATGTTTGGTTATTGGTGTGGGGCTGATAAAATAACTGAATAACGAAGTAGTCTATTCAGCTTATACAGGAAAGGGGTATTGAGTAATGCTGAGATAAAGAAAATATTGATAGATTTAAGTTATTCTATAGTGGCTGCTTGAGATGCCCAAACATAAGGGTATAAAATGCATATTAGAAGAGGGGTGATGGAGTGCTTAGCAGCCGGGCACTCATAAACTCATGGACCTATTATGGTCGGTTGTTTTTGTTGTTGTTTTTTAAGGTTCCAAATGACAGTAAACCTGGGCCGGTTGGCTAGGTTGGTCTGTCGGTTGCTGGTGTTTTTTGCTCTATCTGTTATTGTTCTTTTTATTTTTTTTTCATGATTCTTTAGCACATTCTCATTTCCCTGGTTATTCATCACAGCCAACTTACATTACAAACACAGAGCAATCTATAACATGACAGGAACATTAAAAATAGTTACTTGGAATGTAAAGGGAGCTAACCTAGCCTCGAAAGGGAAAAAAAAACATATGATATATCTTAAACAAAAGAGGGCGGATATTGCCCTTCTATAAGAGACGCATTTAGATACAACAGAATCAAAAAAGCTACAGAGGGACTGGGTTGGTCAGATTTTTTACAGTACATTCTCATCCAATAAGCGAGGGGTTATTATTTGGTTTCGCAGAACTGTGACCAGTAAAGTGTATGACCAGAAATCAGATATAGAGGGAAGATGGGTTGCAAGTGATGTGGAACTAATGGGCAGGAGATGCTCATTAGTAAATATATACGCCCCTAACACAGACTCTCCAGAGTTTTTCTATAACCTACATGCAGTAATACAGAGTATGGGAAATACTGATATTGTAATTGGAGGTGATTTCAATCGAGTAAGGCATAGTACATTAGACAGATCAGGCAACATGGGTAGATCTAGGAATATTCAGAAATCCCAGATAGCTATCGATACTGTTTCAGAGAAACTTGGTCTTGTTGATGTATGGAGGCTCATGCATCCTCAGGAGAGGGAATATACTTTTTTTTCCTAATATTCTAGTATTGATTACTATTTGATATCAAAGCAACTTGTACCAATAGTGGAGCAGACTTCTATTGGTAATATTGTTATTACGGATCATGGTCCTGTAGATATGACTGTTAGATTTAAGAGTGAGAGTAAGGGGTATTCTACCCGTTGGAGATTGAATACATCTCAGCTCCAGAATGAAAATTCATGTCAGTTTATACGACAACAAATATCAGATTATTGGGAAATTAATGAGGGCACAGTGGATGATCTAGGTGTGCTATGGGATGCTTTTAAGGCATACTTAAGGGGCAGGTTAATACAACATACATCATTTCTAAAAAAAAAAAAAAAACAGGCATCTGATCATAAATTAGAAACACAAATAAAAGACCTAGAGAGGGGATATGCAGATAGAGGAGACCAGAATTTATTGGCTAATTTAAGTAATACAAAATTTGAAATAAACACTATTATGCAGAGAAGAGCAGAATTTTCATTATTTAGGTGTAGGCAAAAATATTATGAACAGGGTGAAAGGGCAGGGAAATTATTGGCTCAAAGGGTGAAACAACAACAAGCTCAAACCTTGATCTTGGCAATACAGAATGAGAAAGGGGAAATTTTAACAGATACTATAGAAATAAATAACGCTTTCCAATTATTTTATCAAAAATTATACACGTCACAGGATTTTTGGGATAGTAGTTGTTCAAAATTTTCTGTCTAGAACTACTTTACCGGCGCTGAATTGGCTAGAGAGAGGCTGGGGGCATGCATCACACTGTGAGAGGTTCAAAAAGCAATTAGATGTCTTCGTGCTGGGAAGTCTCCTGGGGGGGATGGATTTCAGACAGACTTTTATAAGTCATTTTCTGACCTATTGGCCCTGAGACTTCTTACTGTCTTTCAAGATGCATTCCGGAGAGGAGGCCTGCCGGAGAGTATGCAGAATGCAATAATAATGTTGATACATAAGAAGGCCCACAGCATTGCGGGAGCTATAGACCAGTATCCTTAATTAACATGGATGCCAAGATTAGATATTGGCATTAAGACTAAAAGTGTACCTCCCTACTTTGATCCACCCTGAGCAGGTGGGATTTGTTAAGGGGTGGTCCTCAGCAGAAAACTTGCGCAGACTGCTACATTTGGTATGGCAAACGAGGAACAACATGGAACCAGTGGTGGCTTCCTCTCTGGACGCAGAGAAAGCTTTTGATAGAGTGGAATGGGAGTATCTATTTGCAATTCTTGAGAGGTTTGATGTGGGTGATATATATATTAAATAAGTGAAATTGTTGTATAGAAGTCCAAAGGCAGCTGTACTCACGAATGGGAATATTTCTAACCCTTTTAGACTATCACATGGGACCCGACAGGGTTGCCCCCTTTCTCCCTTGATCTTTGCCTTGGCTTTGGAACCCTTAGCCTCAGCAATTAGGAACCATGTCGATATTAAAGGCATTGTTTCAGGGCAAAAAGAACATAAACCTTTACTATATGCGGATGACATCCTCTTACTGTCAAGTAACCCAGAAATTGCAGTGCCTCATATTTTATCCATGATTAGTTCTTTTTCTCGTATATCAGGTTACAAGATCAACTGGTCTAAATCTGAAGCGATGCCTTTGTCTAAAATATGCCCTCCCAGTATTCGCAATAATTGGCAATTTGAATGGCTCCCATCTGGACTGGTCTACTTAGGGATCATGATTACCCCAGGATTAAAAGATGTAATGAATTTAAATCTACTTCTCCTTATCCAAAAAACTGAAAGTAATTTGCAAAATTGATCAAAATTAAGTTTATCATTAATTGGAAAGATACATTTAGTGAAGATGATTACAATACCACAGATTAATTATATAACAAGCATGCTACCTCTGGACTTCCAACTCCCCCTTCTGTCTAGATTTAATAGGGCCATAAGTGGCTTCTTGTGGATGGGGAAGAAGCCTGCTTTTAATAAAAAGAAACTATATGCATCAGTAGAGGAGGGTGGTCTAGGCTGCCCAAGAATAGATTGGTATCACTGTGCCTTCAGTCTCAGTCAGCTATCTAAGTCAAATATGTCGAAGGTCTGTGCTCCTGCCTGGGTGGTGATAGAGAAAGAGTTGATAGAGCCCTTCTCAGTGCAAGCTTTCCTCACCCAGACAGGAGGTGATGTACCCTACAGAAACCCTGTCTTGGCATTTTCTAGAGAAAGCTGGAGATGGGCCCACCAGGCGTGCCATTTGAACTATTACCACACTATGGGATCGTCAGTATGGTATAATAAGTCATTGCAAATTAACAAGAAATCGGTCATGTGGGAAAATTGGGTGAAGGCAGGGGTAATGTTAGTGGAAGATTTATTTGACGGGAAACACTTAATCTCCTTTGAACAATGTATATCCAAATATGATATCCCCAGCAAAGATTTTTGGAAGTTTCTTCCGTTAAGGAGTTTTATTACAACAGCAGATAGAAAGGTCCAATTTGCACCTGTCTCTTGTATTCAAGAGCTATGGCGATCAGGCTAGAAGCTTAGAGGACGGATATCCAGATTTTATTATATGTTTAGAAAACATCAACCCCCAAACTACGAAGGTGTGAAGCTAGCATGGGAAAAAGACCTTGGGGCACCTATTGACTGGGAGGTCTTGGAGGACACAATTAGGTCCTGGTACACCATAGCCCCAGACATGCAGACACGGCTTATTTCATTCAGAATATTGAATAGGAACTACTGGACTCCAGCAAAAATGTCTAGGTTGGGACTTAGGGAGAATGATAAGTGTTGGAGATGTGAGAAGGAAAGGGGCACACTGGTACATATGTTCTATGAATGTGAGATGGTGCACAACCTCTGGGTGGCTGTTATCCAATGTATCAATAAGGTACTGAAGGTAGAGTTCAGAGAGGAGCCAGCTTTATGTATTCTGGGTATTTTGCTGAGGAAATCCGGCCTGTCCACACAAATGCGCACATGGGTGGAACTAGCTCTTGCAACAGGAAACAGGATAGTCTTGAGACACTGGAAGTCAAAAGAAAAGATCGGTTTTAAGGAATGAAGAGATGAACTAACCAAGATAGCTTCTTTTGAACAACTTATTTATAAGATTAATGATAATTTAGATCTCTACTTGAAGGTATGGGCTCCTTATTTGGAAATGATTGGAAAGTGATGACCATAATGGCTAATGCCTGTACACTCCCCCATGTACCTTATATCTAGGTAGCTTCAAGAAATGGACATGTCATGTAACATTGCTTTGTAATGAATTTAAATGTCAAGAATGTGCACCTTATTATTTATCTTTATCTCTTTTTTTCCCCTAAGTTTCTTTTAAGTTTATTTTACTCCTTCTTTTGCTTGTTACTGTCAGGTTTGTTTTATTTTTCTTAAAATGTTGACTCAATCTTGTTTGCAACGCTTATATTTACACACTGGTTGTGCATTTGCATTTGTAATGTCAAAAGTCAATAAAGAATTTAAATAACAAAAACAACAAAAAAAAAACCTAAGAATTTATTTTCTCTGCCACCTTAGGTCTTTTGGGGTGCGTAGAAAAATTCTTCTTGTGACCTTGAGGGAATTTCTTCAAATCTGAAACAAATGTCCACTTGGACTGAAGGATGAACTTATTATAATTTGGTGTTCAAAGGTCAAGGTAACTATGACCTCATAAAATATGCTTTTGGCCATAACTCAAGAATTCATACACTAATTATGACAAAATTTTACAAAAATGTCTAATAGGATAAAATAATGAAGTGATGACATATTACATCCAAAAGTTCAAAAGTCAACTTCACTGTGACATCAAAATGTCCTTGTGATGTTCCAAATAGAGCTGCTGTGAAACATATAAGGCTGACAACAAAAGTATCAGTATCAAATTATTGTCATCTAAGCTAGTGGTTCCCAACCTTCCTCCCTAAGGGACACCTTTTCTTTCATTGAGTAAACTGATGACTAAGTGACATATTTATGGCTATGTTATATTATATTCAATCCATAACAGTATAACAGTATAAAATAAGTGATAAACTGTGGAATTAACCCAAACAGTGAATACTTTAACTGCAGGAAGTTTGTGTGATTTGGATGAATTTTGAGCAAATTATTTCCACATATTGCGTTAAAAATGACTTCCTGATTTTTTAGCAACTTTTTATGCTATTGTCTTTCTGTGTTACTTTTACTTTTTCTTTTTTTGAGCTGTTCACTGATTAAATTTTTAATCGTTATTTATTGCTGAATTTCAATAGTTAATTGCGATTTTGGTTTTTAGTCGCATGTTTAAAATTCCATTATTTTGTATTTCAAAACAGTTTGTATTAAGAAGGTATATTTAGCAAGTGCTGTAGTTAACTTCTTCTATTTAGTTTCATTCACAAGTCCGTGATGATTTGCTCACCCCAAAATAGTGCTTTGCTGACTTTGGTGATGCCGTTGCCCGCTGACATCAGTCTGATTAGCTGCACCTCTGTGCTCAGCTCGTAGGTGGTAGATCAAACTCTAAGTATGTCTGTGATATTTTTACATTTCACACAATGTTGCATGTTATGTTTGACTTGTCACCTAAGCCATGTAGGAGTGGTGTTATTTTATTTAACTATACGAAAGTTTTTCGTCAATGACTTTTTTCTATGACGAAAATTAGACAATGACGAGCTAAAAATGGATCTTGATAATAAAAACTAAGACTACATCTATGTTTCCTTTTCATTGACAAGACAAGACAATTTTAGCCAAGAATGGCCATGCTTGTAATTATCTTCAAATGCCACATGAGTGACAGTAAATAGTCTGTGTCAAGATGTTTCACCACCCAGCAAGAACACTCACACCAGAGCAGTGTCAGCCATTGGTGCAAATTGTTAGCTGTAATTCAGCAGTAAATAATCAGCTGAGTGTGTCTGACTGTGGATGGTGGAGCTGCTGAATGGATTTGTGAAGTTTGTTAGTTACAGTGGTGGCTGTTAGCGCCACTTGTTAGCTGCTGAATGGCAGTGGAGCAAGCAGCTGCCGGTCTGGCCATCAGACATCACATCTGCTGATGCCCTCAGGACTCCACTCAGATCTGGAGTGCCTCGAGAAGGTTTATGAGTTAATGTTTTTTGACAGGCAGGTAGGAGGCTCAGTTATCTGTGAGTGTAGCTGTGCTGTAAGTAAACAGTCTGAACTCAGATCAGTTTTCTCTGACAGCTGAAAGTTTAGTTTTAATCACCATGTAACAGGTGGAGTTTTGACCCAAAAGCAACACCAGAGACAGTCGGAACAGTTTATACTGAGCTTTGATACAGGGAATGCAGACTGGTGAGGCAACAGAGAGAATCAGTGTTTAGTTTCAGAGTCCCCAGGGGAACAGAATCATTCTGCAGCTCTCCGCGTGGAACGCAGTACCAGCACACAGGTGAGTTGCCGCCGTGCTCCATGCATACACACACAGCAGGAGGTTCAATAGCGTGCAATGGTAACAAGAGGGGCCAGGCAGAGAGCGATGTCAGGAGAGCTGAGATTCCAAAGCCACGAGTACTCAAAGGCGAGGCATGCTGCCACACAACGAAGCAATCCACAGCTCAGAAGATCACAGGTGACTGGACTGGTAAACTCACTTTGGAAAGTTGGGTGACGTCCTTTCCAGACAGCTGCAGGAAACAGGAGAACAGTAACCAGGAGGGCAGAAGCAGAGCTCTTGATTAAAGACAGAAGGCAGAGTGGTTTACTGGGGATCAGACGAAACAGGTGAGTTAGAGACGGGTGCTGATGGTGAGGAAGCAGTCTAAAAACAAATGCTGGAAAGTCTTGCATGAGGCAAAGAACAATCTGGCAAGGAGTGTCTGTGAAGCGGGCGTCTTTATAGTGACAGGGGATAATGATTCACGGGTGAGCAAAATTAGCCTGATGAGGTGAGCATGGAGGACCGGCAGGAGCAGGAAATGAGTGGACAGGTGATAACCTGGCAGGTAGGTGTGGTGACAAGGCGGGGTGAATGGAATATTACTGAATGGGCTGAGGAGACGGCATGTATGGAGTATGAAAAGTGCCTAATGTGACATACTATGTGAGAAGACACGATGTTAAACCTCCAGACTAACATGTTGCAGATTAAGAAAGAATTCAGGCTTTAATGAAGTTATTTTTCTGCTTTTTAACAGTGAGATGGAGAAGTCAGAGTTTACAATGAACCTGGGTACAAATCCTAGTTGTCTCAGATTAGTTATTTGTGGTGTTTTTTAAAGCATAAATAGAGAGATGTTGAACTTTTCAAATGATGATCAGTAAGTGTGAGCCCGTAAATCACCCTTTTAACCTGTCAAAAACTGCAGGAAAAATTACAGTTTGTAAGTGTGTATAAATTATTTGTAGCTGTAGGAAAAAAATGTCTGAAAGAACTGTTTATACAACCTGTCACCTTGATTCAAATTTCTGATACATGAATTAGCCTCACTGGATTAATTTAAAGATTAAAAAGTTGACCTAAACGTTTCCAATTTTCATCGACTAAAACTATGAAGGATAAAAATGACTAAATTGTGACTAAAAATAATAAGCATTATCATCTCAAGACTTAACAAGACAAAATTAACACTGTTTGGGAGGGGGGTTTTTTGAGTGAAAGGAGCCTTTCAAAAATGCATTGGTGTTGTTATTTTTTTATCACTGCAGAGGCGGGAAGCTGCTGCCGTGGCTAGACTACAAGTAAGGGTGCACCAAAGGGACAAAATAGCAGCATGCAATTTAAAAAAATAACGCATTATGTTCAGACCTTAATTGCATTGTGATTAATGCGTTAACACTGACAGCCCTAATTTTTTTTTGTAAGAATCATATTCTTTTCTGATAAATTCAGTGTAATCTTCTCTCTGATGCTTGATTATT
The DNA here is from genome assembly GCA_019142605.1 of Cephalopholis sonnerati. NCBI lineage: Eukaryota > Metazoa > Chordata > Actinopteri > Perciformes > Serranidae > Cephalopholis > Cephalopholis sonnerati. The sequence continues at coordinate 3,443,700 of JAGQAX010000005.1, read as the reverse complement.
GTTCTATTAAGGGATGCACAATATTTGATTTTTTGCTGATATGCCAAAATGTAACAACTAATTTGACCGATAACCGTTGCTGATATCGATATGTACACTTTTTCCCCTACCTAATTTTAGTGATCATCAAGTCTCTTCTGTAGTGGAATTAACATCATATCATACATGCATACTCGTATCGTGATGGCCCACCAGCAAAAAGAGGCATGAAATAGAATTATGTTTAATGTATGAAACATTCATTCATAGTACAAAATAAGAAAAAGCATTTGGCCAATTCTGATTTTCATTTTAAAGCCAATATCAGCCAATACTGATGACGTGCCAATATTATTGTGCATCCCTAGTTCTATTAGCGTATTGGTTGTTTTAACAGCATACTTTTCTAATGCAAGACGAGGATGTTAAGCAGAGAGTGAAGTTTTTGTGAATGTAGCTTGTGCTCAGGTCTTCACCATGCTCTAATCCATAAGATTTTTTTTAAGTTAATATCATGAATCATCAATCACATAAAGGAGTGAAATTATGAGATACAGGCCTACTGAATATATATATCTATATATATATCTATATATATTTAAGTTTTATTATTGAGAGGGCCTGGCGACCCCCTTTGAAGCTTGTGACACCCAGGTTGGAAACCACTGATCTACACTACTAAAACCATTTTTTACCCATTAATATGTTGTTTGATAAATCATTTATAACTAAAAGTCTTGCATTATTTCCCCCCTCTCTGTCTGTCCCTCTGTCTTTTCCCCAACTCCTTTTCCTCTCTATCTTCAGGACATCTCGTGGTCCTGCCATGGATATCTGGACAACGACGCAACCAAATCTGTTGAAACAATCAAAGCAATCAACTCATACTCATCCTGTCAGAATCCATCATCCTAACCAAGATAATTATTCCTCGTGAACTGAACCCAAAAAACGTGACTGACAAACCATCGTACATTAAAGGGACCGTCCCAACCCATCGTACGTCTGCTGATGAGACTGCTTACCCCCCCCCCCCCCCCCCCATGCCCTTCCTTCCCTCCCCTCTCCAGGCTAACAGAGCCCCTAAACGGCTTCATCAGCCTCAACTCCTCCTCCAAGTCAAGCGGCCAGTTGCCTCCCTGACATGCTCAGGTCATTGCAGGCCTCCAGCAGCTAGCCCTCCATCTTGTATCTGGATCCAGGCCTGTCAGTCATTAGGTCCAGCCCTTCCATGGCCTTAACTGGGGAGAGGAGAGGAAGCAGAGCAGGGAGGGGGCAGGGGGGAAGAAGGAAGAAGGAAACCACACAGTCATGAAGGAAGATGAGGAGTATGAGAAGGAGGAGGAAACCAACAAAAGGGGGATTGTTGAACTGCAGAAGGTTGCTTTGGGATCAGACATTTACATTATTTGGTGGGCCTCTCATCTCTCACAAAAGGACTCTAACTGGGTGATGTCCTCTCATAACAGACTGGGTCCCAGTGCGCTTCTTTCTTATAGTTCTGTGCCCTTCCTCACCAATTTGACTCATAGTAATCAAATCAAAAGTCTCCAAAATGCTTCTTAGATTTGGTTTGTGCACACCTGAGCAGGCAAGAACAAACTGGGATGTCAGCTTGTTTTCTATGTACATGATGGGGAGGGGTGTCTAAAGATGGACTTGTGGTGGAAAGGAGCGGTCTAAGCATGCTTACTTCTGACTGGGAGAAAAGAGGGGGCCAGCAGCGTAGTTTACGCTCCTGCTGTGTAATCTCTGTGTGTGGGATGCTCCAGTGTCAGGCTTCACCTGGTGTGTGTGTGTGTGTGTGTGTGTGTGTGTGTGTGTGTGTGTGTGTGTGTGTGTGTGTGTGTGTGTGTGTGTGTGTGTGTGTGTGTGTGTGTGTGTGTGTGTGTGTATTGAAATGTTTACAGTCTAGATGTCCATGTTCCCTGTGTGTGCGACTGGCAGTCCTCCCTTTACTTTGCTGATGTTTACAGCTACAGAGAAGCGACATGACATATTGTAAATGCCATACCTAACCTCTCTTGGTTCTTTCTTTTTAGATCTGCCAGAGTTTTCATGTGACAAGTCATTTTCTCGTGAGAGTCTCGAGTGCGAGAGTGTGTGTGTCTCTGTGCATCTGACTGTTTGTGCATGTGTTTTTGAGTGTGTGATTCAAAAGCGCCTGTTGGTCTATGTTACTGTCGGTTCCCCATGTTGTGTTTCTGCTAGAGTAGGTCTGGCTGACTGCGACTGGAGACGCGAGCCACTCAGACATGAAAAAGGAGTAATCCACTGGATGGGGCTTATTTATTCATTTGTTCATATTTAACAATATTTGTTTAATATTCCTATCATGTGAGGTGTTACCCACTCTTCAGAATGCCAAGAGCTGATGTATGAAGACTTCTATAAACCAACATACAAACAAACTGCATTTACAAAGCTACTGTAAACAAATGGTGGAATAAATTGTGCTAGATGACAGACTCGATTTGCATTAACTTTCCTACCGTGACCCACATACAAATGATACAAACTGAGCAGCACTGTGTTTCCCATCAAACATCTTCATACTGAGATTTTAGCTGGCTTATAGATACACAGTATGTATTATAGCTGTGTATTAATGGGACATACTGTTGTATTTGGTGGATTTATACTTGTGCGTCAGCTCTATGCAGAGCCTACACCATTGTGTGCATTTATACTTGTGTGGTGATGTGGTCTGTGGTCTGTGTTACTCTGCAGTTACACCTTCAAAATGCTAGTCGGCAGTGGGGTTTCTGTGAAGTATAAAGTTTAGTTGATTCAAAACATGCATTAAACATGGCTTAATAGAGACTATTTCAAAGTACAGAAATCGGCTTCATTGTAACTTGCAGGATTCACAGACAAAACACTTGTCTTTTGCTGGACACATTTTCCCAAATACAACATGCTAACGTTATTAGCACAAGCCTATGGCATTTTACATTGTATAAATTAGCCTAGTGACTAACAGAGATCTCCTCAACTCATATGAAGCCAGGGACAACAGCAGCATTTAACAAAAGAAGGGTCAGCAGGGAAACCGCATCGACAGCTACTTTCTGAGAAGCAGGTTGAATCAGTCGGCAGAAGTTCAGCAGCAGGACACACACCACAGTCTGCAGGACATCAACACCCCTGCCCCAGAGGAGGAGGAACATGGCACAGGAGAGCAACCTGAACCCAACCCACCACGACCAACAGCAGAAAAGAAGATCCAGGGGCGGAGGCCATTGGTCAAGTGGCCAAAGTCCTGCGACAAGACGCTGTGGAAGGAGGTCAACACAGATCTCTGCAGCATACTGAAAGGGATCAGAGGCACCACCAGTTGGAGAAAATGGGCGATCGCATCTATGCCTATGGGGCGGAAAAGTTTGGAGTGGTCGAAGGCAAACAAGCTGTTCCGGCAATCCCCACCAAGTCCAGAAGGCAGACAGAGATCGACCGCCTAGTCAAGGAGAGGAGGCAGCTGAAGAAGCTGTGGAGGAAGGCCACAGAGGAGGAGAAGGAGGGCATAAACCTGCTGCAGGAAGAGATTCAGGGTAGGCTCGCAACACTGAGGAGAGCTGAAAACCTTCTGAAGAAACGCAGAAGGAAGGAGCAAACAACATCACGCTTCTATAAAGATCCCTTCAAATTTGTGAAGAGTCTCTTTACAAAGGAGAAGAGCGGAAGTCTCTCAGTGACAAAGGCCGACCTGGAAGAGCATCTGAAAAATTCCTGCACAGATGACCGTTACCAGGAAGAAGTTACGCTCCCACCTGACATGACACCAGTCAATCCACCAGAGCACGAGCTGGATATCAGTCCACCCAGGTGGAGTGAGGTAGACCACACCGTGCGTAGAGCAAGGGCCGCATCAGTTCCAGGTCCCAACGGAGTTCCATACAGGCTCTACAAAAACGCACCAGATGTCCTGCGGTTCCTCTGGAAACTGATGAGAGTCGTGTGGCAAAGAAGGAGATACCAACATCCTGGCATAGAGCTGGAGGGATCCTTATCCCCAAGGAAAAGGACTCATCAGAGATTGGGCAGTTCCGACAGATCAGCCTTCTAAATGTCGAGGGAAAGATCTTCTTCAGCGTGGTCGCTCACAGGCTGGCAGGATACCTGCAAGGAAACAACCTGATTGACACGTCAATCCAGAAAGCAGGCATCTCGGGCTTCTTCGGATGTGTAGAACACGCTAGTGTCATCTGGCATCAGATCCAGGTTGCCAAAAAGGAGGGAAGAGATCTTGATGTGGTGTTCCTGGACCTAGCAAACGCCTTTGGCTCAGTCCCTCACAACCTCCTGTGGACAGCATTTGACTACTTCAGGGTCCCAGCTGCTCTCACAACCCTTATCAGGGCCTACTTCAAGGACATCCAACTCTGTGTGACAACATCAGAGTACACCACGGCATGGCAAAACCTGGAAGTGGGAATCATGGCCGGGTGCACCATCTCCCCGTTGGCCTTCACTCTGGCCATGGAGGTCATCATCCGGGCCTCTCGATGGGTGGTTGGCGGACAGCGAATAAGACCTGGGTTGAACCTACCTCCGGTCAGAGCATACGTGGATGACCTCACAACGCTCACCACAACCAAGGCCTGCACTGTGCGACTGCTAAGAAAGCTCCAGGACAACATCGAGCTGGCTCGCATGAAGATCAAGCCGAGCAAGTCCAGAAGCATCCATTGTCAAGGGGAAGCTGTCAGACCACCGCTTCCACATTGGCGAGGAACCCATTCCAACGGTCTCAGAGAAGCCTGTGAAGAGCCTAGGTCGTTGGTATGATGCCTCCCTCAAAGATAAGGAGCAAGTAGAGCAGCTCAGGAGGAAGGTAGCCAGCGGCCTGGAGAACATCGACAGAACCCTGCTCCCTGGCAAGCTGAAGCTCTGGTGCATGCAGTACGGACTACTTCCACGACTCCTGTGGCCACTAACCCTGTATGAAGTCCCGCTCTCGAAGGTGGAAAAGCTGGAGAGAATGGTCAGCGCATATGCGAAGAAGTGGCTTGGCCTTCCCAGGTGTCTAAGCAGCATTGCGCTCTACGGCAAAGGGATGTTACACCTGCCCATTTCCGGTCTGGCAGAGGAGTACAAGTGCGCCAAAGTCAGACTGGAGATGATGCTACTGGATTCAAGCGATCCATTTGTAGCCCAAGCTGCCCCCATCCTGGCCACTGGGAGGAAGTGGACCCCACTGGCTGCAACTGAACAAGCAAAGGCAGCACTGAGGCACAAGGACATCGTGGGCCGAGTGCAGGAGGGGAGGAGTGGTCTCGGCCTTGGCACCAGTACACCGGTCTGGAGCAAGGCCAATACATCTGAGAGACGCAAGCTGGTGGTGTCACGTCTAGACACACAGGAAAGAACCCAGGTGCGAAGCAGCAAGCAGATGTAATAATCAAGTCTTTATTTAACACAGGAAAAATGCAATTGATCCAGCCGGGATTCGAAACCCCGCTCCCCGGGGGGAGAGTCCGCAACAATTCCTCTTGGCCACGAAGGAGAGACACAGTCAGGTAACAGGAACAGAGTCTTTGAGGAGACTGATTCAGCTGAGGCTAGAACCTGCGGTGCTGACAGGAGGGTCGGAGACATTACCTCCAGGCCATGAGGAGGTGGTGTGTCTTGCAATCCAGAGAACAGAAGACAGGGAGCAGACAGTTGGAGAGTCGGGAACAGGCGAGGGATCAGATAACCAGCACAGTCAGGACTTACAGGCAGAAAGCTCGGTGTCAGAGACAGAAGGCGAGGTCGGTAGCCGGGGATCAGACAAGCAGGCAGGTTCAGAGCAGAAACAGGTCGGAATCTTGTAATCAATCCAAGGGCAAGGCGATCAGGCAGGAACAGGGACGAAACGGGTCGGCAACGGGTGATCAATCCAAGAAAAACGGCTGGAAAGACTTGCATGAGAGCGAAGACGATCTGACAACTGGTGTGTGTGGAGCTGGAGCTTAAGTATGCTGAGGCTGATTGCACGGGATGAGCTGCAGATGTGCTCAGAGGCACAGGTGAGTGGAGTTTGCCTGATGAGATGGGAGGGGCAAGGAGAGTACTGGGTGAAGGAGGCTGGAGACTGTGACAGGTGGTCCAGGAGGTACGTCAAGAAGAGGAAGCAAGAAGGTGTGCCCAAGCTGTTGTGCAAGCAAAGCAAGGGCAGTGGATGGCATGGGAAGGAGTGGAGAAGAGAAAGATCACCTGGAAAGAGCTGTGGGAGATGGAGGCATTCAGGGCAAGTTTTACCATCAGAGCTGCATACGATGTCCTGCCTTCTCCCGCAAACCTGAACCAGTGGTATGCCAAAGACCCCAAGTGCCCGATATGCCCAAGTCCAGCAACACTGAAGCACATCTTGGTGGGGTGCAAGACCAGCCTCACTCAAGGCCGTTACACCTGGCGGCGCAACCAGGTGTTAAAGTGTCTTGCCGATGTGCTGGAAAGTCAACGGACGAGGGTGAATGCCCTTCCACCTCCAGCCTTCTGGCAGCCAAGACCGTTTGTTTGGGAGGGTGAGGGTCAAACCAGCCTCACCACCATTTGACCAGACACCGGACAGCTGGGCAAAGCACGGGACTGGAAGCTGCTGGCAGACCTGGGCAAGAAGCTCTGCTTCCCAGCTGAGATTACAGCCACCAACCTGCGACCAGACCTTGTTCTCTGGTCAGCCTCGCTCAAGCTTGTCTACATCATAGAGCTCACCGTGCCCTGGGAGGGTGCAGTGGAGGAGGCCTACGAGCGGAAGATACTGAGGTACGCTGAACTTGCAGCCGATGTGCAACAGCAAGGCTGGAGTGCAAAGGTATGCCCAGTGGAAGTAGGCTGCAGAGGGTTCATAGCCACCTCAACATCCAGGCTACTCAGAGAGATGGGAGTGCGAGGGAAGGCCCACCGGCAGGCAGTCAAAGATCTCTCCAGGGCTGCTGAAAAGGGGAGCCAGTGGCTGTGGATCAAAAGAAAGGACTCCACCTGGGCCTTCAAGTGAGTCGATGGCACCTAGGGAGTGAACCTGGGATGCTGGGATTCACTGCTGAACCCTCTGGAAGTGTCGTGGGCCTATCAGCGAAAAACCCAAGAAGGAGGGCGCCCACTTGACAACCCAAAGGGTGCCATCACTCAACTGACCATCCCATAGAGTCTCATCGGTGCCGAAAGTATGCATGGATAGAGGGATATCAACATCCAGTCCTACATAACAGAGAACAAAGGTAACATTACAAAATCCGGCCTCATTACAACTTACAAAGTTAACCAACAAAACAACTGTCTTATACTAAACATGCTTTTCATACAAATACAACACACTAATGTTATTAGCACAAACCTATGGCATTTTACATTGTATTAATTATCCCAGTGGCTGGCAGTGATTTCCTCTACTCATATGAAGCTAGGATCAATCACACACAGGACTAAAAATGTTATTTTGTGGGGCCTTTATTGTCTTCACAATTAATTGTTTATTCTCTGTGAAATAAAAGCTTTGTTTCCGCTGAGGGAAATGATTTTCAGCTTATCAAAATAGACAGGAGGTCTATGTTGCCACAATGTGTGGTTACATTTCTGGCGAGGTGCCGGTCAAGCTATGCCGTAGGTACAGCATCAATTCAGTGCAGAAGTATAAATCCCTCTTAAGGAAAAATGCAGTCTTGAATCACCTGTCACTTGGCCACTCTGGCCAGAAATGTTCATCACACTCCAAAAGTTATTTTGGGATGAATGTTATGCATCCTCTTTCTCTAATCAGGCTGTGTGTTTTCCTGTTTCATTTCATCATTTTACTACAGATCCCAAAATGCCATTTGACAGTTGACAAGAGAGGGGCTGTGAAGGGATCCCATTGACAAGTTTTCAGGAGGCTCATGGATCATTTAACAATTTATTTTGTGGCCATCTGTTTTAATCATTTCAACTTTGTATGTGAAAAATCATATTTTTTCTTTTAGCATCATGTACGGCTTCAAACAACACCCATGAGTCTCAGCCAACTACTGCCACAGAGAAGAATCCAAGGAAGAAAGAAAAGAGCAAGTCAGAGCTGCAGCTAATTCAAAATGCTTTGGCTGAAGCCAGATGTCTGGACTTCACCACACTTGCAGACCTGTGGACTTTGCGGGCACATACCCGGGAAGTCTGAGGGTGCTGATGGCTGTCCAAATCCACAATTTAACCAGCAAGAGGACTTTCTGCAGACTTCCAGAGAGTCCACACAGGGTGCAGACTTCACTAGAAGGTTGTCTCTACAGATCAGAGACTTAGAGGGGCGTTGTAATTGTCAGTAATTTTTTAATTTGACCAATCATACGTTTACAATCCCCTACCACTCAAAAACTTATTTCACCAATATGCTGCTTGAACCCAGAGCTGTAGAATACAATGGAAGTCCAAAATGCTTGGGCGTCACTTGACTCATGTAGACTTCAGATAGTTCCTGAAAGTTACTGGAGGGCCATTTGAATACATAATACTGAGAGACAGAACTCAGTTAACACAGGTAAGTTGCTGTCAATAACTGCATTGATTTACAATATACATGTATCACACTATATGCAGTTACATCCTTAAAGTAAAATTTGCTAGTATATGAGGAAAAGTGTTAACAGCTAGGGTTAGATAAGATTTTATTAATCCCACACCTGGGATATTTACACATTACAACAGCTCAGGGTTCAGAGCAGAGTCAGATGCAATAGAAAAAAGGATAAAAGTGATTGAGTGCTGAGTAAGGATAATATATATATATATATATATACAAATTAGGTATAATTAAAATAACAGAAAATCTATATACACCTTTCACTGAAATAGATACTGTATGTTCATGATTGATAGATGCACAGGGTAATTGTAATACACATGATGTGTAGTATTTTTACTTTAAAAATATAGAAATGTATAAATATTATTCCACAAGAAATGTCAAAATACTTCACATTGGAATTCGTACACGATACACAGTATAAATATAAAGGATGCGGATAAGAACATGCATATATATGTGTGTGTGTGTATATATATATATATATATATATATATATACACATATATATATATATATACAGTGGTGGAAAAAAGTTTTCGGACACCCTTAAAATTTTACACAATCTCAAATATTATCATGAAATATTTGTGGAAAAATCTTTTTTGTGTTTCAAAAGGTGTGGCTGCATTAGACAGACACAAACAAATACAAATGATATTTTTTTTGTTTATTGTTTACAAGAAAAACTAACAAAACCAAATTCTTGACAGTTTCAATATGTTAGTTCTCAACATTGTCGGTCAAAGTCAACAAATAACAGAGAATGTGTTCAAACCTGAACAAAAAATAAATAAACCATCACATCATCAAATTAATATTTAGTAGTCCTATGGAGCTAAAATCATGCCAAAACCTCACAAACCCACATAACATGTTTTACTCACGCCCAACGATCCACAAACAAACTCAGTGTGGTTTGCAAATACAAAACATCATTCACAAACTAATGCATTTCGTTTTGCAAATAACAAACATACCTATCAAACAAACACATCATGCTTCAGACTAAAATCTTTCAACTACAAAAAAATCTGTCAAGTACATAAAACCAATTCTACAACTACAAAAATCTTAAAGCCATTCGTGTGTAGATCTGAAGCTGTGCACGTGTAGATCAGAGGCTGTCCATGTGTAGATCAGAAGCTGTCAGTGTGTGGATCTGCAAGGCGGAATATTACTGCCAAAAGTCACATGACTTTTGGCACTGTCACGTGACTTTTGTCACTAATTTTCCGCCTTGCAGATCCACACAGGGACAGCTTCTGATCTACACACAGACAGCCTCTGATCTGCAAATGTCCTGTAATTCGCACTCCACAACAGTAGGTGGCGCTGGTGATTCAATCTAAGGCCGCCAACAAAGATTCAACTATGGCCACATACGACGTCAATAACTTGATACGTCTTGGTCTGAAGACGGGATTTTGAAGTGAAGACAACGTCAGTCCACACCCATTACTGAACACAAC